>CM052154.1:11810408-11884062 GCA_028455555.1 Augochlorella aurata | reverse complement strand
CGAGAGATCGGAGGAAAAGGCGTGCGAGAAGGAGGACGAGGGGATGAGGAATGCGGAGGGCGAGCTGGAGGGAAGAAAAGGGATGGCAGCGGACGTCAAACAATGCTTTGGTATCTGAGGAGACTGGCAGGCGATGGGCCATTGTTTTGGTCACGTAGCCGCCCTTTCCCTTGGTTTCGGTCTATAATAGACTTGGAGTATCTTCTTCGCCCGTATATCTCGCGTATTCATCCAGCATGTAGCACCCCGTACATTATGAACGTTTCGCGGAACCTGTTACTTAGCCAGATACCAGATACCAGATACCAGATACTGTAGGGTCGTTTCTTATTTTTCTCCTAGTGTTCGCTTTTTATTTCTCCCTTCTCCCTCTCTCACTCTCCCTCTCTCACTCTTCCTCTCGTGCAGCGTGCACCTCGTCTCTCTCGCTCTCTTCCTTCGGCCGCACCAGTGAGCACGTTAATTGGCGCAGTTAAGTATTTATTGGGCTACGAACCGCTAATTAGCTAATTGGAATAGTGCGTTTCGATGATAAACGAAAGTCTCGAACTCCGGGCAATTAACAGAGGATAATGACAGTGCGACCGACCCCTCGGCCGCGGCCGGCGTTGACCGCCAGAAAACTACTATTAATTCTCGGACACGCGCGTTTGTAAACCGTGCACGAACAATCCCCGCCACCGTGCCCGCGGACAAGATAATTCCGTCGCCGGGGAATTTGTCAAAGACGGCTGCGCCGAGGCAATTGGCAAGCCCGGCTCGCGTTGCCCGCGACTCCTTTCGAACCTCGATTCCTCGACGACCGAGGAACGAGGAACGAGAAATGAGACTCTTGGCGCAAGACTCGTGTAATTGGCTCCGCTTCGGTTCGGCTCTGCTCGGCTCTGCCACTGCCGAGGAAGTGTCTTCTTGCTCGAGTAACGGGGAACAGTGGCTCTCAAAATCTGCTCTTTAGCGCCCACGCTACAACTCGAACAACGAACATAAGCTGCTCCTCGATCGCTTAACAATTTCTCGAGAACTCTCCGATCTCCGTATACGTTTCTCCCAGCTAATTCTACATCGGTCGCAGAAACTCGCGTGCGTGATTATGAAACAAAAGAATTATCCTCTCGAATCTATCCTCTCGCTGCAACGGAACCCGCAGAAGCTGGCCTATACTCTTTACAAAAATTAGTTACTATGCAGCTGTGGAATGTAGGTTACCCGGTAGATTCTACATCGGTCAGCAGTAATTCCGATGAAACTAATGAACAGCGCAGAAACATCGAACTTTCAAAAGCAATAATCCGAACCCGTAATATCCAAGCCATCAGCGAACACGTCGTCCGATACCCTCGACCGTTACATCGATCTCGCAGCGGACCCGCGTGCGTCATTAAATAGCAATTAAAATCATAAAGCTGCTAAACCACGATTAGAATGATAGAATGTTGCGAGGCAAGATTCGCGGGTCGCGGCGCGGCGAAGCGAGGCAAGACTGTTAACGGAACCTCGCTCGGCTCGATAAAACGAGGAAGCGTAAACGCTCCCAGGAATCTCGTTCCCGCATCTCGCTTCTATTTTTCATAGTAGCATCGCAGCAGCTTCCGTTTCCTCGGGCTCGGATCAAGTCCCGATCTGGGTTCCATGTGGTCGGCCGAGAAGAAGCGGCCGTGGTTTGACGAGTGACAGAACGAGGTATCGATAGGAATGCCGAAGGCGAACACGAGAAGCGCAGGAATGCACTTTCGTTCTACAAACCGGAGAATTTCAACGGGCCTGTCTAGGCAGCCTGAGAGCCGCGTATCACTTTCCCCCGGCGAGCCGGGATGAATGAAATACCGTCGAGTTTTGAAGAGCCGAGCCGCTCTTAACGCGATTAATGCGAGAATCCCTGGGCGACTCGTCCCATTACGCGACGGGAATTAAAAGCACGCGTCCGAGGCGACCGGCTCGCCTATCGAGGCGCCACGATCCTTGTCGGCCGATTTAATCGATGGAAAAATGCATTCCAGGGAAAGAGGGAACCGGAAATTCTCCTATGTCTCAGGGATTCCCCTCTGAAAATCGCTGGAGCGCGGAAAATAAAAAGGAATGCGAGGTAATATGAAATGGAATGCGAAACGGAAAAATCAGAGGGGGTTAAATCGCACATGAAAAATGGTCGATGTTCAGACTGGTGTAGCTTCCCCAGAAAAAATCGTAGCGCCATATATTCTTTAGCTCGTTTGAAAGTGCGAATCCTCTACTTTCACATCCCTGAATCGTTTCTGTCTGAAAAATTTCTTCCGCGCTGGGCAATAGTCGGATCGTACCCATCGGCCTCATCGATTTTCACAATGTCAAAACTGCGAAATTGATATTCCAGAAATTCCTCGTTACAGTCCACCGAAAATATGATCCTTGGCCAAGTTCAATTTTCAAAGATCGAAGCGTCCGTTGTCCATCGACCTCGCAAAAGCCGACGCGCGATTTTTCACCGGCGATTTATCGCGGAGGAGGACCATGGTTAGGTTCCAATTTCGGAGCGCAAACAGTGTATCAATTTGTAATTGGAGCCGTTAAACGCGTCGTGGCAGCGCTGTCAGCCGAGTGAGATTTCAATTGGTAGGTTGCCCGGTAGTTCTCCATCAAACTTCGAAAATTACACCCTCCCGAAGCTCGGTAGATTACGGGATGCCCAAATAGCACGCGCAGCTCTCTCCTACCTGACCCTCGTTGTAACGACGTCCCAGGTTTCGGGGCTCGGAATTATTGTCCCCGTCTTAGACGACCGAGGCTGGAGATGGGCGAACCCGAGATGGAAGACGGGAGGAGGGACCCGACAATAGGGACGCACCTGTTAACCGAGCACGAGAGATGCCGGCGGATTACGCTCTCGAAAATCCAATTCTCCGGCCAATAAACCGGGTCTATTCTATTACGGCCGAGCCGTGCCGTAGCGATACTTCCTTATTGAACATTAGACACGTGCAACGTGCTCCAACTTCTTTGCGAACGGTTCCCCATCGGTGCTCGGGATCGCGGTTAGCTCCATTTCCTGGGTACCTGATCCGACACTTAACACCCACGCGAGACACGGACGTCCGACAATCCACAGGAATCCGAACGACTCGATGCGATCTCGAGACGCCTCCAACGTTTTCGGGACCGTTGCATTCATTATACGGTAGCTGTTCGAGAAGCCTGACTAATCTACCTGCCCATTAGGAACTCTGGAGGAATTTTTAATCGAGTCGTTACAGAAGCAGTCATTTCCTGCGGAGTATCTCGAGAATCTTCTCCGGAATCTTATCATTCCACTTGGCAACCGTTCCAAAAATATAAATTTAAATTTCGGATCGTATACGAAGAGTGTAGTTGCTAATAAATTACAAATTGTTCAAACGATCCCGGGCGAGGGAATCGTTGGGTTCAGGTGAGTTCCCTGGAAGACGATTCTGCGAACCCGGTTTCCGAGGTGGTAAAAGCGATCGTGAAAGACACGTAAACAATAGAAAGCCGCGAAGAATCGAGAGGAAGGTCCGACGGGGGCCGAAAAGCAAAGCAATGGAGGGCAAAGGGACGCAGAAGAAGGGCGAAGCAGGCCAGAGAAGCGAAACCGCGGGAGAGAAGAAAGAAACATAGAAGAAAGAGAGGTAGGTGGAGTCTACGAGCGGCGTCCGAGGCATCCGCTCGCTGTTTTTTTCGTGCCACCCTCCCAGAGGGCCTCCGCCATTTGTCTCAAGGATCCCCTTTGCTTTCTTTTCTCCTCGGGTCCCTCGGTCTTCCTGCCGCAGGACCTGACGCGGGTCCCATTCAAGCGCCGCGTCGAGAAAAAAGGAAGCAAAATGAAGTCGAAACTCGCCCCAGCCGCCGCAGCCGGCTGAACGCCGCGCCGAGCCGGGCCGGAGAGAGAGAGAGAGCTCGCGTTCCTCGGCCAATCGCGATTAACAAAAGCCATTATGTCCTGTCTGGATCCAAAGGATCCACTCGGTATCGCGGATACTTCCTGTCGATCCCCCTCGATCCGATTATAAAGCTCGTGAACGGAAACTCGCGACTCCCGTTACCTTCCTGTGTAGCTTCCCTACCACACCGGATCACGCGAAGTCGATAAACGCCGGAGAATTCCGGCCTCTGGCAAGGCGAAGAACGGATCGTGGACCGAGGCTCTTGGCACGAGGTAAATCGGCAAGGCCACGGCCAAAATTTCCTGGCAAACGTTCGGCCGGGAGAAGGATCGCGGTTTTTCTAAAATCCGCGCAATTTGTTGCGTTTTTCTGTGAATCCATGCGGAGCTATCGCTGGATTGCGGATTTTTATTTGCGCTATTTGCAGGATACGGGAGCTACATAGACATTTATTTATTTATTAGAATGCTACTCGTGTCTAAATATTCTTTCCCATAAAGAACAGCAAAATTGACCAAAAGCCTGCGGGAATAGAAACGAGAGCGTGAACTAGAGGGAAGGGAGAAAGAAGTCGCTGTTGCCGAAGAAAGTCGGCAAACGTTTGGAGCCGAGAACACTGTCGGTCTGCGAGAGTCTTAAAGATTGATAGCGGGTCATTATGGGATAAGAGACGGGCGTAAAAGCTCGCGAATTACGTCAGCCGGTCCCCGGTTTATGGCGGAAGGGCACGTGAAACGTAATTGCAAGGCCTCGAAATTTCCTCGCTGCCCAAAGCTCCATTCCCAGATCGTTAATGCCGCGCTAGACCTGACCCTGTCATTACGTATCTTCGGCCAGTGAGCTTTGATTACACGTTGCGTGCGAGTGCCGGCGAGATATTCGGCGGAAAGAAAGCACGGGCGCAGAAGTGGGAGACCCTTTCGCCGTTATCACCGATAATTGGACGCGTGGTACACCGGTACGTCTCCGTCGTAAACGACCCTTTCCTCGCCGGCGAATTTGTCTGTCATTAGGGGGGAGGGGCGAACCGATTTTCGCGGGAACGGTAACAAAAACTTGCGAGATGCGATTCTCTTGCGCAGTTCGAGAAACGGTACAGATCTCCGCGAATTTTCTGAGTCCGGTATCCCACCAACTGCAGCCCGGTTTACAGGTGTCGTAAACAGGTTCGCCGACCTGATCGGCCAGTGCGAAATCTTTTAACGATACGACTGGCAAATAAGAGCCGATCGGGGAATTATCTTGTTAGAAAATGATCTGAAAATTAACTCTCTATGAGCCACTGGATTAACGGTATCCGGCCATGTCCGTTCCAGACCATCGGTCCCACGAGTGTAATTTAGTTCTGAACAGATGTCCAGCAGATGACACGAGTTTTTAAAATTGTTTCGATACATAAACTGCGGATGTTTGCGCGGGATCCTATCTAAATCTGCGGTCTCCACGGATCTCGAAACCGTGTTACGTTGACATTAACCGCTCAGATTTCCAATAATAAATAAAGCTGTAGAAAATCCACTTGAAATATCACATAACCTCTTAGCTGCGGACGACATGTATACACGTTATTCGGAAATGGTAATTCTACAGCTTACAACAGGTATACTTCTACGATTTAGATGAAAATGCTTCTAAAATATATTCATAAATTTCATACATCTTAAAATAATTCTAGAACAACTTGTCAAAAGAAACTGCACCCAGTGTGATCGATACAAAACTGATCTTCAAAATATATCGACACAGCTAAGTGGTCAACGTCGGATGCGAATCTAATTTAACCAATCAACTTCAATCACATTGCACCAGCTAATTGACGAAGCGCACGCACGCCGTTCCTGGAATTCAATAACCAGAAAGATCATTCGGAATTCGTTCAAATGATTTTAACATTCGCCGCTCGGCATGCAACGGTAATCAGAAGTATCCAGGAATAAGATAGAGAAGATGCGACTCGAACGAAGAAAGTGCAGAAGAACGAGCGCGGAGAACTGCCAGTCAAGTGCATCGACGGCTGCACAAATTAGCGAGCAACGATAAAGACTGAGGAATGAAAAATTCAGGCAGACACCATAGCATTCGATGAGAATGCAGGCAGAAGGATGGACGGGGACCGAGACGGCGCGGAGATCGACGGCGGGTCTTAACGACGCGACGCGTGCATCCGTGGCCGAACAAATGCATTTCCCGAGAGCACGCGCGCCTGTTGCCCTCGTCTCGTGACTGACGGAGTCATTAAACGGAGCCCGAGCAAACACGCGTCAACGTCGAAAGCGCGATTGTAACGAGCGGCCGACACGTTTGCCCGCGTCGAGGAAACGATCGCTGGCTTTTTATTGCGTTATCACGGTGGACGCAGGGGGTTCCGAGCAGGAAGGGCCGCAACAGAGCACGGAACACAGAACACAGAACGGGCGACTGGTTAATTTTCCCGTCGGGCAATGCGATGTGCTGTGTCGATGCCGTGGTCCCTCTGCTTTTATTTTTACGATTTATTTCGCGGCGGTTTCTACGCGAAACCGTTCCGGTTAAGCTTCGCTCGTCAATCTCCGGTAATGGCATCAACGCCATTAATCTGGCCGCCGATCGGGAACGCACCTATCTGAGTAAGTACGTGCGAACCAGGGGACCCTGAGACAATCGACCGGCCACGGGACTAATCACTTTCGTCGATTAATTAACGGTGCCGCAGCTGGAGACCTCAGACTCGGGGCTACGGAAGCGAACCCGTTAGGATCGATACGATCGCGTAAATTGATCGCCGCGTACGATTTCATACCCGTTTGTCCGCAATTAATAGAATCCAGGCGATTATTGAACCGACACGGCAAGGCGGCAACTGCGCTGACTTCGAGACCGGAACGACTTCTTGTTCCTCTCTGTCGGAGACAAAGTGCAGAGTTCAAAGTCGTTCGATGAGATTATTCTCTAAACAGAGTTCCGTAAACGAGAAACAATGTGAAACGAATAAGAAAAAATGGACTTAGAGAATCGATGAAATTGTGCATAGGCTATCCAACTATAGTTTGAAAATTGCACGCGTAGAAGCCAAGATATCGGACAAATAACTCATAAATGTATATTTACAAGCTGGACAATCGTAGATTAACATATCCGTGACCGGTCACTTGGACGGGTTCCGTATACCTAACGTTAATTCGCTGGGCAAATAAATAAATAAATCGTGGGAGGAATTGGATACGTGCTCGAGCTGCTAAAATATTATGAAATACCAGCGATATTATGAGAGATAGCAGGGCGAATGTTCCAGGGACGACCGCAAACGAGGATCAATTGTTTTCTCAAGTGCTCCCCGCGTGACTCCCCTAATCTCTCCCCTCGTTTCACCCTCGTGATGTACCACCCTCTCGAACAAAACGTCCCAATTACGAGTGGTTCCTCGAGAGAGAAAGCGAGGGATCCAGCGAAAAAAAAACGATTCTACGATCTCGAGAACGAGATCACGGGGTGAAAAGGCAAACCGGTGATCCCCGCGAGCAAATCGTAAATCCCTGAAAGAGAGCGCGGCACGATGTTTTTGAGCGGCGATTAATAAAGGCCGCCGTGACGCCCGATTCACAGTTCTCGATATTATTTAGCCAGGTGAACGATGCAATTAGGCTTCGCGAGATTTCTCGTAAGGACGAAGCCGCTTCGGCGAGCTGGGGGCGTGTTGAGTCGCGATAACCGAGTCGCGTTTACTCCTTTTTAGGTAGTTTACGACGCCTCGAATAATAAAAAGGATACCGGCCGGCTGATTATGCGTAAAAGTAACCGCACACAGGTAATTGAACAGGGAGTCGCCGATTCGCGATTACCGATGAGCCTTGAATTTATAATTCACGACGCCGAGCGACGGGAGAACCGCTCTGGGAAATATCGACAGCCGGGATAATTTTCCACCTTAAAGGGTAGAATACAGTGCTTAATCTCAGACTAATTATCTCCTGCTCACAGAATTCGAATACTCGGACCCCAACATCGAAAGATCACAGATTGGAATCTACAAAATCAACCCTTCGTTTGAGGTGCGATAGAACAGCAGAAAAAAATCGTACATCGAATTTTTCGACGTCGTTGCATACAGGAAGCTTCAATCTACAAATCCATGGTGGTTTCAGCCGGAGAAAAAATTATTCGAGCCACAAAATCTAACAATCAATTCAAATACTGGAACAGTTTGGTACGAAAAATAACCCTTGACTTTTTCGATGATGTCCAAATTCCAAAGCAATTTTTAGGAAAAAGTTGATTCCAGGTGATGAAAGTAGAGGCTTCGCTCTTTCGAATGCGACTAGATAGACCATCGTACGATTTTTTTTCACAAAGTTATGCGGGTAAGAACATCGCCAGAATTTGTCAGCCGACATTGCCCTACTTCTTTACGGAGTATTCTTGCGTGAATCTTTGAAAAAGATTTTTTTGTATGCATATTCTTGAAGAATATAGATTCAAAAATACGTGCACAAAAGCTCGCGCGTGAATTGTTCGAATGAAATGAGTTGGATCTGGTTGATCGGAATAGAGATCTAGCAGAGATCGCGGGGACACCGTGAACAAGTAACAAGTATCCACAGTATGCAGATCGCGGAGGAGAGAACCGATAAAGCGAGTGCTGCGTTTTATGGGGAGCGATTCGAGCACGTGTCGACGACAGAAATTTATCGATAAATCGTTAACAATCCCGGACGGGGTGTATCTCGCTCGTTGACTTATCGGAGAGCCGGTGCACACAGACACGCGCTGCTACGCGGGACAGAGACTCGATTTAAATGCGTGCATGCGGGATGGAGACGCGTGCTGCGTCCGACGGACGGTCAGGAACAATCCATTTAACCCTTATTAGGTCAGTGTCAATGGCCAAGATTGAAACGAGTTTCGCGAGCAAGCAGAGCAGAGCAGAGCAGAGCAGCACAGCCGCATCGCCAGCCGGCCGGCCGGCGTCGGCCATTAGAAATGCGCATTATTTAACGCAAACGCGCACTGGTAATTGCATAACCCGTCGCAGGTACAAAGTAATCGAACCGGCGCGTCCCGTGTACCGATAAATCACGTCGCGAGCGTGTCTTGTAATTGCGTTTGTTGCTCGGCCGTGAAAGGGAAATCCAGAAAATATTGCCACCGGCTTGTTCGACACGATCAGGAAATTCGATCGATCGCGACGGCACTGATTTAATGAGCTTGGTAATCGATATGACGAATGCGAACACCGTGTACGCGTTTATCAAATCGATACGTTTTCGTTCAATCGGAGGATCTCAGAAATATTCGGGGCGCGATAAGCCGATATTGATTTAAGAGCGTCTGGCTGCTACATCGATACCGCTAATCGCGACGCGTTACCGGCCAATGTAGATTTACATATGTGCATCCCGAGTTGGAATTAATATTCTCGAAACCCTCATGATCACAGCGAGATTTTTGTTGATCGGACGAAATTGATTGAACGCGCTTCGAACTAGTGACCGATTCTGGACACCCAAAAGTTTGGATCATCTGTCTAGAAATTTTTATATTCTGTTCGATATTTAACTAGAACACGCTTTTGACTAGCGAAGGTTTTCGAAGATACAATCGAAGTTTGTATTTGGCGCGCGATCGTTGGCGAATCGCCGTGTAATTGCACCTGCAGGCTTGCAAGTCCGCGGACGAGTTCCGAAGCGAAAGCCGCATTGTTCGCAGCACAAAAGGTCGAATGTACTTCGCAGCAGCTCGCACGATCGCCGGTTCGAATATTCCCGAGCTCGCCTGGCGAGCGAGCATATCCGATGCACTCCGAACGCAACGCATCCGAGGCAGCAGCCTCCGCTTCTTCCCTCCCGTCGTCCGCGCTGGCTCTTTGACCTCAGCACCATTCTGCATAACGGTGCATCGGCCTGGACGTTTGCCTATTATGTCACTATATTCGCGAAAGGATGCTGTGTACCGTAACCGCAGCCTGGATAGAGGTCTCGCGGCTTTTCCAAATCCGCGCACGATCGCCGTTTCGCGACGCGGACACCCGAACACGACCGATTCGGATCGGGACGCCGAAGAAAAGCCGCGATCGTGCCCGGTTTGATAAGGCCCGGCTGGCGATCGCACATGCAACAGGCCGCTGGGCCCGTCGGCAAACGTATTTATGCCCGATAAATGCATTTATGCTGGAGGCCTGCCACCGGAGCGTCTCCTTCGCGCCGATCACACGACCGACCGACCGCCGGCTCGCAATCTCGATCACGATCCAGCAAATATTTGCGCGCCGATGAAATTTCACGGAGATCTACCCTCGACAAATATTCAAAGATAACTCGCGGAAATTAACGAGGTCTGTTAGCTTTGCGCGCTTCCTGTTACCGGACCATTCAACCGTACTTTATCAGATCCAAGGGCGGTTTTACTCGGTAGCGAACATATTAAGGTTTGTTCGAAGTACATAAAATTCTACAGGTTTCACGGAGTGATGCTCCGAGTATGATATTAAAGAAGAAAGATACAATCTAATTATCTCCACAGTCGGGGCCATTATTGCTTGCAAATAGAAAATCTGGTCCAGTTTTAAAGGTACTGCACTCGTTTCTTGCTTTCGACCTTTGCGGGTTGTTAGTTTTATTGTAGCAGGGTGGCATTAAATTCTTTGTCTTAATAAAACGCTAACGACCAACATTACGTAAAGTTGCTCTAATGTTATATCGGCGAGCGATGCGCGACGACGACGACGAGTGGCGATATTATCCACCCATAGTTTTTACGTCGCTATTTTTCTCGGCAGCAAAGTTGCTTGTTAAAAAAAGGCTGCGGATTACTGATCGGCCGACGCGGAGTGTAACAGTGTATAGATATAATATTACATGGCAACCAGGATAGGATAGCTGTTTTCCGTTTATTAGCGGTCGTATGGTCAGAGCTAACGGTGCGTGGACTCGATAAAATGAGAGGAATAGATCGATGGCTCGACGTGCCGATCCCGATCCCTCCGGGCATTGAAACCGCGACGGGGATAGAACAGTTTAATGAGCTATTTTGTTTGCACAAGCTCAGTTCCATTGGTCGTCGAGACCAGGAAATTCTACGAGATTCGGTCGAACGTGTACAAATTGCAGCGAAACGTAGTAGAACAACTCGTCTCTCGTATCTTTCTTAATTGTCCCGATCCGACTGGAATCCAACGATGCGCCGATGCTCTGTTATTTGCGATTCGCTTCGAGTCGGCCAGAATTTTCTCTATTTGCATGGTCGCGGTGTCTCGCGCGCTAGCTGGTTTATTTCACTTGAACTAATTGGCACTAATTATGGCTCGACACGATTCCGCGGGAAACGCGGTACGAGCAGCTGGAAGAAGTCCGCGGGAATGTATAATTCCTTCGCGGAACAGGGCGGGACGCTTATGGTCGGTTGACGCGTGCTGGTGTACCCCTGCAAATTATTTCTCTGATTCGTTCAAGAACTCTCCGGACTCTCTATTAAGCTGGCGCATTAATAATTGCGGCCTCGGACCGGCTATCGCGGCTGCCTTCGTGCCGCGATGCCGAGCCGAACTCACGGGCGCCGCGCCGGCTATTTTTACTGAATTAACAAAGCATGTTAATTGGAAATTCTCCCGCGAACCTGTGCTTATCCCTGTCTAATATTTCCGCTGCGATACATCGAGAAATAATGATCGAGTCTCGCGTACATGTGCACGAGGAGAAGATTGTAATTAGAATATTTAGATATAGATCTGCTGCAGCATTGGATAACAGAATCCACGAAGCTCGGAAGATGCTTGATAGTAACAGCTACGCGCCTCTAACAACGTTATCAGAGTCTCTTGAGAAGCTGCGACGTCATAAGCTGCCTGATTGCGGCCGTCTCGAATAATTCTGAATAACGAATTCATAAAGACATTACACGTGTAATCCGGTCATTATCACTTAACCTGCAATAAATCCTAAGGTGCTTCTTGCGATCAGGAATTATACTAGGCACTACATCTGCGGTTATAGGGCAAAACAACCTGTACTGGACGATCGCAGACGCGTAGACCCGCGACGATACAATTTCTTTGGCACATTCTGCCTTCGGTGTACGAGAGATCACGGTGCCTCTACCTCGATGAACATGTGCAGCCAGAATCTTTTTGTCGGACGCTCCTGCTCACCTTGCGACGCGGGACATTAGCATCGACCCTCGGAAAAATCTGTGGTTCTCAGATTGTCGATAGCGATGAAGAAGAAACGGAAAAACTTTTGCCTGGAGGCGCCAGATCTTTGGACTCTACGATCTAGGATTCTACACTGTAGACTCTACGATTCTTGACCTTGGACTCTACGATTTTAAGACTATGTTTCTAGGATTCTCGAGGCTTCTAGGATTCTATGATTCTGAGCTGTAGACTTCTCAGATTTCAGGTTCTTGGTAGCAGGAGACTCTAGGCACTCTAAGGCTTTCCTAAGTCTCTAAGATTTTAGTCTTCCCAGAACTCTATACTTCTCTACGTATATACACACTAAACTTTTAGTATTCCAAACCCCACAGCTCCAAGATACTGAACGCTAGACCCAAGAGCCCCGAGACGGCAGCCTCTATCCACCAGGATACTAAACTCTAACCTCTTGTATCTAATCCCAGAGGTCCGGAGTCCCGGAGCTGACGAAAAAAGGATCGGTCCGTGTAAGGCAGCGACGTTGGTTGCATCAGAAGACGCGTTCCTTCATGCTAATCGAGCTAGTCTCGTCGAGGAGCGAGTCTCCCGGGTAAAAAAGAATTGGCAAACGGGACACGAGAGGTTCCGAGAATCAAAGGGTGGGATCGCTTCTCGGTTCTCTAAAGGCCGTTTATAGTCGGTCGAGAGGTCTTTTGACTGCTGCTAACCAGGAAGCCGGCCGGTTACGATCGCAGGCACGAGAGAGAAAGAGGCGGAGGGAATAGAAGAATTAGAAACGTCAGAAATCGTTAAAACGCGCGTGCTCGAATTGCTCACGTGCCGATCATCCTCCTGGCTCTATCTCCCTCTTCCTCTTCCTCCTGCCTCCCTCTCTGTTCAACCCTTCGTGTACTCTGCGAGCTGGTCTCTCGACGCGCACCGTGTTGCAACGTCTCCGTACACACGGTCTCCACACGCGTCCACTCGGCTATTTATGCCTGTGTCTACTTATGTGCGAACCAGTCAGCACGTACGTGCCGAGCACGTAATATATCGCGTGTCCCAATCGAACTGGCACCCCTCGGTTCCCTTCGCGGCCCTCCTCCGGCAAAGAGGGTCTCTCAACAAATAGACCTGCCGCCTGGAAATGGTCGTAACCCGGCGAGAGCAAACACGTACCAGCGTTTCGAAGACGCGCGGTATTTTTACCCGGGGCCATGAGGCCGGCCCACGGTCGCCATTGATAAATAAATAAATCTAGACACCGCGAGGAAATGGTAGCTGCCCGGCCGGAGCCATTTGTCAGATGTATTAACGTGTACGCGCGAATTCCTGGCCACTTGGTTTACAGTTAGCCTCGGAGGCTGGCTCTCTCGGGCCACGGCTTGAGATCGATCGATCCTGGATCGCGGGAACTCGAGGTTTTAAATGTCCGTGGCCTAGATCGCGCGTGTCTCCTTCGCGGGGAATTATTTCGAGCGATGGTGCCACCGGTTCAGAGGATTTCATTAATCTTTCTACGTTGCTTAATGGATCGAACGTCGTTGGGATTTCCTAAGGTCCAAGGTCCGCCCTATAAATTTGGAATGCTTCTTCGTGGAAGAAACACCGAGGAATAAATTTGAACGTGTTAAACTCGAGACTTTGACGTTCTGTAGCTCGCATTGGCTTAATATTAGACTTTAATGAAGGAAGTGAATTACTTTCGTACATGCTTAACCATGCTTATGCGAGTGTTATTAGCCGGAAAATCAACCGGTTAACTCTTGGCTGGGCACACGGGATAGACGCGATTTTAAAAGCAAATCTACACCAGACTACATAAAGTAGACAGATCATTTCGCAACGCATGCGCGTAGAATTTGATTCTAAAAGATCCCTATTCATTCAATCAATTAGGATTTTGAAAAATTTGTTCCTCGTTCAATTACAGGCTCATAAATAAATGCAACGTCGCCGATTCTATTGTGCAGCAGGGTTAACAGATAGCTTAGGATTAACAGGTTAATTGCTCCATTGATACCGCAACGAGAGGCGGATTTATATTAAAGCTTAATTAAGGAAGTCCATTGTTTCGCAACAACGCATGGACCGGCCATGGAAAATTCATGTAGAGATCTATCTAACGAGTCGAAATTCCAGATTTGGGTCAGATCGGAGGAAGAATTATACGCGAGGGTTAAATTGCAGCCGAGATCTATGTACTTACGCGCATCGGCATGGGAAATTCATGCCGAAACTCTCGTAACGACTACGTACAGTTTCGGGCCGAGTATCCTTGAATAAATTTTTAATTTGTCAGACGAGATTTTCAGATAAACAGCCACAGTTAGGAGCAGCGTGCGAAGCTTGCATAATTCCATCGAAACTTCGCGCGGCTCGTCGAATTCCTAATTAAATTTTAAATTGCATTGGCCCGAGCGGTGCCAGAGGATGAAATCACGGAAGAGATCCACGGGCCCGTAGAAAGTTCATTAAAAAATTAGCACGCCGCGAAAAGATACGAATGAAATTTTAAATTACCGGCAGATTGACCCCGAAGAGGGGACACCGGGGGTTAATTCCCGCGAGAGACGGCAGCCGCGCGTCAACTTCGAACCGCAGGTCGTTTCGTATTTCTCGGACCACGAAAACGCTATTCTTCCCGGAACGATATCCTTGAAATCGATTCGGCCGCCGAGGGACGATTCGCAATTAGGAGAATCGCAGCGCGAAATCGAATCTGGGGGAATCGGAGGGGGCTGCTGGCACCGTGGAAAAAGGACAGGAAACACGGGAGAACCGACGAGAGACTCTATCGACGGTGTAATAATCCGCGACAGAGATGGTTATGCTCTTAACGCGCAGCGCCGTGTATGCAAAAGTAAACACGTCGAGCCTGTTTAACACGAATGTGCGCACGCGGATTCGTTCGATCGTGCTCGCGTGTGTCTGCGTGCCACCTTTTCTTCCTCTGGCTTTACTGCTTCTTTTTTTCTCGGCCCACTCGCTCTCTCTCTCTCTCTCTCTCTTTCTCATTCCCTTTTCGTCTCCCCTCTGACAGAGTCCTGCTAGTCTCTCGCACCCCCCATGGTCGGTGACTAACACACAAAGCAGACGGTGCCCTTACCGTAAATCGCCGACGAACACACAGAGAACAACCACGAGGGCACGAGCGTGTAAAATCTCTGTGTGCAGGTTCGTGTGTGTCGCAGTGCGTGGGCGACCCTTCCGAACAGCGTATCGAGTGCCGTTGGACCGACGGAAAAGTGCACAGTGCACTTGCACGGCCAAGGTAGGCGTCAAATTACGATACACTTATGGAAATTTGTACTCTTGTCAGCGCGTAGATCCTGTCACCGCCCATCGATCGTAAATCCAACGTTTTTCCGCCGGATCAGACCCGTCCACCTATACGGTGCAGCTTGTAGACGCACATGATCGATACGCCTTCTATTTGTCAAGGGAGCTCGCCTTCGAGCTCCAAGTTTTGTGGGCGTTAGAAGTGAAACAAAAAAGTGTATCGCTCACGAACGGATTCGGCTCCGAAACTATTCCAGAGGTCCAATTACCCTTAAAGTGGATTCCAGAAAAGAGAAACACGTGCAGTCGTCTCAAGCATGATAGCATCCTTGAGGAAACGAGGACGTGACTAGTTTCAAGTACCGATTTAAACTACTCATGCTCGCAATTGAGAGAGTACTATACTCTTTAAGCATCTATAGCCTCGTCTGTATTGTATAATTTCTGAATCTACTAAAACCCGCAGTCCCGTCGTAAGATGTTCTTGTCTTTTGTTAAAGTCTACTATTAACCCGTTGACATAAAAATATTGTACACGACAACAAACGACCGTTGTTATCCTAGCAACGAGTCTCATTAGGATTCGTAGAAATGTTCCTCGTAATGACCTCACATAAAAGATGAGACAAGAAGCAAGCAGTGGTCACATGGAATTTCATTCGATCCATAACCCAAGAGATTAATTCAAGTTGGCTCGAAACTGCAGAGTTAAACGGCTCAGAAATTGCAGCAATAAATCCAGCGTTTTCTGATCGCATTGAAAAGTATTTAGACGAGAAGGAGAGCGCAGGCTGGCGAGGATAAAGTCCGTTAAATTACGGTCAGACCGCAAATAAGGAGGTTCGTAATGCGAGCGGATCGCGGAGCTATCCTTTGGTTGTTATCCTTTAGGAATCATCCTTTAGGACCAGTCGATTCGCAAACGTCGATGGTCTCGCGGGCCTCGCGCGTCCCCGGCGACGATAATCCCGGCATAAAGGTGATTTATGGGACACATAATTTCCAAGCCTTATGGCAAATAGTGGAGTCGGTTACATCGGGGTGGATAGGTCGTACGGTTAATGCGGATCACTGCAGGACTTTCATGGTCTCGTCTGGTTCCGTGAAGTCAATAATTTATTACGATGTGCTTTGGCTCGAGCGAGAGAGTCAATATTGACCGCGCTCGGATACGGAGGATGCAGCGTCGTTCGCCGATTCGACGGTTCGAGTACAACAAATTCAATCGGCGATTCTTCCCCTCAAATATTTGCTATACCGTTCCCATATCCTCGCGCCATGGAATAAAAAAAAGAGAGACGTAATATGGTAGCCGCGAAACGGGATAGAGCGCGTGGTCGATACTCGAGCCATTCACCGGCGAATGAAATTTTATTGGGAGCCGCACAGCGTCCCGGACGATTTATTATGTGGCCGGTCCGTTATGGATTTTCGATACTCGCCGCTAGCAAGGATAAAAGTACTCCCCCGACTCTCTGCTACGAATGGAGCAACTATCAGCTAAATGCTCGTCAACGTGTCACCGAGGATTAAACCGAGTCCCGAGTTCCAATGCGAAGCGCGATACGCCGAGAAAACCGACTCCTAATCTTATCTTCAACGGGCAGACAGGACGAAGGGATTTTCGGAGACAGGAAATTATGAGCCACGAAGCAACCATAACTGTTTGTAAATTCCAGGGAAAAGTCGAAGTAAAAAGTAATCGGCAGGTTCGAGAAAAATCGTAAGCAATCGCGAAGGGCGATTTAGAGTTTCGAGGATCGATTTTTATTCTTACCTCGTGATCGCACACATGATGTAGATCGGTTTTGTCGAGAATACGGGTCAAGCACACCAGTCTTTTACATCAGAGACGAACTGGGGAACGTTCGTTGCGGAGGTACGAGCACCATTTAATACCCGATGCAATCGAAACGAGCGCGCGTCAACGACTGACTCGAGCCAGCACGAGCACGAGTTAAGAGTGGCCACGAAGAGCGTCGGTAACCGCCGAAGACGCCCGAAGTCGCGTTCGAAAAGCCGATTCTTGTCAACCCGCGACCCCCAAGCGTTTCCAACCCTTACCCCGTTTTATCCCTAATTAAGATTGGCAAATACGAGCCTCGAGCGATGTTTGCTGTAACAACACTGAAAAGATTTCGAGTGCCTTGTAGACACGTAACTACGAAACGTCACCTCGACACCCCATGGTTTCTCTTCCCGTTGATTATTCTTGAAACGCGAGACGTATAACTTTGTTATCGGAGGCATCGACGTGATGGAAAGATAATAACTCGAAGACGTCGTTCCCCCTTGCCAATCTTGATGGGGATTTAATCGCTGCGGTCCACTCGATACCAGGCACTGTTGATTTTGCAAAGTCAATTAATTGCCAAGTGGAATTTCCATTTTGCATTCAAACGATTTACTCAGATAACAGTTCTTACCGAATTCATCGAGAGACGCCTTGCTCTTAATAATTTTGATAAGAGCAAAATGATGAAGAAAATTTGGAAATATTCATTGACCTCTCTCTTCTATCTTCAATTTTTCTGGACACTCGGGAGGACTTACCCCTAAAATAAAATTGAAAATATTAGAAATTAATAATTAGAAAATTAGAAAGAATCGATGAAGCTTTTACTCATCTTTGTTCCAATTTTTCTGCAAAATCTGACAATTGACTTTTCTACCAGTGTCCTGAAAATAAAATTAAAAATATTAGAAACTAGTATCTATATATTAGAAATTAATAACTAGAAAATTCGAAAGAATCGATGAAGCTTTTACTCATCTTAGTTCCAATTTTTCTGCAAGATCTGACAATTGACTTTTCTACCAGTATCCTGAAAATAAAATTAAAAATATTAGAAACTAGTAACTAGGAAGTATGTTGTATCTTTAAATGAGTAACAATTTGACTACAGCAAAATACTGATGCCCATCCGTCGTTCGCTTCTCCAGAAAACACACGAAAAGCGTTAGACCGTAACCGAAGGAAACATAGTTGATAGAGCAATTTTCGAATAAAAGAAAATTGAGGGTGTTCGTATCATAAAAGATTGCAACCTTCGTTCCTCGCGGCCAATGCAGCGTGGCCTGCAATACACGAAACGAGAACACGGAGAGATTCCCACAATGCACGTTCACGGCGCATTCTCGCTGCGTACATCCGTGTGTATCTGTAACGGAGTCCAGAACATGAATAATACTTGCATCGTGCTATTCAACGATGTCTCTATCATACGTACAATCCGATAACATCGCCGTAACAAACGCACCTCGCATTCCGAAACGCATCCAGCTAGAATATGCAAATTAACTCGAACTTTATCTATCGACTTTTATCGCGACTGCATAAATCGATATGCGATCAAATTATTTATGATTCGGACGTATACCCTGACACAAATTCCAGCAATTGAGAATTCTAGTTTGCAGTTATTACACTGTTATTACACTGGAAAAAGATTATTCACTGCGAAAAGCAGACACGTTCCTAGATCTCGGAGAACCTTATTTCAATTTCTGATGAACACAGTTCAGAGAAATAATTTATTAGATTCTGGAAACAACGTCTACGAGATCGTCCATCAAACTTTACTTTTCACAGGACGCAAAGATCTCCCTAGATCTCGAACAAGCTCATTTCAACTTTTGAACTTTCTCGACCGAGTCAATTTCTGATGAACACAGTTCCAGAAAATAATTCCTCTTACGTTCACGGGCTCGTTCATCAAACTTTATCTCTCTCTCGGTGCAAAAACCGAGGATCTCGGAGGACCTCGAAGAAGCGGGACTCGTGTCGCATTTGCTCCGCGACGATGTAGCACGGGGGTTACAAGTAGAAAATCGTGTTTAGGGGAGGAACCGGGGAGGTGTCGGCCGGAGGAAGTTTAATTAAAGTGGTCGGGAGGTGGAGCCACGAAAAAACGAACGGTCTTTTTTATAGTTTTTCAGCGGAGGAACCGAGCCGAAGCCGGCCAATCACAAATCCAATCAGCGCGCATTGGGTGTCATTCCTTTTTCAAGGCGTATTGCCTGCGAAAGTGCTAGGCCGAGGAATTTCATCGCGATCAAAGGACTTCCCCCGGCGCGCTTGTTCTCTCGCTCGGCGCGTCGGCGACGACGCCGACGACAACGGAGATGGCGTAACAGAAAACCAACCGATTGCTTAATCGCTTTTCAAAGCGGCCGTGCGCGAGCAGCTTTTATTACGGGGTCGTATAATTTTCGAGCGCAGCTGGGCTACACCGGGCGCCAAGCGAGTAATTAAAACCTACTGACAGCAGGAAGCAGCGTTACATGGGGACGACGTCGCGACCCAGGTCTGCCGCTCGTGCAAACACGCGAGCCCTTTATGTGTAAATTCCACGTTCGCAACGCGTTTACGTAACGGGGGATCAAAGATGCGGGGGAAAACCGGGCCACAAGGAGCGCTCCGTCAAAGGAACACTGTTCAAGTGTCTGTTGCATTCAACTGTGCCGCGATCGACGCGTTCGTTACAACGGAAGACGCCCCTGAGAACGTCGGGAAATACGTTTTCACTGGGAACAGTGTCTGTGCAAATTGGACGATAAACCGCGAGAGTGTTCCGTTGCGGAAACACTTATTTCAGTTTCTTATCTGCCGCTGCAGCTTTCCTTTTCAAAACGTTCGTTCACTCGGATGAACTTTTTCCTTCGGCCGAGAGATTACTACCATTACTCGGAGTCATTTTCTTAGATATTGCTCCGGCACTTCGAAGCGAAGTCGGGGATAGACGGACGAGGTACGAGAGCTACCGACTTGAATATTTGAGACTCGCAGCTATCTCGATTGGAATTTGTATCGTTTACCGAGATCGGTGCGTTTTCGGATCTCTGGCAGACCGTAATGTGGACGTTGAAAAAGACTCGGATCGTAAAAAGCTAGGAAATGTTGGAGTAAAAATAACAGTCCCGTTGGACATGCGTTGCACTCGAAGAATTCGATAAATAATATTCGCCGATAATTTACCACGCGTAGATGAACCGACTAGTTCTCGCAGCTGCTCGAAGCGAGAAATCTGAAGTGGAGGAGCACGTGATATGCGGCGAGGAAATGTTTGCCGAGCGAAATGTTCGAATGTTCGGAAGAAAGATTGCAGAGCTCTGCAGGATCGAATCCCGGCAAGCGCGAGTGGCAGGAATCGCGAGGGCCATTTGACCCTCTGAAATATTTAGCATTTCTCGATGCAGCGTGGCCAATAAATAATTTGGTAGTCGCGTCAGGAGCCCCCTTTCTTTTTCTCGAGGCACGTGCATAAGATATGCATCGCTCCGCGTCCGGCGAGGCCGTTTTGCTCTCTTTTCTCGCGTCGCGCACGAATTCGAGCCTCTCCTCCCCCTCTCCACGCTCTCCTTCGATCGTAAATAAGCACCGCCACGCCGCCATTCTATCCCCTTTATCTGCGGTGTATTCGACTGCACGGTGGTGGTTCGTGTCCACCCGTTTCCCTCCCTTCCCTCGTTTCTTCATGATACGTCATAAAAACGAGACAACGTGGTTTACGGCGGCGATACCTTTCCACCCCGCGAAATCTCCGCGCGACACGTGCGCGAATGCACGAGCGAGCGTTTAGCAACATTCATCTCCCGGCGAACGGGGTGTAGTTTATCCTCGGCGAGGTCTCGGATGCTCGAAGATTGGAATGAACGAGGAACGCCGTGCGAGAAACAGAAGATTTTTCTGAAGATTGGGGGACGGTGGTCGGCAGAAGCTTTTGTGTAGCCACGCGGAACAGCCTGCGATCGAATTCGGTATGCTATTATTATGTAAAAATGTTTTAACGATATGTTACTCCGACGTGAAATACCTATCCACGATTTCTCCCGCTTCCATTACAATCTGTAACCGACCCTCGGGAAGGTACATTTATGAAACTCCGTAGAAGGAAACCAGAGTATTAACAAAAATTAATGGGGCTGCCACTGTAAAGGACCTGGACTAAAAAAACGCGCATTTGCATAACGATTCTCAGTCTCCTAATTACAATATCGAGTGTACGAACACCCCTGACAGCTACCGCATGCATAAGCTAATAAAATATTCCTCGTTTTTCGCATCTTCCGTATTCCATAGTACGAAAAAGAATGCTCCTATGCATATCGCGACGCCTCTACCGTTCTAGGATGCTGCACCCAGACCAGTTTCTTTCGAACCCGCGTTATCAGAGGTAAGATAAGCGATAAAATGGAGAAGATTAAATTTATGTAAACTAGTCCGGCGGCCGTCGTAACGTATCTCATCGGCTAAAAATCAACTCGCGCATTAATTCACGGAAAAGTATGGTCTGCGACGATCGAAACCGCGATTGAAGAAAACGACGATCCTACGGCGATCCTACGACCGTTTTGTATCGGATTCCAGGAGTCCAGAACAAACTTCCTGGTAATCCCGGACGGACCATCGAAACGGTGTTGCGGTTAATTGCGGTGAGCCGCGCTCGCTGTCCGTGACAGGGAAGAGGGAAGAAAAAAAGAGGAAGAACGCGGGCATGGCGCGTATCCTCTATCGATATAACGCTATTAGAACGATTGCCGCGCGGACCACCTTCCAATCTAATTCCGTTAAAACGTTCGCGGTGAACGCGTGTCCCGGGATTAATCTCGCAACCATGACTCCGTCCATGGCAGTGCTCGGCCACCGGAAATCTTTGCGGGACGAGAGCCCGCTCGTAGAATAAATCAACGCGATTGCATCGGTCAAAACACGCCTCCAGGTCCGAGGGAACGCGAAGTCCCGTAAATTTCACGGTCCGCGCCCCGAACCGGGAGAAATCATTTTCCCGAAGAGGATTCGACGGTTCCAGACCCGCCGAGAATATGTTCAAGAAGACGAAAGTGAAGTCCTCCACTGGGATCTCCGAGGATCGCCGAGCCGCGCCGATTAACCTACAACCGTCGCCTTCCTTCGCTGGGAAGCTTCGCAAGTTAGTGATCGAGATCGAGACCGAATTCGGGAAATTGGATTCGGTGCGTGTCTGCGGACCGCTCACGGTCATGGTCCATGGCGTCGCCGAAATGGCTGTGGTACTCTCCCCGAAATTCGATTGACGTATCGGGGTAGGAAATCGAGTTCTTTGCGGTTGTGGTCTTCGCCAATCCACCTTTACTCTTGGTCTTGTATAGCGAATCCGTTCCGATAGCGCCGGCAAAGATCGAGAGAAAAATTTCACCTAGAGGTTATGCTCGGTCAACTTCCCAAGAATTCTTTTTATTTCATTAAAATTTATCGACGTGGAAAAATTGCCTCAATGTTTCGAATTATGGTAGTCGCTCGAAGATCCTGTCCCTCAAACTCAAGAAATTCATCTCGCAACGATTCCTCAAAAAATTAATGTCTATCTGGTGAAGCTACGATATTCTCTCCACCGCATTCACAGACTTCCGATACAATGACCATAACTCCGACAATAACCAACAGTTTCCAGCGAAAAAATTATGCTAGTCGTCCAGCAGTCTTGCTTCTCGTTCCACAGAAATTGATTCCACAGTACCGCGTATCTTTTGCAAAAAAAGATCGAAAAGCCTAGGTTGCAAGCGCATTTCCGTTTTATTTTCAATGACGTTCCCGTCCGTAAAAGTGGCCGACAATGGTTGTCAATTACCATCGGCCCTTTCGTTCGTCCATTAGCATGTCTCTGGACGCGTCCGCTCGGCGGACGGACAGGAAATTGTAAACTTTTGCATAATCCGTTTGCGCCGGCAGCGGCCTGGATCCGCGGCCCGTGATTCGCGCGGATGAATAATTCATCGGCGACGATTGTCGTCGACAGGTGATACACGACGGACGACTTTCATAAGGTTCTTCCGACACCCGGCCGCGACGCGTCTCCGTCCCCGTGCCCGCGTGCTGCTCCCTATATTCACCTGTAATTCCGCGTAAATTGCCTGTCACGATGAATCGAGCGACACAGCCCGTCAGCCGACGCGGTTTTCCGGGAACGTAACGGAAATAAATGCCCCGTTACGGTACGGATACGCGTCGATCGCGGCCGAATAAAATGGTACGGCTCTATTAGAGCCTCTGATTCGACAGCCCGCGATTTTTCAAGCCATTTCACGGGCAATCGCTCGTTTCGCCGCGGTCTCGAAACGAGTTCGTTGCATCTGGGTGACACGATTCTACCTGCGCCTCGGAAATGAATTTTTCACCCGAGAATCCCTCGTGATCTGAATTTCGTCGGAGCTTCTAAAAGGATTCGAGGCAACGAAGCTTTATAGCGAGTCGATAGCGAACACGTTAACGAGACTCGCGGCGGTTGCTAAGGCACCGCCGGTGCTGATTAGCACCGGACGATTAATAGATGGCTGATTACCGGGTATCAATTATCGCGCGCGATTTTTCAACGCCGAAGAATAATCCCTGAACTTCTAACGACCAATTTGATAGCTTCGCAGTGGATTTGCAACGAAATCTGAATAACCATTAATACGAGACGATTATTCGCGTTAACCGATCGTAACTACGCCACGGATCATGTGTTTCTTAAGTATCCAGAGAAGATTGCGGAGGATCTCAGTCTAGAGTGTAAATTAGCTAATGCGATGAATGCAGGCCGGTTTTCCTATCGTTTTCTCATGCTAGAACGAAATATCCGGTTCAGGACGATGTATCTATAACGACCGAATATTATATGAAACTACTTAACCGAGCTGACGTTATCATTAGACCGCGAATGTTTATGCGAGCTTCCCATTTTTCCGAGCGAATATCAAGGAAGCAAGGCCAAAGTGAAATTTAATTTCCACGGTAATTGCCCAGCTGAACGGGGGAAATGATTTAGAACGCTATTCAATTTGCCCCGCGCTCGCGATTTAGTAATTTTGCAGAACTTTCGTGATCTATATACTCATGAATATTTGCGTAACACGGCTCGGTCATGCATGATACGATTTCCTTGTTCCTTGCAGTATTTTTAATCTGCCCTCGGATCCTATCTTACTTCGAATCCCTGATCTTTGATCATAAAAATACAAATGCACATAATTATGCCTTAATTAGGCCGAGGGAAAAAATGAGTACGTCGTGTGCAATCGAGGACGACGAGTATCACGGCTAAGATTAACCTGAATAATAGAGAGTAGCCTACTTCAGCCGTTCTCGCTAGACTATGGTTGTTTGTGCAATTATCCTTCTCCGAACGTAATTAAATCTCTGTATAATTTACGAAAGGGCCTTGTCGTTCTCTCCATTTCGCTAACAATCTCTACACCGCGACCAAGCCGAATCGTCGTCGCATTTCCGGCAGCAATTAATTTAAAGCCCGACGGTCACCGGCGTCTCCCACGGTGCCGATCGAGCGCCGGTCATAGGTGACCCCCGCGGCCGTCGGCGTGCTAGACATTCCAGCAAAGAGGTATTCAATGAACTCGTCGGAGAACAAACGAGCCTGTAGAGGGAATATCGAGCAGCTGTTATACGCAGGCTCGCTCCCGGTTTAACGTCTCGTGTATCGAGCCGTCATTACCTTAATGTACGATTATTACCTTTCAAGGATCGCTGCGAGAAAGCAGAAGTCTCAGTTTTCGAGGAGCTCGCCGATCACGGAGGAGGACGCCGCCTCGTCGACAGCCTCGAAAGACGCTAGATTGAGCTCGAATCTTCCGAAGGACGCGGCGGTGCATTTCGGCAATTTCTATGGCGTCAGCGAGAGCGCGAACAAGCCTCGACCCGGGAAAATTCAGGGGTCGCCGAACCCTGTCCCGCAGCCCACGCGGACCACGCCGAGATTGGAGTTCACTCGACAGATGGTTCACAAGTAAAGGAACAGGATTCTTTGGCACGATACCGATCTAGAATTCAGCGAGTCGAGTCCGGCCGGGTGCGCGAAAGCAAATAATGCTCATTATCTGACAGCATCGCTGAGTCCGAGATATTGCTATCGCGACGGATCAAACACAAAAGAATTTGTTCATTTAATAAATGACCGAGGAGTTCAACTGAGAAGCAAATAGTAGAAAATACTCGAACATCTTTTGAAAAGCAATAACTTTTTTAAAACTGAGCTAAAGGATTTTTTAATAAACTAATTTGCTATACAAGGACTAAAATATCTTATTTATAATTTTGCTATCCGGTCCCGTTTTAAAAAAGTTAGTGCGTTTTAACGGGTGATGAAATACTTTTAGCCAGGGGCAACGTTCGTCACGCGTTCGCACGAACGAAAGCCGGGCTCGATGAAACGAGCTTTAGAGCAAGAGTAACATGTCGACGTTCCGCAGATTAGAGCGAACAGCGGGAACGGCGGATTACGCGCGACAAGTGTCCGCTTTATTAGAGGAGACGGTGGAGCCGGCGCATTTCAGGCTGCATTCTATGCCGACCGAGAATTCGATTCCCGACGGCGGTAGGCAGAATCCCTCTGGGTATCCGCTGTGGTACAAGGAGCCCTATAAGACACCGTTAGTATTCCCGGTTGCGTTATTCGATATCGATTCCGTCACGGGATTTCGACCGCGTCACCGGCAAATGGGATCGAGGGTAAATGGGTTCCTTGTCCATCGGACGAAGAATAACTCGCGACGACCCAGTCGACGCCGATAACAGGATCAAAGGTACCGGAGGGAGGGTATCTGGATGAACCTAATGGGACGATGAATTTCCAGGCTCGACCAGGAGGAGATCCGCAGACTTCTGAAGGGCAAGCTGGCTTCGAGGAGCTGCAGGGACATTTTCGACGAGGAATTCTCGGAGAAAGGATCTAGCGAGGAGATCACCGACGAAGAGGACATCTTAACGGATCCTGGGGTTGGTGACACATCGAAGGAGTCGGCGGCGAAATTATTGACGAGCTCGAGCTCCGGCACGGAGGCGAAGGATACCGACGACGCCTCGACGGACTCGAGATAATGTTTCACGCCAGGTGATCGAGTAGTTGTCTAACAATGTTGTACCGTCCGCACGGAGCGTGCATTAAATAAAAATTGTAATAACACGAATCTTCCTGCGACTTAATCAAGCTAATTGAGAGAGCCAAATCGAGAATCACGGTGGCCGGTGCTCGAACTTTTAACGGCGTTGCTCGTTACCACGATCTTTCCCTTTCCTTTTTTCCTCTCGACGAGAGAATACGGCAATTAACACCATGCTTATTAATGGATCGGCCGTTATCAAGCGCGGGGCGGCGCGCCGCCATACAGAGATTCGCCGTGTAAGATTCACTGGGAGCGCTAATTAGGAGCGCCGGTTATTACGCCGGTTGCACAGCCTGTAATTAGGCGCTGCTAGACTGCTGTGAATCTAACGCTGCTTTGGAATACATTAATTAATCGAGGGGGAGAAAAACTCGCGAAAAGACGCAACCCGGATAAGCGAGGATAACCGGAAACTCTTTCTGCTTCCTGCTACGACTCCGACCCTTTTCATCTCGGATTTGCCCTAATCTGTTCGTTCTGCCTCTGTCTAAAACATTGCGAACGGATTCGCGAGCTCAAAAATATCGCGCTACAGACTACGACGGCTTGTTGAGAAAAGAAATGCAAATACGTGGAACGAGATACGTGGATATGAAAAGCCAAAACATTGGCGTACAACCATGACCGGGGACATAAAGGAACTGGTAATCGTACGTACTATAGTGTACCGTGCAAGGCGACAGCATGGGGTTCTAACGTGGTTTCCCGTTTACTAAAAGAGGGTGGCATTATCCGAGCTGGAGCGTTCGCATTGTTTTCGGTTCAGTGGAAATGCGAGAGGGCGCGGGATAGGGTCTGGTCTCCCGGCTCCTATCGATTATTTCGCCGGCCGCGGCAAAGACGCTTCCCGTGTATCTTCGCCGCGATCGAAAATTAGATTTTTCTATCAAAGACCGAACTGCGTGGAGGCGCCTCGGAGGGTGGGAGCCAATAAATCTCCTCGAACCGCTCGGAAGGAAATAAAAAGCGAGAGGTTTTTATGCGAACAGCTCCGGTGGGATCTCCTTATATACATCAGTTTATTTCTTCGTCAAACTATACATAATGGTCCACAGCGAGTCGGAGCTTATTTAAATAAGTTAGTTCAACCATCGAGGCCATCGGTTCATGGAAATATATGTATAACTGGGCGCACCGGATTAACTTATACCTGTCGGAAGAGGGCCGTGGCCGGATAAATACTACACGCGGTCGAGTCACACAAATTTTACGGCGACGCATCTCTCTCCCTTCGCGAATGCAAATTTATTTGCAATGCAATGTCTGGTGTGAATGGCAGTTTCAACATGTTCCAATTTCTCTGTAAACCCTTTCTCTCCCTCTCTTTCATTCTATCTCCATGGTGTACTTCGATAACGAAACTCCAATCCCCTGAACGAGGATCTATATCAAGTTCCAACAGATCTCTATAGCAACAACCAGTCCCAAGAAGATTAAAAATTGCACCACTGTCGTCCGCATACGACAGACACACGTCCCTCGTACGCTGATAACCCGTCCTTGAACAGAATCAAGGCTATTGAAGTACAGTAAAATATATGTATATATATGTATAACATATTATATAATAAATTATATGTATATATATATATGTATATACACATATATAATAAATTATATGTATATATATGTATATACACATATATATTCTATACATATATATTATATATAATAAATTACATATATATACACATAACAAATGTCGGTCCTCTTGTGATATAGTAAACGCGTTCCATCGTTCGCTATCTGTTCTCCAACGCAGTAATAATGGTCGTCGCGATTTCAGAGCCCGATGCGACTAGCTCCCGTCAGACTGATACTTTCGAGGCCTTCCCTAGGTCTTCTTCCACGAGTAGTACATTTCCAGGGGTCGATTGACCCGCCAGAATTTGTCGTTTACCTGTCGCAGCGTCTGCGATCCGCTTAGGACAACTAGTTGGCCTGGCGAAGGTGCTATGTATATACAAAAGTTTAATAACCTATCAGACTCTGATAGTTCTGTGTCCAGATCGAGGGTCAGTCTCATGGCCAGGTACTTGCTCAGGTGGTCCACTGCAAAGACGACAGTTAGACCGAGTCTAGAATAGTCCCCAGATTCACTGAAATCCATAGCAAAGGGCTAGGATACCTCTCGCATAGCTACCTGTCGCATTTGCGGTGGTCTTGATGTACCGAATGCTGTTTTCTTTGAGAGCTTTGATCAGCGAGTTGTCCCCAGCCATCTCCGTTGGATGAGGCTTGAAGACCAACTCGATTTCGTTGAGCATCAAGGGTTCGCTTGGTCCCTCGCCTTCCGTGTCCACCATCGAATCGCCGCCACCCGTTTCAGCCTCCGCACTGGAGGAATCATTCTCCGAGTTTTGTAAACTCTTCTGTCGTTTAGGTGGCTTGGGGATTTGGTTTGCGGGGTTTGGCGACGGTGTCGTCGAATTCCTCGACGTCGTTCCTGCAACATAGAAACAATCAGTTTCACTGTGCTCGGTTGACATTCTTCTAGTCTAGATTTGCGATATTACCAGAAACAGCGGGGCTACTGGCAGGTTGGGAGACGCTATTGGAATTTTGAGAATTACCGCCGCTACTATTATTCAAAGGGCCAGTCGCGCTCTGAGACGAGTCGCTTTGGTTAGCAGAGTTCGCGGCGTTTGGAGTGGCAGGTGCACTCGCATTCTGAGAGTTATTGTACGGCGTCGCGTTGCTGGCGTTCTCAGACTCGTTCGCGTTTTTCCTAGACCTCTGTGGCCGGTTCTGACTTTGCAATTTTATGCCTTCTGTTATCGAATTAACCAGAGCGGCTTGCGAATGGGATTTATTTAGTTTAGCCAGCACTCTTTCCTGGTGTGCCTCGTATTCATCACGGCTAGGGTATATCTTTGAGATCAGAAGATCAAAATTGGGATCTGGCCTCAAGGATCTTTTCGATACTAGCTTCTTCCTGCATGTTGGGCATTCCTACGGACAAGTTCTGGATTAGTATATGTTTGCGGTGCTAAGCTCCAACTAAATTGATTACAGCGTGGAAGCATTGCTTTCTCTTACCAAGTTAGAAATATTGTTGGAAGTTTAATTTAAACTGTAACTCAATGAAAACAGAATATTTTAAGACAAAAATTATAGTGTAGCAATAAATAAAGCTATTCCTGTCACCAAAATGAAGATAAACTCGATGTTTACTGTTTGACAGTCGTCGCAATGTTTAACAATGAAGAAACAAACAAGAATTACGCAACAATGCAATGAACGTCGCATTTACGCCGCACTTCGAAAAAGCGCGCTAAAATCGCAGATGGAAACACGTTCCGTTTTAGAAAAAAAGTCAACCATTAAACCTTCCACTGCCAACTATTAATGGCTGCAGCAACAATCTGCACTTATCTGCATCGACGAAACAGTGACAGAAAGCAAAAAATACCGAATAAGGAAAAAAGAAATATCGGTGTCAAACAGCTCGGCGCTGATTGGTGTTTACTTCGGAAAGAGAAAGTTTGTAAACGAATTATGCACCATCGACGAGCACAGAATCGTAGATTCCGGTACTCCGAGGCGGTTTCATTGGTAGTATTTACCTTATTACCGCTTCGGAGGGCGGTAATGATACAATCGGAACAGAAACGGTGCAGACACTCCTTCGTGGTCATGGTCTTTTTAAGCATGTCCAGACAAATTGGGCACATGAGTTCACTGTGTAAGCTTCGCGGGCTGACCGCGATCTCCGTGTTGTCCGTGATTGCATCCTGAGGCGTACGATGCAGTTCGTACAATGACAATTCCCAAGTTTTGTTCAGACCGACCTGTTCCGCGGACGCCATCTTGACTACATACAATCCGTCAGCTGAAACACTATACCACAGATTTGAGCTTACTAAAGAGTGTCGACCACAATTGTATCCCTCGCAGAGCTCTCAGCATCCAGATCGTTTCACGAGCTTCTTTCAGGAAAGTAGGAGTGGGAGAATTACCAATCCCATTTGTGAGGTCTCCTCTCCGCCACTTGGAGCGGCCACCTAACAGAATCCCTGACACCATTGGTCACACTGAGCCTCCAATAGACACACTGGTCTTGAGTGGAATTCGAGGTACACCAGCGCACTCTACCAGAGACGAGTAGAGTTGTACCTTTCACCCCATAACTTGCACCCTTTCATTACTACAGTAATGGATCCTACTCCTCCACACTTTTCATGCTCCCTAAACTGGCTCGCACATCCCCACCATTTTATTACTCATCCAGCTCAGTGCAAGTACTGTAGAAAGAGAACGAGATACGATGGAGGGAAATAAAACGACACCCATCAGATTCTATGTGTGGTGTACACATGGTAATCTTCTAATACTTATAAAATGAATTGTGTTTTATTTTCAAGGAGTTCATTAATTTGCATCTACTTAGATAATAAAATCTAAATGAAGGTGCGCTGAACACTGGTGCAGTCATCTCACAGCGAGTCGAGAAATTGTTCATTTCCCCGGTCGATAACCATATCGTTACCATCCGAACCATAAATTGTTCCACAAGAAAAAATCTCGTCGACAACCTCGTAATACAGAAAGCATCTACCGTGCAGATGTTGCTGTTCGAATGCACATTCCACTCTTCAATCTTCAAAGCTCATCATCGATCAAAACCTGTTACCAAGAACGAAGTTCAGTTAGAATCCCATCCGCGGCATAAAAGGTGAGCGTCGCGTGAAAACGGTTCCTCTTCGACCAACTTATTAAGTTGGAATCTGTTTAATGACCAATTAATCAAAACGTCGATAAAGTAGGTGGCTTCGATTAAGCGGCGGGATCTTGAAAGGCCGTAATAACGAGCCGTAATAAGTAATAATAACTTCATAAACCAGGCGGCGGTCTAGACACACCTTTCAATGGTGTTTCGCGGATGCGAATGTGTGCTAGGCCCGAGGACATTTCCGATGAATGGAAAAGAAAAGTTCAACTAGGTGGGAATCGGCATAAGCGTAGGCAAAATATGTTTCCTCGTTATATGTATATATATATACATATATAATATAACGGTATGTAATAGATGGGCGTAGGCTCTCTCTGGCAACAGCAGGCTCGCCAGCATGTACGCGCTTGTGTATGCTCGTGTATGATTGTGTATGCTGGATGCGTCTTTGCGAGGGATCGAGATCTGCCGGTTGCGGCGATCTCTCATGGCGAACTAGACCGACGAGACCCGCGCTCCGCTTTTTTAGTGACCCTAACTGTAGATAACCGTAATTGCGTCTGTCGGTACTTATCGGGAAAACGTGTTTTATCACCATAGGCCAGGCTGCCCCGGGATCTCCACCTAGCGTTTTCAATCACGCCGCGGCACAGCGTTATCCATCTACCGACGCGTTCGTCCTTCTTTCTCGTCCATTTCGAACGCTTCACGGATACTAATAACATTCATTTTCTTTGATAAATTCCCCCGTGTGCGGCAGCCTCGTCGAGCCGCGAATAAAGGTGAAATAGCCGGATGGGACGCGCTTGAGTAAGTAATTTCCAGATATCCACGAGACGAACAAAGCCGAACAAAAAGGCCCGGGTACAGTTAGCACCTAATAACACGGTGATTCCGCGATTCTGCCGAGCGATTGAGACGTCAGGCCGTCTTTTTGGGACGCGCACTCCTCCGGTCGCGTAACAGGAAACGGGAGATCGTCAACTAGGAATTCAACTTTCCTCGGTGAAAAGTAACTGCAAGATTTTTTACACCATTTCAGACGCCTAAGTGGCCAATGCGAAATGGTCAGCGGTAATGCCCGTTCGGGAGAACACACTATGGACTCTAATGAAAAATAAATTACACAACCTGCGATCGAGGGCATTGCTCGAGTATGTTAATTCCGTCATTAGACTAAGGATGTTTATGCCGAAGCGCGTCTTTCAAAATGGACTGATGAGAACAGGAACCGAATCGGTGCAAACAGTTTTCGTTGTCACGGTGTGAGCAGACAAAATCTATTCAAATTGATGGAACAGTTTTGTCCAATTAATACCAAAGGTAACGTTCTGATTAATCAATTAGAGTTCTGCTGCGATAAATTTCTGCAATAATTCTCCATGAGATCGGTGAATTATTCTTATAGTCATCATGACTAATTCTATAATTATATTGATCGCACGCAAGACTATCCGATAACAAGTAATTTCTGAATTAAATTGAACGTTTCACTCTCGCAATCTGCAGGCGCTAATCAAATTTTAAACACTCGATCCGTCAGCGTAGAAATTAATTTTAAACTTTGTACAAACAGATATGGGTGTCACGGCAGTCGAGTCGGTTCTCTAAAGAGAAAATATTCTTAGTACATAACAAATCCTCGTCCACGTAGAGTTCGGATGTAGCAATCGGACAAACGAGTTTTCCGTTTAATAAAACGTATAAAAAGTCCAAGAAAGTTGAAGTCGACCGACAAATGATTTGACCCGATCAGCGGGTGAGAAAAGATGACGTCGCCGAACGGAAACCGCGCAAACTGGTATCGAGGTTGAGATTGTTTACGCGAAGGTTGAGAGGTGATCCACTTTTGTCGGAGCGGTGGTTTCAACGCACGCTCGATTCCGGACCACGAGGAAGGTTCGAAGCGTTAACGGCGTGTCCGAATTAACATTCAACATCGCGAGTCGTCGTTCCACGTTTCGTGAAGACGTGTATTTATCGGTCGGAAGACGGAAATATCTCTGATAGAATTTTGAGCGCGCCGCGGGTTTTATAGGTCAGTCGGTGAGTGATGCGGGGCGACACCTTGTCCCACTTAACGACGATCCTGGTCCGTCCACTTTTTAACTCTGTCTAATTAGTCGCCTTCGGCGAAGGTCGACAGATTAACCGTTCACCGTCCGTTCGCCGTGTCGCGTCGCCTCGACCAGAAACTATTAGTATCGTCGATAAACTGAAAATGGCTTCGACCTGTTGCGTAATTGCTGCGCTCTCGTAAACTCGGAGCTTCTTTGCTTCCCGCGTGACACCATCCCTTAGTTACAATCACAATTTACAAGAACGACAGAAACAGCGCCGGAGATCGTTTAGCAAGGTTTCTCAACGATTGCATTACGACTAAAAGCAGCTGAATAATTTTCTACTAAATCCGAATGCTAATAGAAATTAATAGAGTATGTTACCCGAGAATAACTCGTCGGTTCGCGAATAGAATAATTCCCATCGTTGTAGAAAAATTGATTAAGGAAGAGCTGTTAATCGTTAATTTTTGAGAGACCGCGTTGTATCGCCGTAACACTCCTCCATATCTGCATCGTACAATAATTGTAATTGCGCGTGTTCTAATTGCATAGCTTTCGTTCTATTAAACCGTTATGAAACGAGTGGGAATAGCATAAGAAAAACTTTGCTTCCTGCGATGGAGAAGGACGCAAGAAATCGTGAAATGCGAAGTAATGGAACGACAACGTTCACGTGGAACACACGAGAAACGAAGCCTTTTCTTTTTCCAATTGAGCCTTTGATCGGTATCGAATCGATACAATGATAAACCCTAATTACTTCTCACGGTACTCCAACTTCCGTCTTTCCAATGTATCCACGAGACAAGCTAAGCATTATCAGACAGCTGAGTATAATAAAACGGGTAGTTATGTATAATGAAACAGGTGATTTCAGCGTACTTGGAAACACCGGTCGGCGAGGATGCGATTATTTCAGCGAGTTCGCGAGTCCCAGGGCCTCGGTTCACCGGTCCCATAAAAAGGTAGGCAAAAAGTCGGATTGCCACATTGACATGCTTTCTACTAGATGATCTTTCTTCTCGGCAAGGCTTACGTAATCAAGAACCACGGTCTCGTCGCGCACGGTAGGCACGGGGGGTAAATCTCGATGCGAAAACCGCGGTCACACGAGTATTATAGGTATTACGCACGGTTTACGCGTCCCTGCCGGTCGACTTTTTCCTTTTGCCACGAATCCGACCATCTGCTTTTCTCATGGATCCAAGCTTCTCCCCGGTTCACGTAAGATTCCGCTCCGCTCAGCTCCGCTCCGCTCGGCGATAGCCGAGGGAGCACATACCGCCTATCGAACCGAACCTCTCTGCTCGAGCTCTGTAATTTCAGAACAATATCTTTTTATGCGGCCCGAGCAGCCTCTCTGTTTCTCTCTCCATCTCCGCCTCTCCCCCTCTCTTTCTCTTTATCCGACCAGTGTAGCTTCTTCCGGTGTAAGGTAAGCTTGTAATCTTCGAATTCCCGGCGAGCGCGCGCGACTCGTAATAATCGCGAGCGTTTCCATCGAGAGTCTGCTCTGGGAATGCACGAAACACGCGTGAAACGCCTTAATCGGTCGTTCCGATATCGGGGAGGCGGGGGCAAGATCGACGTGAAAGGCGATCGATCGCGCCGGCAGCATCATAAACGAGCCGGTGATCGGCCAGAGAACCGCACGGGAGCCTAACAGTTTTCGAAAGCGATCGGCTAGACTCAAACGGGCACGGGACCGTTGGAACTCGAGCCATCTATCTTGCCATTACTGGATTCAAAGCCTCGTTCTTCGCGAGTGCTCGAAAAAACGATTCATCGAAATGATCGAACAATTACAGAGAATGCGGGACTGGATGCTCGGTCGAGCGAAGGTCTTTTGGTGTGGTAATAATTCGTGACTATTGGTCAAGTCCCGTAGGTGAAGGATACAAAGTTGAATGAGGTCCTGCAGCCAAACAACTATTTTACACAAACCACTTAACCCTTTCGTCCCGGTATTCGAAGAAACGTTTTAATGTTAAAAACTTTGTACCAAATTTTTTATTTATTGCCAAATAATAATTATTTGGTACTAAAAAAAAATTATCATTTGGGGGGTGTGCGGGGGAGCATGGTACATATATGTACCACCAGGTAATTTGCATGGTATATATATGTACCATCAGGTGTACATATCGTATTAGAATATATACCATATATTTATTACAAATCCACAATCGTAAAATATAAATCGTGTAAGAAGAAAAAGCATTTATTTTACATGGTATAACATGAAACAATCTTTACACCTGAAAACACCTGGTGGTACACATATATACCATGTAGTAAAAAAAGAAATAATTTTCAAACAATGTACTTTTATTACTTACTTGAAAATTGAAATCACGTAACAAAGCAGAGGCAACAATAAAAGTAAAATATTTTAATTGATTGTCACAATATTTTCAGGCACATTTGTATGAAAACTGCGTTCACCAACGTGGTCACGGCTCAATAATGAACCATAACCTCCAAATGTATAGACTAAATGCAAGATTATGTATTACTGAATGTCAAAAGAACGGCCTGGTACACTTTTCTATTGATTATAACGTTCAAAAAAAATTTCAGGTGTTTTCAAATTTGTGTGGTACATATATGTACCGTTCGGGACGAAAGGGTTAAAGTCGTTGGAATATTTTCGAAGTCATATTTTAAAGGAGACATTGATTGAATCTTCAAAGTCGATCATCTCGACGCTACCTTTTTTAAAGAAGAATTTAATCGAATCACGGTTCTGGGATGGGTGCTGACACGAGCGATCAATCACAGTCCTCTTATCAAATGGCAACGGTGCTTTCCGCACGCTGTCGTCAGATCCTTCAGAAACACGCTGTACATCATTGTTGTTTCAGACAGCGGCACGATATCGTGTCGCCTGCCATACTTAAAGATCCCTAACTTTCTAAACATATGTCAACGACACTCGAGTTGCCAGACCTCATCTAGGACACTCGAGCCTGCCATAAATTAACCGAAAATGGGAGATAGCGTCGGGCCTATCTGCCTCCGATTTCTTCTAAAACAAGCTAAAAAGTAGATGCTCAGTTTCCCATGCAAGAAGTTAGAAACATAAAAAGAACGAGAACATTCTAAGTCAGACCAGCTTTCGAATCGAATCGATGCAATTGCAAGGATCGAGACAGGAGGAAGAGAATTTTTCGTCGAGTAAGATCAGAACGCGACTGTTTGCCTGGATCGGGGTAACTCGATGGATCGTTCGGCCCCTTAAATCAGCCCACGGTCCACCGATCGGCGAACGGCCGCGATTTCTTCGCATGCGAACAACAGTCGAATAATTATCATTTTTTCTGTGGCCGCTTCCTGGTTCCCGGGCGTTGCGCAAGCATCCGGAAGCACCGGTATTCTTAGCCGTTGCTGATACACGGTTACAGCAGGTATCCGTTCGGCCCAGGTCAAGCGTGAATCTGACCCAGTGGAATCGCGGCACTCGGATATCCATCCTAACCCTCGGATTAACCGGCAGCGGCAGCAGCAGCAGCCCATCGTTTTCACGCGGCCGCGCTGCGCGCACCAGTCTCGGGGATCGAGAGAGGATCGAGAGAGGATCGATCGGCGATCCTCCGCGTCCATCGAAAGGTCACTGCCTCGCGTGAAAGGATCGCGCTTTCATTCATTACGCTATTACGCAAAGGTTACTGTAATGCGAGGTGATATCGAGACGCATCCATGCGCGCACAACGCTCGATGGCTAACGGCCGGAGATGCGCCATAGAGATTTCGAATTTTATGGGCATGCTTCGCGAAATCGAAATTAAATGGAGTTTCGTTTTCATGGACGATCGTTAGACCGGGAATTTCCATGCTAGCAATTTGTAAATGATTAGAGAATGTTTTCCGTCTGATCGTTATTTTTCTATAGAGATCGAACGTTCGGTTCGCAAATTGCTGGAGTTTTGTTGCGTTTCAGCGCAGATTACTTTGCAAAAATCCACAACGTCCGCGCGAAGATCCGGAGACGATCAAGCTGGACGTTTGTTGGCCGCCACAGTCGACCGGCGATGCAGCGAGCATTTCGAAAGCAACTATGCATTACCGCACCAGGTAGTTGGCGCAGATCAGCACGATTTGAATTTGTTAAATTACCGATCTCGCTGCTTATTTAATGGCGAGCCTCTTCCTCTCCCGAGGGATCGAGTGCAACCCGGTGATTTTATCGTCCGTGGTAGCAGAAACCCGACGGTTCCCCGCGTCGAAGCGCGATCTCTAATTGCGAGAAAAATTTCAGAAGCATCGCATTCGTCGCGACAATAAATTGTTATTATCCGTGCAAGAAATTAAGGAACCGCAGGGATCGCGCGCACGCGGTTAGGTAAACGTTCGTGCGAAATGAAGACGCGATGTGGCAGTGTTTGTGAAACAAACTCGGCTGACTGAATTTCTTTGTGGGATATCTGGGATCGCTCGAGAAAAGCTTAGAACTAGGAAGAATTTAACTCGGCGATCGAGCGCCGACGTATCGTAGCGTTTCCTTGTTCCCGATGTTGCGCAAGAAGCCGGAAGCAACCTTGGTTTCTTTCCGAGAGAGTATGATGCACGAGTGCAATCACTTATCTCTCGGCGCTGCGTACACCTAATCCGTTTTGGCTGAGAAGATTTCCGAGGTAACACGGTGCGAGGAGTCGACCCACAATTCCTATAAACGCACGCGGCGCACTCGTTGCACTCGACCTTTAATTTGTCGACGTTGGAATCGAGCTCCTGTGCAGCTAGACACATCGCGATTCTAAACCTGTTGCCATCGTCCCGTAAAAAGACGCTGTTAGAATCCGCCTGCACGTGATTCGACCAACTGAAGCAGTTCCCGCGGCTTCTTCGAAATCATCAGCATTTTAGAACGTTGCTAAAAGCAGGCTAATTGTATTTCTTGCTTAAGAGACGGAAGAAACACACGCTTACTAACCTAAAACCGAGCTTTTATAATTCGCTTGCAAGCGATTTGATAAACTAAAGCGATTCTTCACAGCTTCTTTAAAATAATCAGAATTCTGATATTATTAGGGGCATACAGCAGCATTAATATTTTTCAAAGGTTTCGCATTCGATGCAGAATGTTATTGTTAGGGAACGATGATTTTTCCAGTACAAATTAGAGAGCGTTGGAGGGACAGAAGAAAGTGTTCAACAATTATCAGAAAGCACCACCGCAAACGAAGGGGGAGAAAGAGAGCATACGAACGAAAAACAATTCTGCGACTTATGCTGCGATTTCACCTAAGATTGGTTGATTAAAACGAGTCAGCAAAGTTAGCAAGACCGGAGAAGAATGTCGTTTTTGTGTCCGTCAAGTAGACAACCCACTGTGCGAGCAGGAGAATTTACAGAGACTATTAACGCTCGTTTATGTCATAGGTCAAACGCGAAACATGACCCACCGGTGTGACCGGCTCTGCATTATGCAGGTCCCCGCGATTTGAGCGATGACGTTAATTTTATTAGCCGCGATTGCCACCGTACAATGCACCGAGGAATTTGTCCTCGACTGTGACTGATTAACGCGTCAGTAGGAGCAAAAATGGTTGGATACTTTCAAAAGAGACAGCGAGTTTCGATCCTTTGATCGCGAGATTGGAAAACGAGCTTTTCAGTAGCTTTATAGGATCGCCAATGATGAACGACGAAAGATTAACTTGTTAAAAGTCACGAGGATAATTCGCAGATTAAACGGTATATTACCGGAGGATCATCACCGGCCCCGTGAAAGGGGAATGACTATGATGGATGAGACACGGTCGGTTATTGCGAACCAGCCGGCGACAAAGTGTAACAATAAATAGCTTTGCGGTGGAAAGAGCGTTTCCCTTCGGTTTTCCCTGGTCCGCTGATTAAACGGGTCTTCACGTGCGCAACAGAACTGACAGACCCATTTTCAGACACGAAAACCGTGGTTTCTTGCGAGTCCTACGCCGTAGCAGCGGTACTTGATTACCTTTCATTACGGAATCACAGTGAAATGAGTGAACCAACCTAACGGAGTTTGTATTGCACGGCGAAAAATCGGCGCGAATGCGCAAAAAAGTGAATGAAAAGAGAGTGCTGGTGAAAAGCTCTCGGCTCGATGGTCGAGCCTTCGCTTCTCCTCGAATAATCGCTTCTCGCTTATTAAACGAGATCCGAATAAAGCGAACGAACCGAACCCGCTCGGTCGCTCATAGTCTCTCGAAGTGTTCGAGCGTGCTCGCGCTAGCTAGCTAGCTGGCTGGCTGGCTGGCTTAGCTAGCTCGCTCGTTCGCTCGCTCGCTCGCGCGCGCAGGATGCAGATTACAGGCGAAGGGAAGTATCTATTTTGCGAGGCGTCTTATTAATGCCACGGATGAGGTTTTACGAAGAAGGCTTGTCTGGTATTTCACCTTTTACCTCGATGACTGAGGCGATCCAGGCGGAGTCCGTGGATCGGGGAGAGAACTTCATCCGGCACCGTGGGACGCGTGTAAAATCGAAACGACTTCCCGTTTAAATAAGTGGTATGCAACAAAGCTCGTCTTCCAGTCGGAAACGTCTTGTTCGATGAAAATCAACCGGTGATCCCGGTCCGCGGAAGATTACCACCGGCGAAATGAGATAATTTATCGTTCAACATCTATCACCGGCGCCGAGTGTTTGCTCTGCGAACCGGCAGCTCATGGGAGGAGCTACAAAAATTACAGGAGAACCTGAGAATTTATGATGAGAGAAAGTCCGCGGAGGAAGTTAATAAGAAGAGAATGTGAATAAGTGGACTCGTAATAAATAGGCGGGGCAAAAAAAGTTGTGGGAGGAGCCGAAGTCGAAGAAAATTCCCAACCGAAAAAATTGGAAGTCCGAAAAAAAACCGTCGGAAACCGATCGGTGGAAAAGCAAGGAAAGAAAGCGAGTCAATTACAACGCTCGAATCGTGACTCAGCTTCTGCCAGCGAACAGTAAAAGCACTTTTGAAAAGATTTTTTCGCTGGAGCAGAAAAGCATTGACCTTAGTCGTGGACCAATGATAGTATCTCTAGATTAGTGGGCGGTGCCAGACACACCCATTTCTCGGTTTTCGCTTGTGTACGTGTTGGTGTTCGTCGTCGGGAGTCGGTTCGGCAGAGCCGTAGAACGGTGTTATAGATCGTTATCGAGTACAGGATCCGCTCGCGAATCGATCATCCGGACAGGTTCAGTCCAGGATCCAGACACTCGAACCTGACCTACTGAATTAATCGAGCGGTCGGGCCTCTCATATTTGGTGCTCCGCTCATAGGACACCTATTCCGGGGGGGACGACGTAGGTCGTGGCTTGACCCAGAGTCTCGGGATCCTCTCTGAATCCTCTCGGACGGCTCTTGGACGGGTATCGGAGCCAACCGCGAGGCGAGATCTAGAGGAGAAGAGTCTCGGCTGGGAGAGAGGCGATGCTCACACGTGCACCTCGGGGCATTCACGAGTTGGCAGTCGGCTCTTGAAACCCGCCCGGTGAATGCCTCGAGAGGCTCTCGTACACGCGTTTTTGCCGACCTTTCGATGCACCCAAGGGGTTCGTGTGCACGCAGGAATTTCGCGCTTAGGGCCGCATTATCTTAGGAAAATTCGCTTCGCTTCGGTTCGCTCCGCGTCGTCGCTGTCACGCGACGTTTCCCCGATATTTCGCGTACCTGTGTCTCTTTTCTCCGGCTGCCGCGGCTCTGTGTTTTGCGCGGCGTCCGAGCGTTCACGCGTGACAGATACTTCGAAGAAAGTGAAATGCGACCGGCGAACCAGCCAGGAAGCTGATTAATTGCACCGAAATCGTCGCGAGATTTCACCTGGTTTCGCGAGAGTTACCGTCGACGATCGGTTTCTATGGAGCGTGATACAGTGCCGAAAGTGCCCGCGAAAACCGCACCGTGAAAATATTGTGCGCGACACGCTGTTTACGGAAGCCGAGCATGTCATTCGATTTCGGTGGTACCCGCCGACTCCAGTTTGTAAATAACAGAGTCGCGACAGAAACCGTCGCCGATTACAGAAGTCTCTCTCCGGTAACTTGTGAAACTTCGCCGTAAATTGTACACCGTGGAATATCGTGATTTTCTGGCGGCGAATTATAGAATGATCGGCGGCAATTTAAGTGAAAATCGAGGAGACCGCGGAACGCGTAACAGTTCCACGAAAGGCGCAAGAAACCGACTGCCTTAAACGGGAGGAAAACAGTCCGGCGCGAACAGACGCGAGCTCTCGTAACGCAGCGTAATAACGGTTTCAAGAATTTTTCACGTGTCAGTGGATCACTGGGTTTTCTAGCCGCGGCGCGATGCGGCGTCTGGCTCAGTTTTTTTCCTGAACGCCCGCAGTGTTCGCACGGATCCATCCTAATTCGCGCGCGGCTCGCTGCTGGCGGGGACTGCGCGACCGGTGCCCGCTCCGAAGCGAATCGAATCGATTCGTCTTTGCGAGTTGCTGCGAGCTGCAACCTCCTCGCAATCGCAACTTGCCACCGGCCGAGAAAGCAGACGAATCGTTCGAACGATTAGTGTCTCTCGGGAGACGGAGAAGCCGTTAGAACAGATTTTCGCGTCCGAGGACATAATGGATCGCTGTCGCTGTCGGAGCCGCCGCTGACATCCGAGGGACAGGATGCGCGCAGCAGCGTTTCGTACGCGGTCGTTCTTTTCCATGCGAGTGCGCGAACGGTCGCAGGACACGAGGAACGAGTGTGGGAATTCTCAGGACACCGGCGACACTGACGCTAACGACATTGACGACACCGCACAATGAAGAGAGACGGGACACGCGGATAACAGCCACGCGGAGAACGAGAAAGTGAGAGAGAAAGAGAGAGAGAGAGAGAGAAGGCCTCTGCTCCGGAAGGATCCTCTAACTCGATTTTAATCGGCTCAAAAAATCTTGGTGCACCCGCGGGAAAAGTGCGCGCTCGGCTGTCGACTGTGCTCGCGTTAAACGCGTATACAAGAGAAAAATACGATCTCGGGGCTGGCAGCTAGAAAATAAACGACTCTGCCGAGAGAGTCGTAGAACGGCAACGCGGACGATAAAACGAACCCACGTGAAGGCCTTAAGGACAATTTATGAATCTGCGTACGCCGCGATATCTTAATAAAGTCGCGTCGTAAAGGCTCGCTCGGTTTTAATCCTTTCGCCACTCGAGGAAGCGGTCGCAGCCCCCGGACTCTCCCGGCTATTTTATAATAAACGCTCGTTCCGTTCGGGACGTGCCTAAGCCGCGGCCCCGTAATTACGCAAGCCTTAAAGACAATCGCGGGGCAAAGACAATGCCGGAGATACGGCGATATCGGTGAGACATCGCGCGAGAAAAATTCCTCATTGTCCTAGGAATGTGGGCGTATCGACCGAGATATCTGGACGATAACGAGATTTTGCGGTGGAAACGAGATTGCGAGTGCCGTCTGAACGGTACAAATTATCGCCGTTTTTTTTAATCGGCCGAAAGGATCTTGAAAGAGGGAGATATGATTTAAAACGGCTCTTAAAGCTATCCGAGTGCAGCGAATTTTAACCCCCGAGTGGAACCAGCTGTTGGACAGAAGCTAATTAGCGAGGCAATTAACGGTTTGTGCACGCGGGACCTGTTTCAAATCGCTGTCTGGGAAGACCAGATCTAGAAAGCTTAATTGGAGGGCAGGATGGGGAATGCTAGATCCCAGCCTTGCCGACGGGGCAAACAGCTCTATCTGTTTTACCTGATCCATAGAACATGGAGTATCGTGGCAGAACACCGAAAGGATAACGATCGTTCCTATGATACCGACCCCGAGACCGAGTTATCATCGAGATGCAGCGGATGCAATGGTTGCGATTACCGACAAGATAGCCTTACCTTCGACAGGTATGTACCAGACGATAATGTCGATACCTGTTCGCGGTAATATTGCTCGCGCGCGAATAATTCGAACGGAGCGAAATTATGTTTAACATGTTTGCTTACACAACTTTGCTGTCTAAAATGGAGCTGTCTTAAATGCGAGTAGAGAGAAATAGCAAGACAGCAACATATTGGTCTATGTATTAGCGATGCTAATTTTATAGCCATTAGCTCGCTATGATCCTCGATTTACAATATTTTAATGATCGCGGATAATAACGATTGCCCAGGTCTCACCACGTGGAGGTTGGCTACATGAGACCCGAAGAAAGCCCGATGAAATTATCAGAATTAACAAATAACTGAGAAAAATTGATCAAGTGGAATCGACATTATCATGACATTAGTGCTCGAACAAATAATGCATGACACTTTCCTTGAGTAAATTAAGTTTTGTTTACAAATAAATTGAATTAAAATCAAATTGATTATCCACTAATTCCGTAAGTGTCAATGCAAAAAGTCGTTGCGCTAGAATGTTCTAGAACACTCAACGGTTGCAAATTTTCAACTCTACGTATTTTTGATAAAAATGGTCCTATTCTGCTAAAAATCGGTTTATGGTTACTACTGAACACGTACTTTACTTTGTTTCATGACTCTGTCGCAAAAATTAGTTTAATTATTCATAAAAGAAAGAAATCACTTACGACTTGTCACCACCTGTTATCGCCGTGAGATCCGAGGGAAGAGTGGAGGAGGATTGAAGAGAAGAGTATCGTACTTCACATATGTAAATCGACAGCGCTGATTGGTTGAAGTCAATCCGCGAAATAATTCCTAATTGGCGGTGAAGTGGGAAAGGAACCCATGTAAAAAATGATTATTAAAATAAAAAGAAAACAACCATATTAAATACCAATCCAAAATTTAAAACACGCATATCCAATATGCGTTTGGCAAATATTTGAAATATTTGCCAAATAAAAAGTAGCGTCGTCTTTCTATTTACTTCTGCTGGCAAATTAAATAATTATCTTACCTAATTATTCTGTTCTTGTTCTTCGTTTCTCTTGTCATCATTGGATAAGAACAATCTAACACAATTATTTGTTAGAAAATTCTAATAACATTTGTTACCAACAAAAGTTATGCTCCGGGTACTATTTTACATATAAACAACCCTGGCTATGTAAAAAGTCCGCTCCCGCACTATAGTACCGTAGACTCTTATTGGTCCATGTTCCCGCGTAAAATTATTATCACATAAAACATTAATAAATAAACATAATTTTAATTTGCAAGTAGTTAAATAATTATTTTAGATTAAATAATCGAAACAAAGCGATTAAGAAAGTGACAAGAAAACAAGTGGTCAGAAAAATGAGTATAGGCGGCTAGAAATTCGGAGATCTATACTTAATACCCAGTAGAACCTGACGCCTCGCTGTTTTGATATGTGATCCGTTAGATGCAACACGGCAATTACATGACACAGAACTGATTATTCCAGGTATGTGAATAGGTTCATTTAGCTTTCAATACGATCGTCTTCATTAGAAATCAAGGCAGAGTTATGATTTGACAGGAATATCTATTCATTGTAGCTTAGAAAGTTAGCAGCGCCTGTAATTTCTAACCGATTTTCCATGAGGAACGTATTCATTGACTGAGCTTTCGATCTTTGATCGAATTTATAACAAGAGTTCAGGCAAATTGCATCTTACTCGAGTTATAAGGTGGGTCATCTTTCGGTTTCTTTTTATTTTGTTCCTTTTTAATCGTTTCGTTTCAAATGGCTGTTACGACTAGCTTGACAGTAGACTATCCTGTAGACCCAATTTTTCAATACGCTTTCGATCGTTTGAGATTCTATTTCGCGAATATCTCGATGGATATTTTCTTTAAGTGATTGAACCGTTTTGTAGAGTCCATAAAAAATCCAATGATATCAAATGACAGTTGTGTGCTGGCCACGGGACATCTCCGAAAAATAAGCAAATATTCTAAACGAACTATCGAAGGCTACATCAGCTTTTGTGTGTACAATTTCTCTTATTTGGAGGTAGTGACTTAATTAGTTAGATAGTTACTTAATTTTTAGGAAAAGAAGAAACGAATATTAAAACGCAGGAAATGAAACTAAAATAACAGGAGAATGCTATAATAATATAGAATACGTGTGGGTATAATCAAAACCTGCATTGCGATGATAAAGAAGATATATCAGTGAATAAGGGACGTCCATACAAATTAATTAACATCTAAAAGCATTTTACGAGGTTTTTTTTAGGATAGTTGCAGTAATTCTCCATTATTTAAAAAGGCAAAACATAAGTTTCTACATAATTAGACATAAATTGAAGTTTCAGTCTTGTTCCGGTAGATGTCGCTACAGTATCGCCTGAGTGCAGCAGCAGCACCTCGCGGTCACCTTAGGAACCAACCCATATAGTTTAGCTTGAAAAAACAAAAGTCAAAAAGTGTACGCTTGGAACTCTTTTTTTTTACAAATTCAGATATCACGATCATTCTTGACTTTAAATCTCGTAAGTAAAAGACTTATTCTGGCTCCATAAGTCTATTTACAATGGTCGCCAACTAGTTTAGCATAACAGGACCAAGATATAATTCAATGTATTTTTCGTAGGATTTCCGGTATCAAATTTCGTAGTAGATCTTGTTTGCCATCGATAGACGATTGGCTAGCAGCATATATGTCCGATTGCAAACGTTATAGCCCATGAAACGATTTCTATAACGCTTCCAGAGGCAACATTGATGGCCGTGCAATAACTGTTGCAGTGGTCTCGCGTCACTGGCTGAGGATTGAATATTCCGAGAGCTAGTTCTACCACTTGATGTCCGCTTCGTGCTCATTCTACATGCATACGGACAAGAAAACGGCTGATTACATAGTACAGCAAACCTTCGTCTCGAATTTCCACCGTTCAGCAGGCATTTGCAATAAATTCTCAGGAGACCAGTATTTTTCGTAGCACTAGTGGCCAACTTTTAAAATGGTCATCCCGCCAAAATCTTAAGTATTGCAAAACTAATTTCATATCTTGAAAACGAAGGTTGACTCGCAATTTCAACAAACCAGGTTCTAGATTCTATACAATATCTATTTTTTCAATTTATATTTTTTCAATTTATATTTTTGTAAGTAAATTGGAAAATATGTGCTAAGACTGGCGCATTAGGTGTCCTGTTGGAAGTAATTATTTTTGTAATGGTTTCATCTATTTTTAAATTAATATTAAATTATACTAAATTGTTCAAGATAGTTCAAAGAATATTATTGTGCAAGTTAGAGTCGCATAGCTGTTGTTGTAGGAGCACAAGATATTTCCAAAACTGGACATGATAATTATTAAAAGTCTAGGAAAATCAGAGGGTGATAGCTAGAGTTGCAAGTCGAAATGTGTGTTGAATAGTGTTATTGACCACGGACTCGTCGAGTTTGTCCTTTCTGCCCCTCTACGTGACGCATCGCAGGATAAACTGAAGCCTGGCTTACATTACGAGCAGGTGGAGGCGCCGGTGTCAGTAAACCTCCGATCGTCTCGAGGTGCGGATCGCCTCGGCGGATGCACGGCCTTCCATCGCGAGTCCTCGGCCGCTGTGAGAACCGTGACAGTTCTTCCCGATTTTTTACAATGAAAATCGATTTCGTTCAATCGTGCCAGTTCGTGAATTCAATCAATCCCATGTGAGCCTCGAACCATGCGGGATAGCTGAACGGGGATCACGTGCGGACTCCAAAACAACAAAGGTAACAACCAGTCATCTCTTGATTCTCTTTAACGCGATAAGATCTACCTGTACAAATTCTAATTTCTGTCCTCTCAATAGGTATGAAAATTTGTTAATAATTTAGCCGAGGTACCCGATAGATACCAAAGAACAATTTCAAGAGAATTTTTCTGCGTTCGCACCTACTAGATTGGAAACAATGGGAGAAATTGTTAGAGAAGTTGACTGAAACAATCGGCGAATGCTTATGAATTATGATACGCTTGAGATCTTGATGCATTCTAAAATTCAGACGCGCTAACGAGTCTGGCGTTGAGAGCCTAAGTTTTAACTAATTGCAGGAGCATTGACTTTATTAGGCATTAGAAAACCGTGCTATCGAAAATGGTGGTAGTCTCTCTCTTCCTATCCATAAGATTTGTCTTGGCAACACTCTCTAGGTAGTCCTTGCGCTTCCTTCGAGACGTTGCAAAGTCGAGAAACAGGGACTGCCGAAGATACCGACGATTTCCTCGGCAAGTTAGCTTCGACCGGCGAAAAAGGAAGCTTAACGAGACCGAGTAATTTCATTCACAGTCGGTTGCCAGCAAAAAGAGTGCACGCGAACCACGGATGAATCAGGGCGCGCAGGGTTGCACACTGCACACGTATGCACGCGTGCCGTGCACCGTTTCTGCTAATAAACCCGCGGTACATACGGGGTCCTGGATCCTGCAAAAACCAAGACGATCGTTGTTTTCGTACCGGCCCCGGCAATTATAGAATGCCACGGTTTTTAATGCAAATGTCCCTCTCGGAGTTTTCTCGCGTATGATTGCACGCCGAGAGTTTATTATACCGCCGGTTTGTTGCGCATGTACACACACTCGTGTATACGACGGTATCCACTCTCTGTGTAGCCAGCCAACCATTGTTCTCCGAATGAAAACTCTCGCGACGGGGGAACCAGTACGAAAAACAAGCCGTGGAATCGGGACTATTATTCTTCTACGACCTGTCCGCGGCGAATAATAATTATGAAACGCTCCGTGAGACGAAAGAAAAACCGCCGGGATCCGCAACACCATTCGTTAGCATTCGGACACTTGTTGGCATTCTTTCCAAAATGGAGGACTACCGCCAGCACTTGAACACTTGCTCGCATTCTTTCGTATCAGTATTTTTACGTGAACTCTACGTGAACGTGAAATTTTACATGAGCCAGTGGGCGCAACCTCGTCAGATTGTAAAGATCTTTTGTATCCTTTACAGCAATATAATAAGTACGAACAATGTAGAAAATGGTGCAAAGATGCATAATGTTACCTAAAGAACAATTTCAATTGAACGAAAGCAAACGTTGAGGAAAAACATCTATTAACACCGACTGTTTAACGATCATGCTAACTAGTTAGTTTTGAGTATGTTTTTCCGGGACACATTGAAATGGTAATTACGATACAGCCAGCAGTGGTGCAAATATTTACGAGCACGAATACAGGCGCAAGTAAACGCGTATTCCGGTCCCGCTACCTATAACCGCGGCAGTTTCTCCGCGGGATATTTCGATCGAGGATCTCGCGACACCTTCCGGTGATCGATAATCCCTCTATTAGTCGGCGGGGTGCGATTTATAATTGAACGAAAGAGGATTACGTAACCGATGTGGGCGTGCAAAAGTCGCGCGAACCAGTAACGCAGGGCCGTGCAATTATTTAGGCCCGTTTGGAATTAATGATCCGCGAGTAGTCGGATGTAATAAATTAGGCGTTTCTCCGAGAGATCGCTTCGTGACCAGGCTCGAGCATTGCCCTTTTTCAGTGAGAGCCGATCAATCACCGAGTGAAATTTTCGTGTAACGTTGATCCGTGTCAGGGCCGTTTCGCGCGAATCAAACTATGCGTGTAATAGCAACATCGACTCTCGTATGGCACGTGTTCAACTTCTCGAAGCTGGATACACGACAACATTTCGCTAAAGAATAATATATTCGAACGGAAGATAAATTGCGCAGCTAAGACCGATGAAAAACGAGGCCCATCCTTTAGACCGTGGCATTAACCTTCGTCGTTTTTTCTAGGAGGATTTAATAGAAACATGTTCTAGACGGGTACACGTGGTCGAACATTCTTCCTGTCAGGCTGAAACGAGTCAACTTTTATTTCCTCTGGCAGATGATTAATTGAAATCATTCTTTATTCGTTCCAACTGTAAAATTTCCTTATGTCTATCCTGGTCTGGTATAATTAGACGTCTGTGTTGCGCATTTTGGAACATGGTTTCTCAAGATAACGAGCAATGATATAACAGCGAGGTAGAACGTGGTAGAAAATTAGTTTACGTTCGAGCGTGTATCTCGTTTGGTCAAAATAAAAACTGATTTAAAGTTTCAGGTTGAAAAGGATTGTGTGTCGAGCTAGCTCTGAATAGGACAGGTCTTTCTTCCTAAAAGGAGGTGTTTCCAAATCCTGTGTTGTAATTAACAGCATCGTTCGACACACTGTTAGAGGCAGGGTAAGCATCGGAAGATTTAATCAAGAGGAAGAATAGGATAAGCACTGGTGGCTAAAATTTCGAGCGTCGTTCCATCGAAGGTATAAAGTTGCCGATAATGGGCACGGTTGCTATTCCGCGTCGTGGTAAATCAGCCCCTGTTCGTTCGGCAGTCGTTCTCGATGGACGTAACGGTGCTTGGATTTCGTGCCCATAGATTCTTCGTCTCGGCGTAATGATTTTATTATCCGGCGTACGTGCCAATTTACGTAAATACTCGACGACCACGGTTTTTCTCGGTCTTCTGTTACTGCGGCGCGGCGTAATCCGTTTCCCGGGAGACGACGAGGACTCGTCGACGGGGACTCGTTAAACGCAACTTGTAACTCGGTACCAATTTACGTTGTATCCGATGTTCCGAGCGATTTAATGCCTTCTGATGCTAATAAACCGTTTCCGTGGCCGGTGCTCAGGTCCGCGCGATAATCGCACGACGCTGCACGACTTCGAACGGGGCATGGGTTACGTCCGGCATGGCCGATCGATTAAAAGGGTCCTCGGTCGGTGGGACCAAGGCGAACCGCATTAAGACTCACGGGGGAAAGGGCTCCCGGAATGAACGATCGCAGCCCGCAGGGACTAGCAACTAGTCCCGCCGATATCGGTCGTATCGGTTATGAAAACTCCATTAAACACGGCCATCGTCGTTATATTGCATCTGTTCCGTTCGACGACTAATGAACGAATATTCATTGCCCCTTTTATATCGTTTGTAATTACAGACAAGCAAATGGGGAGTAGGCAGCGCATTCATTGAAACGATCTTACAAAGTGGCAACGGCGCAATTTTGCATTGCAAAGCAGTGTCCTCACCCGCAGGCCTCGATGAACTGGTATTTCGTCCCGGTGCAAGCGAATCGATTGCTTTTCATCGGTAATCCGAGATATAAGCATTTTTTTCCTGGAAGCACTTTGCACTTCCCGAAGGACAAATAGCGAGCATGGTGTAGTTCGAATAGGCGTGGCTAGTAAACTGCTGCTCTCAATTTCGAATAAGCCAAAACTTCTTCAAAATTTTAGAAGTACTTGTCTTCTAAATTTCGGCAATCAGGATTCATTTTGCTCTAGATGTTATCTCACTGGCCGTACAGAACAGCTCTTCCTCAGAAAAACTCTAAGTCATGTCACGGTAGATTATCCATCTTCTTTTCTTCGCGGAGTAGGCGTATCCAACTTTGGTAGGCGTGGTTTCACATCTCTTGCATCTAATAGAGCCAAGTCAATAGCTGGCAGAACAATCTGTGTCTAGTATATATTTCCGCAGGCATCACGCGATACTCGAAGCTCGCGGCAAACGAGCGAGTAATAATTTTAAGAGGTCGGATTGTTTTCCTGAGAACTTCCGCGATGCTCCAGCGTAGCGTGTTAATAAAGATACATAGTTAGAGGATCGGCGAATACGCTACTTTATCACTGAGAGCGATGCTTCGCCGCGTGGCTCGTTAATCACCCAGCTCCTGCGCGCTCTCGGTTGCAAAATCGATTGAAATTACCGTAAAAACCGGTGGAATAGTCTCGATACTAATTAGATAACCGGTGGCAAGCCTAGAAACATGTTTTACTTTTGATCGCGGCGCAGTCGCGCTGATTAAGCGGCCGCGGGGCTGCGCGGAATCGTGAATGATGATTCGGATCGACGTGCTACGACAAACTTTAATCGCGCCGACTACGAAACGAGTTCGATCGGAGAAATGAAAAAGGAACGGGGTAAAGGGGGAGAGAAAACGCTGTTCCATTAAAGTGTTGCAACCAGCGGGCCGATCGGAATCTAGGAATATAAATTATAGCACGCTTGTTAATGAACACGCATCGATTACGTTTATAATAATCCGGTTATGAAGTAACGGGTGTAACCATGATAAACTTCTGTGTACGGTTCCTAGGTAGATTAGAATCAGTTAACAGGCAACTTAAACTTTTCCCTACGACGTCGTCGTCTTCATACGTCTGTACAATTACACAAGATACAATCTGCTGAAACTACCTTCTCTCGATCCTTGGATTGCCAAATATGTCCTACTTATTCTTGACTATTCTATATTTTTATCCATTTAGCAACAAGATATTCTAACTGGTTTTGCAAAATGAACTTCAAACAAGTCGAAAAACGCCATCAATTATATTAGAAAGTAATTACTGTAATTGAAGATCTCGGTGCAAGATACAAAGTGTACAAAGCTCATTCCGTTAATTTCGCGGCGAATCGACCGTGCGCAGATAATTTCGTGCGGGGTTAGAAAGTAGTTCAGGGACATCTCGGTGAATTAACTGTTCCAGCACGGTTAATTCTCCGAGCTTAATGACGCGGGACGGTATCATTCAATAACTCGAGCACTTTTCCGTGACGCGTCGCCGATCGAATCATCGAAAGCGTTCTGGTGAATGCGACGACCGCGAGGAATCGAAGTGAAGTGTGATTATGCGACTGTTCTGTCAGAAATGAAAATCAAAATTACACGATCCAGACCGTGACGAACCGAGTCGCTGTTAGGCACGCGACATTTCTCTCTCTATTCTTCGCGAGTGCGTGCGCTCGAGTTTCACCTGTCCGAGGATGGGGGCTGCTCCTCCTCGAGGAAAGTTACCAAGAAAGTCTTTTCCATTAATTGCCGCGACAAACGCACGTTCACCAGACGTAGCGCGATCACGCACTCGTTGCGTTGAAGCTATGGAATCGATCTATCGCGTACGATCGGGGATTTCGCGTCGATTCGACGCGGTACACTTTTCTTCGCATAGACGTAGACAAGGCTGAGGTTCCCAGATGCCTTCGGAGACGCAGCGCAGGAAGAATAAAAAAGATTCCGCGACAAGGTAGTCGTAAATTACTTGATTGACTGAAAGAAATGTGAGAAACGCCGGCGATTTGCTTGTAAACTTTCCTGGCGCAGGCATAATACGCGATACCTGGCATTATCTTCGTCATCGGCGTAATCATTATGCTGATTATCATTCGTTAATTACCAACGTCCAATTACCAGCCGCGTTTTAGCATTAGATTTTTTCTCTCGCCGGGGAACGCTTATTTTCGATTCCGTTCACCGTTACCGTTTCAGTGCGAGAATCTCTCGAGGCGCGAACCTCGTCGGATCCATTATTAAACGTGAGCGCGCTCGCGAGCGAACGCTCCTCGAGTACCTATTTATTTCCGTGTTTCCTGCCAACAGTACGAAAATCCACGAGAAACAGGAACACATAGACCGAATAGATTAATTAAAAGAAAGTCGAGCGTGTCGGCTTTCTCCCGTTGAGCTTGTCCGTCAACCGAGATGATTTAATTAAACGGGATTACTTCAGCAGCCTGTGATTACCGCGTATGTAAATCCATTGCAATTTTTGCACACGCTTTAACAAGCGTTTACGACTGATTTATTGGGTGCCGGGACGATGCCGCAGTACACCGTGACACGGCTCCGTAATGATACCGACGCGATTTACGAGGTTCGGTTAATTTTGTTTGCGTTTGGTAGGGTCGCATTTCTACGCAGTGATAGAGATAGTTAAACGCAATCGATACCGAACTGGAAGCGCAACTCCTCTATTTTATCGTTTGGTTTTCTGAAGTTGAGACGTGTCTGCGCATGATTCACCGTTTCCTCTTCGAACCAATACTGCTGCATTTGTGCTCGTCAAGTTTCATAAGTTGTCTATTCCCTCCATCAATTTCTCCACGATTAGTGATCGACGACACCAAGATTTTGTATCTTGCTCCAGAAGTTGTAAACGTACAGTTCGATTATGTATTTCTTTCGTTATTCCAGTGTTTCATACGTATTTTAATTTTCAGAGGAAAATATTCTTAGTACGCTAAGTTAAAGTTATTGGTAGTTCAAAAGTAAATAGAGCCTGGTTGGAAGACGATGGCCGATTCTCGACGCAAATATCAATTGTGATGGCGAATTCCAGCGGATTGGCTCGATTTCAATTATTTCGTGCGGAACCAAGCGCAAATGAATGCGAAAATTGACCGTGAAATTGCCGCGCGGACGTCGGTGGGGAAAAACCGGCCGCCCCGCAGCACATTGTTCGAACTCGGACCGATCAACCAGGAAAGCATTGTTCTTGCGTCGAACGTAAAACGATCGCAGGCGATCGTGTCTGTTTTTACGGGACGTTATTCATCCGGCTCGGCAGTTTCCGGGAGCGCGTCGGCAACGATATTCCCGGCGAGTATGAAACGCAAGAAGCAGACGAAGCGGACGGGGATCTCCCGCAGTAACCGAGCAAACGGTCCGCGAACGGCCCATTAAATCGAACCGTGAACGATCGAGAACCGGCAATGAGATAACGATTCGTTCACGCTAACTCGCCGGCTACCGCATAAACGATTCATTGTACCGAGGCTGTTGCGCAACAATCCCGCGGTACCGTTCTCGTTTCCCATTGCCCACGAAATCGAGCGGATTCGTGGACATTGGTTGTACGCTAAAAATCACCACCGTAATTCATACTTCAGCTTTATAGAAACTGGCGTTGATAGAATGCTGAGGAGAGCAAAGGAGAGGAAAGAAATCCAGGTGGAGTAACAAGTGCCGTTCAGAAACGGGTACCCAGAACACGGCGATACTCGAGAAAGACTGCAGTTTCTTTTGAAAATAATAAAACTACACAGTCGTCTCTAAAGCCGATGTCTATTGGACGAAATGAGCGTAACCATCTGAAGAATTCGAGGCATAAAACCAATAGTATTTCAATACCCTACTTGCGCCCAGAGCAGAACAGCCGAAGCGGATCTTCGAAGCGAAGCTCGCTCATAGTAGAAACGTTAAAAAGACATCGGCGAGACTGAAGTATGCCAACGAGCGGATGATCCCGGCTAGGCCCGGTCGAGCAGAACCGATGAAACGACAATTAATCACGCGGGACCACCTCCGGACGGTCCGGGGCCCGGGGTTCCATAAAGTCGTCGTCCGGCGCAGCGTGTAAACGCGTCACGTGGGTGTGAGCACGTGTAGCCATGCCGCCGGTCCTCCTGCTGCATCGGCAATCAGGCTGCGGCGTGCCTGAATTTCAGCCTCGGATCGAACGTGAATTTCTGCGAGCAAGCTACCGACTTCCTCTCGCGCATTCCATGCCCGTTACACACGGCGACTCAGCATTCCAACGAGACGGAGTTTCTTAAGCCTCGCACACAGCATGCTGTACGGTAAACTGGGGGAACCTTTGCCTAGCTTGGCTACTTTTCATTCGACCATTGCAGCTTTGTTCTTTCGTTGCAGTCATTCCGTGGAGGAGTTGCGGCGCGACCCAGCTTGTCATCGTCTCGCAGCCAGCTTAAGTTTCGAAGAAACAGAAGAGCTTGAACCATTTGTAGAAGTACCTTGCGAAGAAATAGACTCTAGACGATGCTTTGAGCCACGATCAGCTCTGCATTTCGACGATCATCGAGCAGCCAACCTGAAATAAGGAAAACTTGAACTATTGAGTGTCTTGGGAAAGATTATCAAAGACAGCAAGCAAAGACCGTACAGCCAGGTTGCACGTTAACCGCAGAATCGTCAAATAGTCCGCCCGCAGAGAGTCGAATGTGCCCCGCACGTTGCGACCATAACATCCCGTAGTATATCTCTTTTGTAAACCGCACGGACGACTCTCATTCTTTTGTCTGGGGCCTGGGACAAAGGAAAGACGCATCACGCGTGATTGTCGGAGCGGAAGTGTCGATTTTGTCCGCGAAATCGTCTCCTCCCGCGTCGCGGTTCTCACGAGCTCGCATGCAATTTGCGCGACACGATCGTCGCCAACGAGCTGCGCCGATCGGGGAGCGAATTTTAGTCGACGACCGTGTGCTGTCGACAGGAGGAAGCCGTGGAATGACTTCCCATTACTTCTAGGAAGCCCCGTGTGCACAGGGCAAAAAGTCGGGGAGAGGTAATGCGGACGGAAGTCTAATAACTCGGACACCTGTCGTCTACCGAACAGAGTCGTCGAATCCATCGAACCCTTGGGAAGACTCTCCGGCTGGCGTCTCCTCCGCGAGCGTTTCCTCCGTTCAGGCGAGTCGAATCAAGCGAGAAGACCTCTGAGCTCTCTCTCTCTCTCTCTTTTGTGTCCTCTTCTGTCCTCTCGCGCGGAGACAGAACGGCCGCCGCGGAAATAAACGTTCGCCGTGCGAAACGCCCGGGAATCGAAGCACGTAACGGTGCAGGAGTCGTACGCCGAGCCGCGGCGCGGCGGCTGCAGGGCATTTTATAGAGAGCTGTAAATTAGATTTCTCTGTGGTCCCGAGACCGGCGAACGTCATTCCGGATTCGTTCCCTTCCTCTGCTCTGCTCTGCCCATGCTTCTGCTTGTGCTACCGCTTCTGCTTTTGCCTCCGCTTCTGCTCCTTCCTCCTGTTCTGGTTCTCGGCAGCGCGCATTGCGTTTTTTCCAACGTTCTTGGTCCCCTTTCTTCTGCGCCGCGCGCGTTGCAGTCGGCGTCGACGACACGTCCTGGTGCACGTGTGCTCGTCGAAAGGGTACAGTTATGCGCTTTACGGAGAGAGATGGGACCCAGCCGGAGACGAGGGATCCGTTTTATAACTAGAGATTCATAACGGCACCGCGATCTTACAATGGACACTAGCTGCCAGCCAGAGACAGCCCCAATGGCTACGGCCAAACGAATCGATGTCTTTCACGAACCACTGGGCGCTACGACCGTGCATACCCGGTGTCCCCATGCGACCGACACCCTTCCATTGTGCTCGACTAATTGCTGGCGAAGACCGCTTCCGTGGAACTGTATCCGAAGCTGGGGAATCTTCAGAGAATTCACTGACATTGTGCTGCGATATTTGAACATCGGATTCGATCAAAAATTTATCCCGGAAAAAGCAGTCGAAACATACACGTTTGCTGATCTCTGGAACCATCGTGTGACTCGGAACTTTTGAAGTCAAGTGCATTAAAAGCACAGCAATTTGTAGGAATTTTTAAGCGCACACGCAAGTTAATAACTCGCTGTTAATCCAACCATGTGGGACACTCGGTACATTGGTACAGGCGGAGGCGAGACCACGTCACAGAACAGAGTGATTTCCTACGTGGTACGTTTCACTCGAAGTTTCTCGCAGCTCAGAGGCGAGGCACAATTAACCGAAATAACGTCTAAATTATGGTGCAGTAGAATTCGACTTGGACATCGGTAAATCGTGCTCCATTCCACAGTCTTGCTTTTTCCAGACGAGAGCCGTGCAACTCGGTCGCGCGATACCCGTTAATCAGAGTTCGTTGCAGATTTTGTCGATTAATTATGCTTAATGAAACGGCCGCGATTTTCCTATTAAAATGCATGTTGCGGGCGATAAAACGCTTGGAGATTGTCAAGTCAATTAGAAGACCGATACGAGCACGATTAATTGCCATTAGGCGGTGCGGTATGCTAACTGCTAGGTATTAGCAGCAATTCGATTGCGTAACGGGATTCGATAATCTGCTGGTTAATAGTATTAATACGTTCTTCACATTATCGGGTGAACACCTTAAAAGTGTCGTTCGTTCTCGGATAGGAACGATCTCGTCCTCTGGTTGGCTCGTAGCATTCACCGCTGCAGAATTTATTACATTAACGAGGGAAAAGAGAGAGGAGCGGAGAGCAGATAATACGGGAAGTCGAATCGTTTTCTATCGGTGTTATGATATGGGTAATGGCGATCGCGTCGCCGAAGTAATCGCCAATTAGTGGTAACGAGAGACGCGACGTGATGGGAAAATTTCTGGGACTTTATCTCTTGACTAGGGTCCAGCCATAATATCCGTACAAAACTAGAAGCTCTTCTTGACGAAATTGTAACAGTTTACTAATCGACGATCCGTTGAAAATCACAGCGTAGCTTTTCGGAACTACTGGTATCGTTACGCCGAAGATAAGATACCGAAGCTCGCAGAATTTCGCGAGCAGCTCGGTCGCGAAGGTAACAAGAGCGAAAAAATGGTGAAGCGGCGGTTGGTCTCGTTTTGTGGAAAAGATGGAGGTAGAATGCCTTCCGCTAGAAACTCTCGTGAAATACGATCGCATTCGTGGAGAGGTCGGTAGGAAGAGAGGGACACAGGCTGGACAGGGTAGAAAGCGGTGGTTTCACGCATCTTAATGGGTTAATAACGATAATCTCCGAAGCGGGCCATCCTCCTTGATCGACGATACCTGCCGGAAAAAAATGGCAACGCCTTCCGCAGCGCGATATTCCGGTGGAAAAGCATTTCGCCCCTTCGGCTAGAAAGCGCGCGGCCGTGCGTGTGGAAAGAAGCGACGACCAATGGGGCGTAGCTCGTCTCTTGCCCGAGCATTAATGACTCCAATTTCCTGTGGAATACCGTCGATACAACTGCGGCGCATCGCGACACCAATCGCAGTTGGTATTCCGGTACAAGGATGCCGAGGAACAGGGAAAATCGGTTTTCACGGGCGACCGATGTCTCCTAATGGGCGTCAGCGTCCACTTTCTTGGCCATCGGGATCGTTCCCCCGATCCCCGACGGCAATTCCTACCGAATCGATACGCGTACGCGGACTAGTTTTATCTGCGAGGCGAATTACGTAAAGCCCTGTCGAAGATAACGCCGGGACGTTGACTTAATTGACGGCGCAAACCGGTCACGCCGCGGACACAATTCATTCGAATGCTGTTCCGCGGTTTTTCAGCCGGTCGTGGAATGCTGACGGACTGTTTCGCCAGCCTTGGATCGTGTCGGCCTGTGATCCTCGTCGCGTGACTCGATCGCTATTGTAAATCAAATCTCTCCGGCAAGTTTTAGGCCGACGATCTAACGAACCCGCTTCCAACCAGATTCGCCGCATTCTCGATGAACCTCCGGCTCGACGTCAACGCGAAAGTAGATAGAGCTGGTATGGAGGAGTAGCTAATGGGTGATAACGAGAGAACAGGGAAAATCCTTTGAATATATTCAGTGCAGTTGGGAGGAGGACGACGGGCAGACGACGTTGACGATGCTCGATGTCAATGGCACCGCGGTAACCATACGGTGAACGGGTTGAAAATAAATAAGCCCGATATTCAAATAACATATGGCCGAGGTTAATGAACCAGGAATATTCAAAAGGAGGCGAGGATCACCGTTTTGGAATGCATAATTTATCAGAGCGAGGGGAGTGTTTACGCGGGTTCAGCGTAGACTCGACAGCATTACCATGGTAAAAATCCAGTTAGCGCTGCCTGCTCTATGTTTAGACGGGTCCACGGTCTAACCATGGCCGCGCCGTAATTCTTCTGGTGTCTCTGTTGCACGCTGACGAACAACGTATCATTTCGCGTTGCTGCGCCGACTCTTGGCCGCGTCGTGTTTAATGCGATAACAACTAACAATCAGCCGGGTGGGTCTACGCACGCGCGTATGAAAATCACCGGCGAGGGCAACAGTTTTCCTCGCCGGTGATTTCGTCCGTGGAATTGCGCCTCGAGTGCCCGGAATCTCTTCGCGTACGCGTCTCTCAATACTATTCTTCGCGTTCCGAGTATTTCCGAGAGAACGATGCCCAGTCCGTGTCGGAGAAATTTTGGAAAGCGGCGGCCGGCGACAATAAATTCTAGATACGTTTTGTAGACAACCGTTTCGAGGAAAAATAAAGCTCGAACGAGATCGGAGATATCGCGCGCGCTATGCAAAAAAGGAACGGAGACGATCCGTGCTAATTCCGGGGAGCTCCTCCGGGCGTTATTTTCACCTGGATACGTTCGCGTGGTTTTCGTGTGGCAGCGCCTCTCTCGCCTGCATGCAAATTATGGGGGCTCCGCGTGTACACTTTCGATTGCATCCGGTGCACGAGCACAATCGCTATCGACGAGACTTTTTCCTGGGCGAGGAACGAGTAACGGGAACAGAGTACCGCTCATAATTAGGCAAACAACGTAACACTCTTCGACAAGCGTGCGCTAACGAGCGAACCTTCTCTGGAAAATATTTGACAAACGAGAGATCTCGCGTTACGTTTGATCGACTCGAACGCCATTTTCTAAGAGCAGGTTCTCCGAAACGGTTTCAACGAGACTGACCAGTTCGTTTCTTACTTCAAGCTCCTGCTGTAAATTGAAAACAGCCATTGACTGCGCACACGTCGCTTCTAGAAGTTCATTGCATACGCCCTCCCATTTGTCAGAAACGCATAAACTCAGCAGCAAGCTAATCAATCTGCCCACCCGCTGTTCGGGTTATTACTCGAAACAATTCGCTGCTTTCGCCGAGTCAATTTTATTATCATTTTTATTGGCATTTCATTGATTAGGTCTCCCAAAGTTTCCACGTCGCGATCCAATCCGACCGCCGCGATTAAATAATTCCCAGCTGCACTTGTTCTTCGTCGGAGATCCTCCGGATCTCTGCGAATCGGTGTTTCTCTTGATTGTCGCGGGAAAACCCTGTCCCCGGTTCTTTCTAATCGTCGACCGCGTGTTTACGACTGCCGTTTCCAGTCGGACGAGCGAGCATTTACGGGACGATATTCAAATAATCTCGATCGGTTGCTCGCTCGAGCGAGTCGGATGCAATAAGATCACCGGCGAGATCCAATTTCGCATTTATTATCAACAGCGGCAGCTCGGCTCGCATTTTTCCCAGGTCGCGAACGTCCCCTTGTCTTCTTCTCTTTGGACCGTTCGAGGCTGCTCGTGGCCGCGTGTTCCTGCCATAACGATTCGCGAACGTCCCTGGCGAACGCATGGGGGCCGCGGGATCCACGGCTCCGTACCCAGTGGATCATCCTCGAGCCCATCGCGCGCGTTCATCCTAGATCGAGGTCGTGCCGACTTTTTCAAGGGGCCCCGTCACGCGTGACGGCTCCGTGAAAACCAGCCACGAGGAGAATCCTGCCGAGGTATCAGCGGTGCCGAGGAGGCATTTTTCCGGCGATCGAGGATATTAAGGCATCGCCGAGTGAAATCTCAATCCCTCGCAGCGGTTATTTCCTCGGATCTCTCGTCCGCTGACACGCGGCAACGCGCAAGCCGGCTTTTTAATCAGCTCTTGACGGACAGCGACGCGAGCACGGCATCCCCTTTTCGGATTAATCACGCGAAATTGCTCGATGTTTACTGTTAATGTTGCACCGGGATGCACGGCCGCAACGACCGATCTGGGATACTCGCTGAAACGCTCGAACTCTATCGCGAGGAATCTAAGCAAAGAAAATGTCTCGACAGCTACCGCTAGAAATCCGAGAGACCCCGATGAGTCGGACATCTGCCGCCTGACCCAATTACCCGTCTGTTAATTTCCTACAAAATCGCACGCACTGACCAGTGAAATTGCTCCGCAGGCATTAGAAAATCGCTAATTGACCGATGAGATTTTTCGCTGCCGTAGGATCTGGAGTACTGGGCGTGGCGGAACAGATTTCTTGCACCTTCCACGAGCACCTGTCGCAATTTTGTCGAATTTATGGTCTATCCCCGAGTCTGAGGTAACCGGCTACACGGAAGACCGTTCGGTTTACTCGGTCACGACTGGTCCGAAAGATTGGTAGAAAGCGGAAATTACGGTATCGAAGATGCGCGCGGCTCGGCGAAGGCGCGCGAGCGAGATCTGCATTCGTAGATAGCGGATCGCAAAAAACGCTGACAATTACCGGCGAGTGCAGCGCGTGTATTATGCCTGCGGCCAGCAGGAAAAAATCGCTGGGTTAATCGTAGATTAGCCTTTTACGCCAAAGAGAGTTGTTGCCGAGCTAATTATCATCCAGGAAGGATCTGCTCGTTCTTTTCTTGCTGCGGTACGCGAACGAGAACGAACACTTCTACGCGCCATTTTCGTAGACCTCCGGCGAATGGAACTCTCGGCAGTCCTGGCCTCTGCTTACAGTTTACTTAATTCCAGCAATTATCGTGTTTCGCGGAACGAGCCATTCGGCCGTTCGCTATGGAAAAATCTCACGTTCGTATATGTCCATTCTTCGGACCCGTATTATGATTTCTTTCGAGCTGGAACAGCTCCTCGATAATTGCCGCGGTATTCTTCCACTGTTTTCACCATTCCTTATCCGAGCGGAATCTTGCACGAGCTATTTCGAATTGACCGATATACCGATCAAGATACGATCCCGCGATCCCGTTAAATCTCGATCCGGAACCGAGAGGGATTTCAATAGATGAGCGATCGTGCTCTGAGTCCGTGGATGTTGCGGTGTAATCATCGGATGCTTCGATGTACCCCCTCGCTTACACCGTACCTGCGAGATGAATATTTGTCGATATTTAAACCGTTATAACTTTGCGGAAAAAGATCGGGGAACAATGTACCAGGGCCGTTTTAAATCGCGAAACTCCTATTTTCACGAGGTCGCGAAATGGGTATGGAGACTACGGTGTCTCCAGAAATTTGTATAAATTTTTACATCTCTGGGAAGGAAAAAAATTTTGTCATGACTGCAATTACTAAGAATTTAAAGAATGAAGTCTCCCTTGTACAACGACGGCACGGAAATCGGTTTACGATCTTTGCCAGTCGTTTTATCGCATTTTGAGCGAAAGGTGTGCCGTCATCGGTATCTTTGCCGACGTTCAACAACGTTCCGCTGTTATCTGGATTCCGAGAGGGGACCTACAGCGTAGCATCTGTCCTCGTCGACTCACAATAGAGGATCGGAACAATCGCTGTCGCGTTTCCCAAATCCCGGAGCCGATTTCGTCACGTCCTACCGGTTATTAACGCGGCATTAGCATAGAATGGGTCGGTTGATCGGCGACGAATCGCTTCCCACGAAAAGCGGCCGCGAACTGGGAAAAATCTTGCGCAGGAAGAAACGATGGAAAAAAGCGGAAGGAGTTGCGCAAGAAGAGAGGAGAACCGGGAGAAGAGAGGAGAAGAGTGTTGCTCGCGAAACGAAACAACACGGGGCACCGAACGGCTCGGTAAACATCTGAGAGGGTTTTTCCGCCGGCAGGGGCTGGGGGAATGCGAATTGACTTCTTTCTCGGTCGCCGGAGGATCAGGTATGGAAGATCAACTGCACTTCCGGGCGTCGGTTAGCATTCCACCGGCCTTGGAGAGCAGCGGATAGGAGCGGATAGCAGTGGATAGCAGTGGATAGCCAGCGGAGAGGAGAAGAGTGCAGCAATGAGAGAGGCAACGGCGGAAAAATCCCTTCGCGGAGAGTCCCGTGTAGTCCGCTAATGGTCGTCAAGATCGACGATCCGGGGCCCTCGATCGACGCCATTTTTCAACCGAGGGGGATTCAAAGCGGATAGGTAACCGCACCGAGTGCCGAGTACCGAGTCGTGGCGCCTATTCGACGATCCCGCTCCGTCTCGACTCGTCTCGTCTCGTCTCGTCTCGACGAGGCCATAGAAGCGGAGCGAAGTTGAGCGGAGTCGAAGAGGAGCAAAGGGAGGGAGCGGCGTTCTCTCTTCATCCGTGTGCCGCGAGATAACCGATACACCTCGAGCAAACAGTCCGACGGGAAGCATTACGTGTACCCTGATGCTTACAATGCGCGCACCGCGCTATGGATTCAACTGTACTTCCCCAGTTCGCGCGACCTTCGCCGTAATAGCCCTCGGGGCCCCGAGGCTCCGGGGGCCCCGGGGCCCCGGCGAACAGGCACCGAATGGACTTCATTTCGCGATGTAATTGCTGGAAATCGCTCGAAACCCTCAGACGCGCCGCTCGACAGCTACAAGTGCCCGGCTAATAACACTGACGGCCCGAACAGGCTATACTGTTTTGACGGAGTTACTTTATTCCACGATCTCTCACCGAGACACCGACTCCGACACCCTCCTCATTATTATTATTATATCGTCTTTATTGTGCCAAGGCTGCGCGGGAGCGTTCCGAATGCGAACTCCATATTCTATGATTCGCATCCTTGACTCCGCAGCTTATCTTTCATCGTTTTTAACTTCAGCACCGCTTCGCGCTATACATATTTCTCGAGAATTATTGCGCCGAGTCTCGGATTTTCATCCGGTGAAGCAATCGAAGCTGTTCCATTTAAACAGGTAGCTGCTTTCGACGAGCGTATTCGCCGTGACGCAAAATGTTGCGATTTCTTCGTCATTCGCGAAAGACAGCAGACTGGCTAAGAATGGTATTCGCGATTAAATTATATATTTTATAAAAGCGCCGCGTTTAAACAAAGTACGAAGAAGTCCAAGCAACTTGTACATTTTTCAAATAGGTTTCATGCAGCTAATCGGTGGAATGAGGAAAGTTAGAGCTGTACGAAATAGTAAAACAAAGAATTCTTCGCCACGGGCCAAGCGCCAAAACTGCAACGTTTGGTAGCTGGTGTTCGGTAGGCAGACGATTCACGCAATCGCGTTCAGCCGCAAATTGCGTAATTATCTTTTCTTCTGCGGACGGCAGACCGCCGATTCTTATCGATCCCCCGGCAATCACGAGGGCGGCTCTATCGAACAAAAGAGCCTAGATCCTGAAAAAAGTGGGAAAATGAGCGCGGCGGGGAATCGGAAGGTCGAAGGTAATGGCATAATTGGGAGTAGATTCGGGATCGGCGGCTGCTGGTAGGAGGCTGTCCTCGGTCGGCGGTCTGGTAGCGCAATCGATGCTCGAGCTCCGTGGCGTACACTATCATAAAGACAGGCGAGAGCCGATGTAGCCCACGGAACGGCAGAAATTCCATGCTCTCGCATATCCCACTAATGGCCTGCTCGAAGATCAACGGCGCAGCATCGGCGATCGCTGGATTTTTCGCGGTGCGAAACCCGCGGCAAAGCAGGAGGGACACCGGCTGCAACGAGTCATGGCGCCTGTTCGCGCATTGCATTACCTATTCACGGGCGGAACGCGCGTTCCCCAGGGTGGTGTGCGCACTAGCGCGCGAGTAGCGTGCACCGTGCACGCGACCCTCTTCCACGCTTGCAATAACCGCACACCGATGCGATGCAGCGCGCCGCTGCAATTTTACGCGAGACCACAATAGCCGAGGTATGCCCGACCGACGCGACGATCTTTTCAAGACAGAGAGAAGGACTGGACACGGCTTTGCATCGCCTACAAAAATGAGAGCCGAACTCCGAAGCCCGCCTCGTCCTCGGCAGAAAAATCTTCGTCTATTTTCCATAAAATCTGGAACAAAGAAAGTTGTTTCGCTGATTGCTTGCTCTATAATTGGTGCTATAGATACGTTTTTATATGCATCTTTAGAAAGTATCGTAAGCGCATAAATGTCTGCAGTATAATTGAGTTTTTCTAAAATGTAGCGAGAAAGTTGATGAAACGAGGGCGCATTCGAAAAAGAGATACATATCCTGACCAAATAGACGGGACATTTCTTGCGGTGACGATGCATCGATTTCTTCTCGAATCGAAAAGCGACTTTTTCGACGCGCCGGACTTCGTGGAAAAAGGAAAGGGAACCAGCCGTGTTTCGCGTTTTTCACGAAGTTCGTTTCCAGCACAATGGCTTCCTCTCGGCGCAGGAATGCAAAGGACTGCGCTGCCGATCCAAGGATAAAAACTTCTCACCGCTGCGCCGGCTGAGAAAGAAGCGGCGCTGAATGATTCAGTGATCTCAGCTGCTTCGCAACTTGACCCGATTTCCAGGATCGTTCCACGAACGGCGTGCACGCCGGATGGCATCGGAGCGACGCGAGATTGGTACAGTAGCATCGAGTGGTTGCATCGCTCTCGAACAGTGTCCCGCGACTCGCAGCGTCGCCGATCGAACTTGGGCCAGATCGGGGAGATGTCATTGAACCTGATACGTCGAATCGTGTCGCGTCGGCCCGCGATTTGGGCCCGGTGTGGATCAAGTTGCGGCGGTGCGATGCGGTGGCGCGGCACTTTCTCCAATTTTGCTCGGCGACGCTCGAGGGGATGCACGCTCGCCTGCACACTGCGCACGAATCCTGCGGCCAGCTAGAATTCCTCAAAGGACACCTGAGCGAGCACGCCGTTCCGCGGCAAAGTCGGTAGTGTGTCGGTATTCGGTACATACGCAGCCGTATAGGTGCGCGGTGCGCGCCGCGCGCGAGGCGTGCAAAAGTGCGTGTGCACGCGTGACTAACCGCTCGCGCGCGGGTCAATGCCTCGGCTGTCCTCCTCGAGTAAGTATCTACCTACTCTCCGCCGCGCCGGCTGGCTACCTTCGCTACTACGTTATGCTCGTGCTGCGCTCGAGAGATCGCGCATCTGACGAGCGCGAGGCTCCGCAACAGCGTCCCGTATCCACACGCTTGACATTTCCGCGAGGCGGCCCTCTTTGACACGCGAGGAATCACCGTGACCGCGAGACCCGATCGGTCGGACGTTCCGCGAGATTAATGCTGATGACCGGGACATTCGATTCGGTGCAATTCGTTGCGTAGCCCCGCCGGATTCTAATGCCTCGGCCGAGATCCATCGGCTCCTAAGAGGATCGCTATTTTTCTTGTCTCTTCTCATTAGATTTTACCTCGATGAAGCATTAGACGCTAGTTCCGCGCGATCGCCCATGGTCCTTTGGCTCTGCGCCGACGCTGGCGAAAGCGAGAGCCATCGAACCACGCCCACTGATAGCGCACCACGCCCACTTTAGCCAAACAGAGCAAAGCCGATCGTCATCCACCGCCTTTTACAGAACATTCCTTAGGTCCAGAATGCCTTTCACTGATGCTACTTGCTCCATAGAGCACTTGGGCACTCTCATTGGATAATAAAATTTGATCGTTTCAATGCAAATTTTCGACCAGCATAACTGCGTCATAGAGGATCATGCAGCTTTATCGGGAGCGACGAATCTGGTACTCGGAGCTTCCACGAACACTATCGTATGCGTAATATATCGAAAACCCACTGATCGGCCGACGCGTTTTATCCCAGCTTTGTGGGTCTGGTTAATCGCTTGGGTCGCCGGATCGTTCCCCGAAGCGGAGAATCTTCGCCTCGCAATAAATGGTAAAATGGCGTTCATTAATGGCACCACCGACGACTGCAGCTCTTAAAATACGTTAAACAGCCGGCTACTTGGATAGCTTTTACGCACACGTTTATGTTAGCCTTAAACGAGGTGCTTCCAGGGGGATAAATAATTTCCAGCGCGTTACTGTAACGCGTGATAATTATTGCTAAACGCTGTACAAACAGCATGACATTTTACTGTCGTTGTAACGTGCGCGACGCCGACAATTTCGTTCTGCATTAATTTAGGACCGCGCCGCGTGCCTGTCGGGATATCTATTCTGGGAACTATCCACTGCTATTCCGCAATTTATTATGTATGCTCCTCTTTCCCTTTTTTTCCTCGTGGGAGAAACCAAATTGAATTACAATACACTGAAACTGTTAACGCGTTTACGAGGAGATCGATCTCACGGTGTTACCGCTGCCGATCGTTGGATTTCTGTCCGGCATCATTCAGCCGCGTGCAATGTGCACGCAATCACCGGTTCCTCGGCGGAGTCGATCCTGACGTGTTAATGCACCGATCAAACGCGTCCGTTCGGGATTAAATCGCGAGCAAAAGCGCGCTTGATTGGCAGACGTTGATCCACGGTATGCGCGTTGCTTTTCCACGGAATTATGCCTCGATTCCTTATCGCGATCGAGCGGCGATCGCGGAAGAAAATAAAATCTCGCGGAACATTTCAGTAGACGTTTTCTCCGAACTCTCGAACCGTTTATGTTCCCCGGCTGTTCCTGTTGCGCGTTAAATGGCCCGCAGTAACTCTTTCCGAACAGCCCGCCGGAAAAATCCGCTTATTTACTCCCGCGACCCACGCCTGTTAGCGTGGCCAATTTAACTGCTTGCGTCCGCGCACGATGAACCGCAATTAATGTTCCGGACGATTCCCCCGTTATTGTCTTTCGTTTCCCTCGCCGCGCCGCGCCGCGCCGGCTCGCTCGGTTACAACTCTTTCAGCGGGATAACGCCCCTGAAAAACCTTTAAACGACCCGCGGAGCCCATTGCCGTAAATTTGTCCTATTTACCCGTTTGGCGAATCACAGGCCCCGGCTACACGATCCAGCTGTTAGCGCGTTTCAACGAATACCTGGGAGCCCCGCAGGAAAGCCAGGGATCCGGCAATAGCCCCCTTTGGTGCGCGACACATGCCCGGCCAGAGTCATCGGAAACCAATTCCTACCGGCTGGATTATAATATTTTCGAGTCATTATCGCTGATAGCCGTACTTACCAACGGGGATTACCTGAATCGACACGATTCGTTGCGCGGCCCGTAAGGTCAGGACGAGCCGCGCATTACCAGAATATTTCTGATCGAGTCGGCGAGATCGAGAAGGAGTAGCAGGGCCCCTTTTCGATCAGTCGATACAGGATCATACGCCGGCGTGGCGTCGTGACCGGCCCGCGTTCGTGACTCCTATTATTATCCAAGCCCGGCCACGAAATCGACTTTTGCTAAGCCGGCGAGCTGCATCCTCCGTGTCCATACTGATGCAAGTCCCCTCGGTGCACCGCGTCGCCTCGTCTCGCCTCGTCTCGCCTCGCGACGTCTCGCGTCGGACAGTGAAAATGCTGCAAATTAACCCGACGCGACGAACACGTGAGCGATCGTATCGTTCGCCGGGGGAGCATCGACGCCTCGATTTATCAAACAATTACACCGCGTACGACGTCCGTTTTGATAATTTACTTGCTCGCCTTATTTATGTGGCAACCCACTACTACATGAAAGGAAAAAAAATATTTGCACTCGAGTGGTGACTCTGCAGCGCCGCTAAAAATTTGTGTATCACGTACAAAAATAATTTATACGTTGCCAAATTTGCTGATAGCAAATACTGTATATCAGGAAACTATTTTGAATTTAGAGTTCAGACGGCTTCGAGTGCAAAGGTTATGTCAATCAATTGGTAGTTTCCTAAGATGATCGGACATTCGACAAAAGCAATCGGTCACGAGATCGCTAAGCCGTCTTGCTTCTGAAGATGATAGATTCGAAACCGTGCCCTCGATTTGAGAATCTCTGGCGTCCTGGAAACGGCTAAAAGTGTACTTGCACCAAAAGCATCCGAGATCGATCATCGAGCATCGCGCGCATGTCTAACTAGCTCCGGCGCTTTTAATTGCCGAGCTAGGAGCAGGCAGATCGCAAGATATCGGAGTTTCTCGCGGAGCTATAACAATATTTCTGAGATTATTGCCCAGACCGTGACGGAGTTTGAACGTTAAAAGGGAAAAGTGTAAAGTAGCCCGGCGCTCTTCGTTTTTCCAAAGGCCTCCGCTCGGAGAAGAAGCGACCCACACACAGGATACAAGCCCGCGTTTCCTGCTCTCCACAAGCGGAATTCCAAGTTCTCCTTAACGCGACTATTAATTACACAGTTGCCCGACCATTACTCGTTCCGGGGAAACGTTTCTGGTTCCTCGTATCCGCGGCGTTCCATTCATTTGCATCTCGTCCTGCCGCGCCGGTTCGGCATGAATATTCTATCGCAACATTGTACGATTTAATGCGCCCAACGCCTAATCAGCCGGCGCGCACCCAGGCCAGGTGTGAAAGTCATTAATTAATAAAATTGTTATTGTAAACTCGTTAGGCTAATTGGCGCTGTTTAAACGGCGAGCGCGATCAGGCTCGGCCGAGGGAGATAAGGATTCCTCCCCGCATTATCCTCCGTCCTTTAGGCATTTCGCAAGTCGCCGCGACTTCGGCCGGCTTATCCGAGCCGTGTAATCCACCGGAACTGAATTTTAGGCGCAAAGCCTAGCTCGCGACGCGACGCGCCGATCCTATCGCATCAGCGAGCGAGGAAGACGTTACAGCGACCGGCGGACTCGTCTCCGTTGCGGCGGAACGAAACGAGCGAGCACGAGGAGGTACCGTTTGAAAATTCCACGGAGGAAATTCCCCGGCATCGTTCCACAAACTGGACGAGCGCACCTGACGCGACGCGACGACGTGCGACGTGCCAATCGACCGCGTCGTTGGCCGACGATTTCGTCGATCGAAGCACCGTGGACCACGATCAGCGCGAGCTTCTTGCCGGTCGCCGCTGAATATCGCCGAGGCGTCTACCGGTTAATCGCTGGAATTCGACCGAAGAACTCGCGCGCCGATTTCAATGCTCCGTTTCGCTCGCGGTTCTTTTTGCGTGGCCCGGAACGCGTTTTTTCAGAACGCTGCACCTCCGATGCGCTTGCGCATTTTTATACGGAAGCACAGCGAGGTCAGAATCTACTACGATTTGGCCAATTAACAGCGGGCAGTCTTGTAACAGTAGAAATAAAAATACGATTGACCGCATAAAAACGTTGTAATGGAGACCAGCGATAAATCGTGGCAGTAGTGGATCGATTTTCGAACGGCGATAAAAACTAACGAGCAAGGGGACAATAAGACGCAAGCGAATCGAGCAGCCCCTAATCGCTGTTGAATCATTCAGTGGCTTCACACGTTGGCCCGACACTTGCTCGCTCGACGCCGATTGAATATTCATAGAGCGCGAACTCATTAATCATTATTAAAGTGGTTCGTTTTTGTCTTTCAGCGAGTCGGACATGGCGCCGAACGCGGACGAGGAGCTGCTGGTAGTGAAGCCGTGGGGATTGCAACCGGAAAAGGTCAGTATACCTACGGGTTTTCTCGGCGGGAGAAGAAGGCACACGATACCGAAAGGATCGTTGCACGCTGATAGGAGGGAGCCTTCTAAACCGGCACGGATAAAAAGGGGAAAAGAAGGCGAATCGCGTTAAGTTAGATGGCGGCGAGACAAGCGAGTCGCGCGGCGGTATTCAAGCTCAGCCAGGATGTTTTCGATTAGCATATCTTCTCCAGCATTCAGTCAATATAGAGTGTATCCGAGGCGGTCAGGTAGGTGTTGTAAGTGTCCGGCTAGTCGTTTTTCCGCGCGGGGACGCCGTGAGAACCGAGCCCGCGTCCAGGAGGTTCGATAAACGGGCCAGAAATGTGTTAAAGGAAGAAGATTACAGGCAGTTACCCGGTTAGAATAGGCTTGCTCTCTATCATAATCCCGGCAGTTCTAATCTATTTGTCGCAACCGCCGCGAAAATCGCCGCATTATACGGCCGGCTCGCGTTAAGCTATTTTCCCTCCTTGTTATGTCCTCCAGCAAAGAGGATCGCACTGTTCCAGGAAGGATCTGCAATATCGTTTCCCGTTTAGCTACCGAACAGATCGATACGGCGGTCGTCCGACCCTCCGCCTCGCCACAATGTTGAATTCTTTGCCACTTCTCGAGCCGGATTCTTCCGCGGAAAAAAGCGAAATCGGTCGAAACCCTTCGAAATGAATTGCCAATTGCCTCGTTGTCGGAAAAAAGGAAGCAAGATTCTTCGGATCGCTGCTGCTGCAATTTCTTCCATCGACGGGGGGAATCGCGCATCCTCCATTCCTAACAAGGACCTCGAGATAGCTACCAAACGAATTGCCCGGGTCCGATGCTTCATTAGAAGAAAACCGACCGATTCTTCGAGGATTCCTCGAAGTTTTGGCGCGGTAAATCGACGCGACGGAAGAAGTTGCGCGGCCAGTTCCAGGAAGAAATCGCGAAGCTCGTCGATCCACTTGCCCAACGAATCGTTCGATTCTTCGCGCGAAAAATAGGAAGCCTCGAAATTCTTCGGAGCATTTAGGAATTCGCTCGAGGAAGAGAAAGAGACAGAGGGAGAGGAAGAGAGAGAGAGAGAGAGCCGGTGCACAAACGAAGCGGTCCGGCCGACCAACTCATGAATACCTGCTCGCATAATTCCGTCGATTAATTATGCATGCCGCATACCATTCGACCGCTCAATTTATAAAGCGCTGTTTTGTCCCGCGCGACCTAAGGCCTAGCCACCGGTCGTCGAAAGAATCGGTTGTCCCGCGTTCGAACGTGCTGCGCGGATTTAATATCCGGGCGTGCATTAACGTGCATCGTCGGATGCATCGAATTCTGCGGCTCGCGATCGCCCCGAACTCATTTGTCCGCGTCGAGGGCCTGCGAGGGAGGCGATTTGTCAACGGCGGGCTGATTAACGCCGGGAAATCATCCACGGCGCGGCCTATTAACGGCGAAATGCGCGCGCCCGCGAACGTAATCGTTTTCTCGCGAAAAACTGCGGAAGCTTCGTGGCCGAAACCGTAAATTCCAAGTACCTGGTCTATGGTGCTCGCACAATCGATAAATTACCCGTTTCGCTCAGGTGTTCCGCAGCTGAAGAGAAGAAACGGGCCGAAGATTCGTGCCAGCAACGGTTAATGAGACGGAATAAGCGTTGACAAGCGACGCCTCGCCTCGGCCGATCGTTCGTGAAAGTCGCATCCGAATACTTGGGTCGAATCGAGCCGGGGAAGGCGCGAACGAGTCTCCGATGAAATTAGATCGACCGTGGCACGGTATCCTGACCGCGTCCTCGATTTCAGATCAAATAATCTCGTCTCCCGGTTATTCGTTTTTTCGCGGGGAACGACACCAACGGTGACAAATCGATGACTACTCGTGAGCAGCGCAAGAAAGCGTGACGTTCCCGTATGCAAGTAGGTTGGCCGCTAGTTTGTTGTTCTTCGCGCGAATCCTCTTCGATCCAACTGGACGATGGATCGAAGGATCGGAATCATCCTTGTCTGCGGGCAACGTTACTTTCGTCGACAGGCTTTGCCTAATTACATGCATAATTACAACGGTTACGTCCGAGCCCTTCTCTCCCTAACGATTTCCTGGCTCGAGATCCCGTTTCGCGAACGCCTCGCGAACACCATGAAAAACCGTCGGGCAACGAAACATGATTGATCTACGCACGAGTCCACTCTATCCACGCCATTAGACAATTTACGAACGTGTCCACGTTATCGCGCGCGCATCTCGGGAAGGAACTCTAATTGCTCGGCCGTTTTCGAGGCAGGAACCGTTAACGCCGTTTACGACCCGCGGCCGGCGTCTTTTTGTCAACGCTGCGCCGCACGGTGCGAAACTATCGGTTGCCGAGGGTATTTTTTCTTTTTAGCCGTCCGGCGAGAACACCGGGAAAGAACGGAAAAATCGTAGGAGCTCTGCGGTTCCAAGGGTAAGTGACCACGAAATAGAAACTCGGTTTCTTTCTTTCTCTGCGTCGTATATTCGCGGTATTCTCGATCGGTCGTTTAGAAAGCTGCCGCGCGACCTTCGTGGTAAATGGATCGTTACATTCCTGGATTCGTTCGGACGACGAAACGCGATAAATCATCTCCGTCGGATTCCGGATCGCCGAGACAGCTCGCTCCGGGATCCGTAACTGCCTCGGCTCCCTGGCTCTCGTAAAAGCGCCAGAAGTCGACACGGGCGATCAATTAATCGGAGCAATCGATCGGGATGTTTCAACGTGGAATCAATCGGCTCAACGGGATGCCGCGCCGCGCCGCGGCGTTACCAGGTCCGCGATCCGCGTGAACCGGACCGCCACGCGATAAGCACTGTAATCCTATCGATTTATGGTAGGAAGCGCCATGAAATTAACTTCGTGCTGCCTCCCACTCTATCCTCTGCATATTTTATAGTCGGATACGACTGTAATTCACGCGATTCCATCGATACGGATCGTTATGAGCGAACGGTTGCGGTATCCGCCGATCGAGTTTTCATGGTTCTTGCCGGCGCGCATCAATTTTTTACCGACTCGTTTCCTAACCATTTTCAAACTACAACTTCCTTCGACCGGAGCCAGGAGACTCGTCGTAGATTTCTTATTCCTCGTGCTTTTATGGTAGATTTTATTCGAAGCCAGATACATTAAATAATTGTAAAAATGGACACGGCTTCTTTCTCTTCGTATCGTCTGTCCGAAGTTTATTACTCATGGATTTTGATCTCGGACACCGCATGTTGGATTCAAGTGGTTCTTGTTTTATTTTAATGAGGAAGGTTCAGGGACCTGTAGAAATATTTGTCGTGCCTCGAACTCCCCGTTGATGAAGGCTAGAATTTATTGAAATTAGGTCAAGCTCTGACTCGCCGGACGAGTTGACATTGAATGCACCGGCTCGTTACGTCAATTCGTTACAGAACCTCCGTCCATCCGCTTCAATCGAGAGGTTCTCCCAGCCGCGGCCGTTTCGTTAATGTATTCACCGCGATAGCTTGGCCATTACCGCTGAGTGTCCTTGTTCTGTTCGCAGGAGCGATTAAGACCACCTACGTACAACGCGGAGGACTACGCTATCGCGCTCAGACGATGGGGAAGGCGTCCATTAGGAAGCGTCCAGGACTCCCAGGGCACCCTGCCCTCGACGACCAGCTCGAGTTCCGGTTATGCTTCCGGAAGCGGCGAGATGACCTTGAGACAATTCACCTCGGTCAGCGAGCTGCTGAACAAGCTTAGAACGGACCTCAGGCTAGCGTTTCCAAGGTTGGTGAACCGCGGCAATCTCATCGCCGATACAAGGAATTTCCGGCTCGCATCGTGACCGAACCTTTTTGCATCGGGCCCCTAAGTGGCCCGTCGGAACTTTAGCTACACAGCTCGAGCATTTCAATAATCACCTCGTCACGTTTCTAGTGCACCGAAGAAAAACGTTTCCTCCGTCGGTATGGTAAAGATCGATGCTGGATAAACGTAAATCGCATCGCTTCGCTATCGACGCCAGAACCACGGTGGCTCGCTAACGAACTATCGGCCGTAGAAAGGTTTTAATGGGGCAAGAACTGGGTGATTAAGATTTATACCTTCGGCAGGAAGTTGATTTCCTTGAAAGCAAAAACCTCGCCAGCAATTTCGAAATTTCTCCGTTGCACAATGCGCGTGGAAAGGAGAGTGCTCGGGACGACT
>CM052154.1:11723297-11810308 GCA_028455555.1 Augochlorella aurata | reverse complement strand
TTCTCCGTTGCACAATGCGCGTGGAAAGGAGAGTGCTCGGGACGACTGCTGCGATTCACTTTCGCAGGAAACTATTCTACGGAACCGGGGGAGTATCGATGATCGCCCGGAACAGCAGGCCAGCTTGATTATCCGTGAATAATTAGAGCAAGCGATCGCCCCCCGACAAAATTTACGATCTCCCGCCGGAACTAACGACTGGTACAGCTTCCAAAGAGCCCGCGACGCTGATCGGACGGGCGGATCGACCTGACTCGATCGAGAGCCAGTCTTTACAGTTACTTTTTACGTAGTTCTTTTAGCCGGGCCAAAGATGCGTCCCATAAAAATTCTTGCCCGATTCGGCCGGAGATTAGTCGGCTGGATTCTTCGCGCCGAGTCTAGCAACTCTGGATTCACCGTCGATTCCTGTTGTTTTTACAGTTAGCCGGATTCGGGAAGAAAGATTTTATACTCGGCCGCGCCGTAAACGCGCGATCGGGAAAGATTTTATCCTCGCCGCCGCCGCCTCGCTAAACTTTATTAATCACCGCGCGTTAGCAACCGTTGAATTAAACATTCTTTCTCTCGCTGGACCGGGGATCCGTTGAACCGGCGTTGCCGGCTTCCGGCGCGTTTCAATCCGCCTGTCCACACGTCGGAGATCGCATTAACTCTTTAACGGCGATAAGGGGCGAAAGATCGTCGATCCGCGCGCGTTTCAATCGGTAATCCTCCCGGCGGTTCGCAAAAACCGATCTCCATTTCCTGTAATAAGGTTCTTCTTGTCGGTCGGCGATCGAGGGAACAAAGAAACTAGATCCCTCCGTGACTACTCCGCGTGGCAAAAAAAGGCTTCGCGAGCGAGTCCGGAGAGCGAGTTGCTCGGGTATCACGTCCGACGAAGGGCAAAATAATAGTTCTCGTCCCCGTTAGGCGCCGCGCCGGGATGATTAAGGATCAAGGCGTAAACGCGATTCGATTCTGAGCGACGCTGACCACCGACGAGAGATCGACGACGTCTGTCTCTCGAATCGCCCGCAGCGCGCGCGGCCGTCGCTGTTTATTCATGACGCGTAAAATCGTGATCGTTAGACACGCCGCTAATTGACCGTCGCGATAAACTTGCGATTCCGGGGGCTGCGACGCGTTAGCCTTGCCCTTTAATGCCTTGAATTCACAATTTACGGCCGGAATCGATTCGCGTAAAGCCGACCCGGCACCGGCGTTCTGTTCGCTCGATGCACCGGCCGATGCGCATTCGCAGCGTGCGCCGCCGGATCCTTCGGATCTAGCAATAAAATCCTCTCTCTCTCACTGTAAAAAAACTAATCGAATGAAACGAGATCGTGTGCACCGTTCGCAAATAATAAAACGTGGTAAATTGTTGGAAGGGTCGGGGAGACCGGGAACGAAGCTAATCCCCGAGCCTCCGTGCCGGCAAAAACTTTCATTTACCCGATCATCGAAACCGAACAGAGGCGAATTAATTGCACGGTGGATGGTTCATGGCAAGGGGAATTCTGAATTAAATATATTTCCAGGCTGAAGACCACCCAGCTAAAAAGCCGCGGATCTCACGCAACCGCACGATAAACTTCGATCGAAAATCCCGGCCGCAGGCCGTTTAACCGCGATCGGCTGCGAAAATAGAGCGGGGCGATTCGATTCGACTCGACGGGCCGAGGGAGCCCGAACGAAATTCCAGGGGCCAGAAACCATCGAGGCGATGCCCTCTAATTAATTCCAGCTCGATCGGCGCGGCTCGTTCGCTCTTATTAAGTGCAATTTAGTCGCGAGTCGACGCATCGGCGAACAATTTTGCGGCGAATGGGATGCGTTCGATTCCGCGCCGCAACAAATCGCGTCGCTGCAAACGATTCTAAATCCCGCATCGAAAGCTCTGCGAGATCAGTACTCCCCATGCTTCGATTTAGAGGCGGATAGAGCGCTATTGTTTGCTTATTCTGCTTAGAAGCCTGAGAGCAAATCGACGGACTTCGACTATTAGTTTGTGTAATAAGTTCCTTCGGGTTTTCTGGTGAGAATGTATACTACTTATTATACAATTTCAGCTTAATCTACCCTGGCTTAAAGTAGACGCTTTCAGCTTTCATTTAAGCTAAGTTGCATAGAAATAGCCCCATTAGAACATACCTCAAATTCGCTTTTAGCTCGTGCAATTTTCCTTGTGTTTTCCTAGGTGTCAGAGCTCCGCGGACTTATTACACAACCTAATAGTTTCAAGACGGGTGGCTTTTCTGCTCTGAGTATTCCCTAGCCCAAGAGAATCGCGACAAAAGGTAGACGAAAAGAGAGATGCGAGCAATTTACGAACGCAGGCCTGCAATTATTTGAAACTTGAAGTCGCAGCACGCTTTACGACGATTTCGCAGAAATTGCATTATAAACGGTTTAGAAAGAGAGAGAGAGAAAGAGGGAGAGCCGGTCTCGATGAGCATCGCGGCGCCGTTATTCACACGATGGCCAATTAGGAACGACCGTTTGATGCTCAACGATCATTTCTTTTCGACTCATCGCCTCGTCCGAGAGATTTTCTAGAATCCCAGGTGGCACCGACGCCATATGGCGGACGCGATTGTCCCACATACGATGGAGATCGGCTGTAGAACGTTGGAAGACCGGATAACCGAGCAACCAGCAGCGGTCCCGGATAAACGAATACCGATATTACCGGGTAACTGTATCGGCCCGGCCGCGGCCGTGGCCAGTGCAGCGTGCTCGATTCGCAAATCGATCTGGACGAGGAGCATCCTCGATCTACGCGATCCGGGGACCGTGTATCACTCGCCGGGATCTTATTAGAGCGTTTAGACGGGCTTTTTGCCGGTCGCCGCCTTCTGCCCGCCTCCGTGCCACCTGACGGAATCGATTTATTTTCGTGCCGAGCTTAATAATTGCCTGTCGAGATTGATTACGTCGTCGAACGATCACATCCAGCGGCTCGAGCGGATCGCGTCTGGTATCTGGAGCGGATGCACGTGGATTCGACGCTGGGAAAACCGTGCTCGGGGAGGTGCGGCCACATGGAATAATAATAATCATAATAACGAAACGTTCTTACCGCGCGGTCGCCATTAAGAGATGATAAACGCGCTAATTATAAAAGACGCGGCAAACTGGTGCGCACAGGAGGAGATCGATTACGGCGCGAATGAGCGAGATCCGACGCACTCGAACACCCTAGACGAGAGCCTGCGCGTTCAGAATACGAAGCTGGGGCTCGTGTCACACTTTTCAATCCACGCGGCTATCAATCAGAAATTCTCTCTTGCAAATTAGCCTTGCGCTTGGATTGCAAACGGCGGATCTCGAGTCATCGGCGACCCAAAGACCTCGGACACGATTGCCCGAATGAAAAAACCGCGCAGTCAAGCATCGATCGAGAGAAGCAATAACGGCGGACTCTGAAATTCACGATGATCGTCGCCGATTACACGAAATCATCGGCGAAACATCATCGGGCGGTCGCTTTCCCTCGGCGTGCTTTCATCGACGAGAGTCGATCCCGTCTCGATTCCGTGGATTTGCGTGCTCATGTCGGCCGGACTCGAGACTCGCTCGGGTCTCTCGGATCTCGGGACCAGAGCGACTAGGCCGTCAATGAAAACTGACGTGTTATTAAACCGTGCGCCGACCCACCGAAGCAAGAAACAACGAAAAGAACCGCGGCCGCAGCGCCGCGAGTTATTATCGTCTATTAACTCCGAGTACATTTAATTAGACACTCGTGTACCCGCGCAATTAAAGCGGGATAGCTTTGCGATTCACCGGAGAATCGTTGCGCGTCGGTTTGCCCACCGAGGAATCACTCGTGCTCCGAACGCGGGCAAGTGTCGAAAGAATTACGGAAAGTGCAACACGCGATTCGCGATGAGCACGTTCATCGGCTCCTCGAGGAGGGCTCCCGCCTGTATTTACCTCGTCCGAGGCTCTTGTCATGCGAATCAGGCGTCGCTTCGCCTTTCATTGATATTCCGTGTTGGCGCTGTCTTTTGTCAATCATTGCCCCTTTAAAAACTCTCCTCCCTCGATTGACGGGACCGCCTCAATGGATTCGCGCCTCCATTCATCCGACAGCTTTGTATGCCCGGAACGAATTTCACCTGCGCTCACAATGGGAACACGTAACGAAACGAACTTGCCATTATCGTCGTTATTATACCGTCTTTATTGCGCGGCCCCGCAGAAGCATAACGAAACACAATGGACAGGATGGACCGTTTATTCCCACAGGATAACGAAATATTTTGATTCCTTCGCCGGGCACTGTTGTTCTTTCGGGAAGGCGCGGTTGTTGCTGCTGGCGTTGATCCGTTTGCTTCGTTAGCTCGATCTATCTGAGAAAAGAAAAGATAACAGTTGATCGGCGCGGCGGCGCTGCATAAAATCGATGAATCTACTCCAATCTACGGGTTTAATCTGGTTCCGAGGAGATCGAAGGAAAAGCAGCGAAATGCTGGGAAGACGGGATAACTGTTCGCAGACGCGGGTGACCGACGAAGCGCAGGGACCAGAAGCGTAGCAGGGAGTTTGAATGCGTTCGCAAGGTGATCCCTGATGCGGAGTGCATAATGAAGTCCCCCGCGGCACCGTGGAGCGGCGCACGCAGTTACAGGCGGATGATTTTAATTAAAGTGAACCTTGAACCAAGTAATTACAGCGTCGGTTACGGAAAAACATGCTGCCGGAGTTAATGCACTTATTTTATAGAGACCCGGCATCGTTTCGCCGTTTTTGCCTGTCCCGCGGAGGCGCGTAGTATCAACACCGGCCTAGAAGAAGCCTCCACGACCGGCCACCGAACCCGCGCGATACCCCACGATGCTTCCGCTTCGCGTAACAGCGAATGCGTAACCGCTTCCTACCTAATGGAAACCAAGGAAGTCTCGTTTCTTTTTTCACGCGATTATCAGATCCCGTTTCTGTTTCTAGCTGCGCGGCAACCGATGCTTCGCCATCGGCTGTCCTCGCGATACCGATCCTTGTCCTCGAGGAGCTAGATAAAATCGCGGCGGTACCGTCTCCATTCACGCCGCGATCGAGACGTTAGTTTCATTAATTTTAATTGACTCGGATCCCGTTTACAATTCACTTTTAGCCGCGCACCATTGGAAAGTGAGCCGATGCCTGACTTCATCTTCCTCCAGCGAACGCGGCCCACTTCCGGCACCGCTTCTGCTCATCGGTAATTACCGCGCTAATCAACATGTAAGCGTCAACGGTTAGCCTACGTAATCGACTTGCAAGGATTACTACGTCCTACGAGACTAGATTAAAGGAGACGATCTCGTCCAGTTGGACACTCCTGGATATCAATGAACAAAACTCGCGTTTTGTTCGTCCCAGTCGGTGTTCGCGTCTTAAGACGTCCAATTAATTTACAACGTCGTGTACCAAAAGATGCAGCAAAGGCAGGGTATCAGCTGTGGGTCAAATCAAGAGGTTCTGATGCACAAAGCGGCAATAAATAACGCGGGCTCGGGCGCAGTTTCCTGCGAAGGATGCAGCGAGGACCGCAGAATTAATTCGTCCGGCGTCGTCTACGGGGCCGATAAAGCTGGCCGAGCATTCGCGTTGCAGTAAGAAGATGCATCCCGCGCAGTAAATTATGCAATCCATTTACGGCGGAGGCCGAAAGTATCGCGTGAAAGAGAAACACGCCCGTGAGCCGTCGTTGTAGTCGTAGTCGTCGTCGCCGCTGCCGCGCCGCAGCGTCCTTTCGTTTTCTTCGGTCGCGTCGTCGTCCATCGTCGTGGATTTTAGGGTGTGCCCACACAGCCGGGCAATAACGAACGCTTGATATTCATGCCCCGTTCGCCGAAGGCATTCTTACGTGCGCGGCGTGGTCTGCATAATGCTGGGTGTAATATAATGCACCCATGCCAGACCAGCCTGGCCAGCCTCGCCGGGGCCCGAGGAGGCATCGCATGACGTCTCCAGGAAAGCGTGTTTTCGATAGCGGAGTCGCTCGCCTTGGAACAAAATTCTTCTTTGTCCTCCTCGAATCCGGCACGCAATTTTTCATTGGCCTACGGACTCATACTGACACGCAACCTCGCACGAGCATCCCGTAACTGGGACTAGAACCCTACCTCCGGGGCTTGCGAATTTAAATAGAAACGATCATCATCCGCCGTGGACCCTTCCAGCGGTCCAGCTTTATTTGTTCGATCCCACGAGCCATCGCTTCGCGCCAATCAAGACGTCCGCTGTCAGCTATGATCATTTTTTAAGCCCTTGTCCCAAGAGAATGTTCGTTTTGCTGTCGCCGCTCGGAGATCTAAAGCGCTAATGCATCCGCTGGCGATCTCTTTTCAAGGTTAGGTAAAATGTCCAATGGTATGCTAGATTAAGCATAGATTGCTCTCTAAGGCTCTGTGGAAAGCGAAAGGGCCTGGTTATCACGCCCATTACGAGCAAGCCACGCCTACGTTTCATAGATCCAATCGCAGATCGGTTTCGATCGAAAACTGGCAACAGAAAAGAATTGCTGTATTTGAAGCTAGATTTCTATGGAACGTGGAACCTATAGCCCACAGATTCCCCCATGGAACACTGCTCTAACCTTTCGGAAATCGAGAGCTGTAAAGTCACGCCCACTCGGAGCATTCTACACAGGAAAGAAACTACGGAGATAAATCCAAGATAGAAATGGACACTTCACGGTGCTCCTAAGCCAAAGTTTGATGTCCGGAACGTTTCCAGGGTGGTTCAGGCTGCCGGAGCTTTCGTTTTCTAACGCAATGTCAACTATAATTTTTTGACGCGTCCAACAAAGTCAGTCCATGGTGTTCACGGCGCGAATCGCGGGACAACCATGTGCTTCGCACACGTATACGACAAACATACATCGACAGCCGGCCATCACGATACCTCCAGCACGGTATGCATAATACGGTCGGTAACATAATGCGTCTATTGTTAGAAGAGAACTCTCTCTTTCCCTCTTTCTCTTTCTCGGCTGGTTTACCCGTGGGTAAATAGGCGACGAGTACATAGCCCGGGTACATAGAAAACGTTTTAATACTCATTTGCATGCATTGAACCCGCGCGCACGGCGCTTATACACGGTGTTTATAGAGTCCCCGTCTGGCCGAACGTCTCTCCGAATGCCATTTTCTTTTTCCATCTATCCCTTTCTTCGAGCCGGGACATCCAGCCGCGCATGATTTATGGTTGTTTGCGCAAGCGACCGGCAAAAATAACTTGGACGGTGTTATCGTAGTTTTCGATTTTACCGCGATTCCACTTTCGTGCTTGGCCAATCCGATCGGGTTTATCGCGATATTCCGGTGGGGTATACGACTTTGCGGTGATTGAGTACGTGATTCGAGCCAACTATCGTCATTCGGTTGTTATTTTGGTGCGTAAATGTTGTTATTCGAGGATTATCGCATCGAAGAACCGGGGTCGGTTTTTATCGGCACGCCCGATATACATGAAATTTGCCGCAGATTAGATAAAAATTAGCGGAGAAAACAAATATGTTATAATAGAGTTCGCGATACGAAAATGTAGAGACATATCTAAAAAGTGTGGAATAATAATGGAGCTTGTGCAGAGACGAATATTAATTGGTCTCCAACTGGCATAGCAAGCACGATGAATGAACGTCGTTCGAACCGAAAAATTTCCCGAACCGGAAACGATCGATGAACGACGGGGCCGACAATGACTGCCTTCGTCGCTAATGTTGCATAAGGCATAAGGCAACAAAGGAGGAGGTTCTAGAAAGTGACAAAAGGCCTCTCGGCAAGAAGATTCTCACGGCTCCGATCGGAGAGAGATTGCTGCGAGGCGTACGATGCTGACAGACCGGCTGGTGCACCATGCTACACGTGTTTCATCCGTATAATTAAGGAAACTAACGTGACACGATCAAAGATAGTACTCGTCCATTACGGGCGGCCTCGCGTCCGAGAAGAAACCCGGCCAGCATTGAAACAAACTTCTTCCCCGTGGACTCGGCGTCACTCCCTTTGACAGTCATAATATCTATTTCCTCGTCCTTGCACCCGTCCACGGAGGCCTAAAGCCCGTCACACAGGTGCGCGCCGAGCAGACCGGTGCAGAATTACAGGATAAGCCCGTAAAGGAGGGAAACGATCGGGCGGTGTTCGTCCTGCCGGTCTCTGCGAACGATCGACGAATACGATACCGGAGACCGGCGAGCAGAAGCGATATCGAAACGCGGAACAATCGCGCATAAAACGTCGATAACGACGCCGACAGACACCGGAGACCGGCTGACAATCGAGCATCGATATCCGGCGCCGCGGACAAACGACGGAATTTTCATTTATCGATCGGCGGATCGATAATCGGCGTCGGATTAATCGTGTTTCCGCGGGAGCCGGCTCGCGTCCCCGCGGTTCTCCGGCTTAATAATGATGTTTTCAGTGGTCGCGAGACCGTGTAATTTAATTGAAGTGTACTCTCCTCCCTCCATCTGCCTCGGCATTAACTTCGTTAATAGTTGCCCGGTTCTTGTACCGTCACACTTATAATCGTTCCGTTGACAACCCCGGAGGAACTCGCTTACCAGTGCGCCTTATAAAACCGGATTACCTTTTTCTGTTTATCTCGCGGTCCCATAATTATGTAATTACTGCTTTTTTCCTTCACTGTCAGCGGTTCAATGGCTCCTCGCCGGCGTCGAGCACCGTCACGGCCACAGCTCGTACCGTTACAGATGCTTCCGGTCCAGCTCTATACAATTAGGGAATTAAGTCAATCACGCGCCACTTTGCAAAACACATACGACAACTCCTGCTCGCACCGATCTCCCGCTGCCTGAAATCAATTACAAAAACCTCGCGCACCGTCCTGACACTCTTTTCACGTGACACCTTGCTCCCTGAAAAAGTCCACTCAGCGCTCGACGCTTCGCGACCGTCCGACAATCATTTATCCTCGCGGGGAACAGCTTTTTCGGGGTCTGGGGCAATTTCACTTGTAATGAGTACAGTGGCCGAAATAATGATAGGTCCGTCTCGTTCTCGTGATATTCGCTGTTATGTCAGAAGAATGAGACGAATGTACGATCAAATCGGACAAGCAAGAATCAATAGGAGAATGATCATCGGCAAAACTCGTTGAATCGTCTGTTCCCTTTGATCATTGTTTTCGAAAAGCGCTGCGCAAGGATTGAAAGAGTATAATAAGCGAAAAACGAGTCACGCAGCGAGCCGAGTAATTCCATCGCTAACGAGCACCCCGATTGGATGCAACACGACGCGACGACGCGACGTGACGGAAATGCATTCTCAAGCGAATATTGATATTAATTTGCAGCTTCGTTCAGGAATTCGCCTCGCCCCCCGCCGACGGGATCACGCTGCTGTTGGAGACCCTCCGGGGTGTTCAGCTAGCTCAAAGTTCTCCACCCTCTTCCGGTCACACGGGTCCGCGTGTCGGCACCAGAAGAGCAGCTCTGGACGAGCTTGGCTGCGTCGAGTGTCTGGCTGCCTGCGCCGAACGATGCACCGATGCGCCGAGGCTCCTGGTGCAAGCTCAACCCGGTCTTCTTGCTCTGGCAGTCTGTCTGACTAGTAGCTTGAACCGGTCCCGGGTTCTAGCTCTCCAGGTAACAATCGTCACTTCCGTTCCGAGCTCCGCGGTACTGTTAATCAAAAAAGAAACCTGTCCCGCGCGAATACGCTCGCCACGGATCATGCTTGTCGCAGGGAATCGCAGCGAATTACCGAGGAACACACTTTTCTCGTTGTCGCGTTATCGCAGTTTTATCGTTCGCATCGGCTCCGATAGATCCCGGCTCAGATAGACGATTGAATTTAACGCTCATTTGTTTTTTTCCACGACCAAACCGATTAAATCTGTACCGATACCTTGGCCACCGGTTTTATCCACTCGCCTATCGCTTCCACCTCATTCGTAATAATCAGAATCGATTATTGCTCCGATCGCGCTGAAGAATTAATTAGAGAACACCGTGCTTGCTTATATTACACGAAATCCCGCGTTTGCGACGCATCGACGGGGAAATATTCAAAGATTTAGTCACCTTTAGTCCTTTCGTCGACGGCGTTCGGTAAGATGAAACGGATCCTACGTTATTTTTTATCCCGCTGGAAATGCTCGTATTTTCGAACTGTAAACGGAACGGTTAATTAAAGAGTCCTCGAAACGATTCGAGCTGAGCGGTGGAAGATTGTGGGTCAGCCTGGCAGTTTGTCGATCGCGGAGGATCCCGGCCACATCTGACCCATTCAGAGCCTCGTAAACTCGCGTCTCCGGCGAACTCGGTCCGCTCGACGGCCTCCGGGCCCCGTTATTTCGAGAGTGTCCGTCCTCGGAACCAGTTTTTATCATCTATCCGAACGTTATTCGGCCAGCTTCATTTGCAAACTCATGCGCGCCGCGTAGCTTCTTCTCCTTCGTTCCCCCTTTCTCCCTCTTCCTCCCTCGTTCTCTCGCGTTTTCCCATTTGCCGGAGAAGCGCAGGTTCGCAAGCATCGCGGTTACGATCAGAAGACGTTGACTAACCGAACTGGGGTAATTACTTCCACGGCACGTGATCACAGAAACCTGCCAGTCTCGAGAGGGGATATAATGAGAATAAAGAGATCGTTATCTTCGCCCGGCCGGAGGAACTGTTGACGGGCATTAACTGCCGGCCAGACCGCCATGAAAATCCTTCCCGTCTCCGCGCGCTCCTGCACGAATTCATTATTATGTTCCAGCTACTGACGAAGGTCTGCCAGGCTCCGGGTGGCCACGCAGCTGTCTCCGAAGCGGTCTCCACTTTGAGGCTCAAGTACGGCGAGGGCGGTAGGTTCCGATTCCTCGCCGGCGCCCTCCTGGCTCCCAGAGCAGCGATTGCCCTGAGAGTCGCAGGAGTCTCCTTCCTCAACGCTTTCCTCAAGTCTGCACCACGGACCCAGACCAGGTTATACATTCAGGTGAGTCGGGGCATCGAACCGTCGATTCTAAAACACTTTACGTCGAACAGAGGCACGCGTACCCTTAACTAGAAGACTCCGAAGGTCCAAGAACTAGCTTCAAACTCGGATCGATTAGCTGATTGTCTGGTGTAACGATCGGTTTCTCTGTGGCAGGCCGAAGCCTGCGAAGCTGGATTAGAGCCGCAGGTCCTTCAAGAATGGCTGAAAGAGCTGGACGGCAGGGAGGAGGACGCCCTGAACGAGCTTCTGCACAAGGAGGTCCAGAAGTGGACGCACAACTGCGTCGACGTAGACACGTTGCAGAGACGGGTAGTACGTGCCGAGGAAACCTGTAGAATTCTGAGCAAAAAGGTTTCGGCCCTGCAAGCCGAGCTGCAGCAGCTCCAAGTCGAGAAGCTGAACAGCTACAATCGGGAGGACCGTGAGAAGGTGACGGTGCTCGGGCCGAAGCAGTCGCCTAAAGTGTCCTCGAACGCGGAGGACGAGGGCATCAGCTCGTCGGAGAGGTCCAGCAGCCCTGAGAACGGTAAACACCAGATGCGGAACCACCAGAAGCACAGTTCGTCGCCGGACAACGACCAGGAGACCACCATCGACGACGTGATCGAGGAGCTCAGGATCATCGTGAAGGACGCCGAGCAAGAGTTCGGCGACAAGAATCGCGAGGAGAAGGAGAGGATCTCTCAGAACACCACCAAGGACCAAGCGTTCAAGAGTTCGGAGTCGTTCTTGCTGGACAGGGTCCTGAAGAGGGACCAGCAGTCCGATGCGAAGATTTCGAAGTCGAATCCAGGGTCCATCGTTTCCCAGAGTATGACGAAGGGCGAGCAGGTGACCTACTTCGGGAACGATCGAGATTACAGCACGGACTCGGGCAGCAACAGGAGGCTGCACGCTGATGCGAGGAGAATCTCCAAGTCATCGGTAGACGGCAGCGTGAAGATCGTGATTAAAGGGCCGGATATAGAGGACGCCATAGTTCCGACGATCCTGCACCCTCAGCCTCCGAGAAGATCGCCACCTTGCCTGTCCACCATCATGGCGGTCAGACACTGCGACTTCCCGGACCACGAGGAGACCTACAATTCTCACGACGAAGAAATCGAAGAGGAAACCTTAGGGGACGGCAGCGACTCTCTGCTCAGTGCTTCTAGGCTAAAGTACAACGGAAAGAATCAAACTTACGAGGAGCAGATCAGGAACTCCAGCAGCAACCACTTCCAGAAACAATCGAGGAACATGGACGACGAGCATGACGGCAAGTTGAAGAAAAGTTACGACGATCTGCGACACTTTGACGAAGCCGAGAAGGACAAGAAGACGATCAGGAACTACGAGAGCTCGTGCAGGGCGAAGAACGAGTCCAAGTCCAGGCAAGATGGGTTCGTACAGAGGCACAACTCCAAGTACAGGAGCGAGGTGGAGAAGAGGAAGTTGCTTCGCAGGTCCACCAGCCACGACTATCTCGAGTCCAGTGCCTCGAGTCCAAGGTCAAGGAGGTCCGGAAGGAGCCGAGTCGAGAGCCACATCAGGAAGTTCGAGAGTCTAAACTCGTTCGACGAGCATCGAAGTCTGCAGAGCTACGGGAGACCGGGTAGCTCCGAGAACCTCAGCAAGCAGGAGCACCAATTCTTCGAGGAGAGCTCGAGGAACAGGATGCGCAGGTCCGAGTCCTTCCACCATGTGTCCCACGTGGCCAAGAAGGAACAGTGCTCCTCCCGAGGAGGAAGCGACAGCGGGTTATTCTACGTTACGGATTTCAACCTGGAACCATTGCTGACACGGAAACCAACGTCCATAGAGGCTCCAAAATCACCCAGCCTGCTGACCAAGTCCCTGGATAGAATCGACGAGGGACTCGATTCGATGGTGGACATCGTCATCACGGAGGAGAAGAGTCAATGGAGATCGGGCAAACACCAGAAGGCCAAGAAGTCTCGGGAGGAGAGGCAGGTGATCAGGTCCAAGTCCAATAGATTCGAGGACACGAGAAACTGCTGCGATGTAGACACGAAGAGCAGGAAGGAGGAGTCGAGGAGCAAACATCTGAAGAACGACGAGTTTTATAATGTCAGTGTGAACAATAAACAGCTTAGGAGCGACGAGCTGTACGAGGAGCAGAGGAACCGCGAGTGGAATTGTCAAAACGAGTTGAATTCCGCCAAGAGGAACGATTTAGATTTCGACTGCGCGCCCATGATCATGGGTAAGAGCGGATCCAAGAACAATTCGTACAGCCAGCATGAAAATATCGGGAATCGGTTCTCCAGCAGACCGAACGATTCCGGCATCTTTGCTGGCCGAACTTATGATACTTTCGGTCTCGGAAAGAATCGGTTCAACGCTGGCAAGTACTCCGGAAACCAACAGATCAAGGAGAGCCCCGTTGGAAGGAGAAACACGACCTCGTCCGCGACCGGAAACCGCGGAAAAGTCACGGACGTCGTGTCGGGGCTCTATTGAAAGTAGGTCCATGTAGATTTCTAGTGTTCTCGGAAACAGATTTCAAAGAATGAGATATATTTTTGTATACAGGTTAAATACAAAAGTTTTACGAACGACATTCGTTCAGCTCTTTAGATATCCGCGTCGTCTTATCGTGTACGAAACAAACACCGGAATTCAAGTTTATAGTTTAGATCGCTCCGCTTATTGCGACAAGGAGTGCAGTGATTTTAAGTATTATAAACAGGAATTCGAAACTTAACATATTGGGTGACGTTCAAACGAATGCTAATTTTCTAATCTTTTCATTTACCAGTTAAATGAGACAGATCCGAAAATGATTTGTTGTGTGCCACGATAATTTGTTCTACTCTAGAAGAAGGTACGACAGTGATAATAATTACAGATTTCAGAAAATTGCATGTCGATCTAAAGAAACATTGTATATTTTGAGAGAGAATTGTTTAATTTACTATTTCGGGGTCACTCTGTATATTTCTGATAACTACGATGAACATGTAGCCGTTCTCAATATGAAGATAGGTGTACGGTGATGGAGTGTCACACGTTTTTGATGAATTGTGCAATATTATTTTTCACCATATGTAATTACAGACTTGTAATTATATCGCGTTTCAGTAAAGAACTGTAATTTAGTACGAACGCGCAGATAAGAAAGTGTACAAAATATACGCCAGGAAACGGCAATGACTATAAAATAAGTCCACGAGTTATCATCGTTGTAATCATTATTGTTAAGTCCAAACTCTTTTTCTAACTTATTATAACTAATGTATTCGCGAAACAAACTTGTAATTATGTTCTTCAATTGAATAAAATTGTTACCCTTAGCGAAATAATATTCAAGGACACTCCTGCAAATAAAACTAAATTTATACCATAATATTTATTTCCAATTAATACAACAAATATATAGAAAACAAAAGATACAACAGTATAGGATTTATGTACACAAAAAACATACATATACATATTACCGGTGATTTTTCTAGTAACTTGCGTTATAATAAATAAATTATTTAAAGTATTAAAAAAGTTACTTAATACTGAAAAACATTCGAGAAATTTCTGCTATAAAATATATGCTTCGTTTCGTCAAAGGCACACGTAACATTTTCAGTCGGTAGAAAAATATTGAATTAAACCTTTGACAATGATAACAACACTGATGCTTCGTTTTTTAACTGGCTGTAGCATGCAACAAAGTGGTCGTAACTTCGCTAAGTTCGTAACACGAACGTCCGTTTCGGTGGGTCACTTCAAGACTACCTATTGTCGGAGATTCGTTCGATTTGTCACGTATGATTTCCACAAGTTGTTGTGACGTTTTCTCTGAAAAAACACAAACACAACAGTATAAAAACATGGATTTAATAACGTAAGCTCCTAAATATAACTAATCTTAAAACCTTGATGCGATGATAATAGATACGATAATTCCTCTTGAGTAGAAATGTATTGAAACTCTTCACCACATATCCCCTTCAATACTGCAACAACATCCGATCGTGGATTGTAAAAATAGAGTCCCTGTTTCCGATTGTTAAACTCATTGATCAATTTTGCGATTCCCTGCAAGAATATATTGCAATCGTATCAGGGCAAATCTCTAGTTTGAAAATGTTCTAAATAGAAATATTTACCTCGGCAGCTGTAAAATCCGCTCCCAACATGTACCTGCAATCAACGACAACCGGGACTTGACATGAGCCCTGCTTTATTCCTGCATTTCCAACTGACTTTTTAATAAAATCAACAGCAGGAAAGTAAAGGCTGTTTCCTGGTGTTACCAAGAGATAATCAGCTCCAGAGATAGTCTAAATATAATTTAAAAGTAATTCTTAAGTCGTCTGAAATTACGTCATACATCGCTAATTATAAAACGCTACTCACGGTACATTTATCAACATGTATTGTTGGGCGTGCAGAGGGATATAATAAGAATACGAGATTCGTCCCTACACCCATCAGTATTCCATATTCTACTCCAATAAGGAGACAGAATAAAAATGTGACAAACATTGGAATGAGATCCTTTTTGCTAGTTTTCCATATCAGCATCACAACTTGGTACTCGATCATGTATATCACTGCACAGATAATAACTGCTGACAAGGAAGCTGAAAAAATAATATATTCCGTTAGATATGACATCCTAATGCAAGAATATGAATAAGCAAGAAGATTATCATATTACCCTTCGGTATATAATAAAAATATGGCGTTAAGAAGCTGAGAGCTAATAATATCAATATTCCTGTGTGCAAGCCACCCATTGGCGTCTTCACAGAGCTAGCATGATTTACAGCAGACCTACTAAACGAGCCAGTAACTGGCATAGAGCTTGTACAAGATCCAAGCACGTTACAGATTCCTAGTGCGATTAATTCTTGAGTGGCGTCCACCTTGTTACCATTTGCAAACGCTTTTGCTATTGCCACGTTGCCAAGAACGCCGATTATGGGGACCAATGCTATAGACGCACCCAATTCCGAGCACATTTCAGAGAAATTTAATGTGCGATTTCCAATCTGAGTGGAGAATGGTGGCCATTTAATATGTGGAAGACCAGACCTTACAGTGCCAGTAAGAATAAATGGAGAACCAGTCTCTTCCGAGTTCAATTTATATGCAATAGCAGAACAAACAATGACGACGATAGCATTTCTAGCAGTAGATATCAACCATATCATTTTTGTCAATATTCTCTGGTACTCCTTCGGTTTCTCATTATCGTAGCCAAATTTGACATCTTTCATTTTCTGCAAAATAAAAACGATACAATTAAGGTCTCCAACTCTGTAATAAATTAGATTATAGTTGGGAGATAGCAATATGAATTACCCTAAATATTAATAAGATAATAATACAAGTGATACTCATTACAGTATCCCATAGATTAGTTTTATGAATATTGGTGAACACTTTGGCAACAGTGTCTAAAAATCCTTGAGAGGAGATCTTCAATCCCAGAAGTCCTTTGAGCTGTGAAGTCACAATTATAACGGATGTGGCAGATGTGAAACCAACCGTGACTGGTATTGATATAAAATCTATAAGTACTCCTGCGAAATTGTGCAAATTAATTAGTAGAGTACATTAGTTGAATTTTCTAACAATTTAATTGCTATTCGGTATTACCTAAACGTAAGAAAGCCATCAAAATTTGCAAACACCCGCAGAGAAATGCAAGTAGTATTGCAAAGTCGGCGTTTTTACCCTGCACATATTCGTGCGTCATCAATGCCATAAGTGCGGTTGGTCCAATTGTGATATCCTTGCATGACCCAAATATTATGTATACCATTGCTCCCACAAATGCAGAATAGAGACCATACTATAATTTTATAATTCTATAAGTAATGAACAATCGTATAGAAACGAAATAATAGCAAAAGAATTATGCGTGATACCTGTGGTTCTAAGCCCGCCAAAGTCGCATACGCGAGCCCCTGTGGCATGACAGTAAGACCGACAGTAATTCCAGCGATAGCATCGTTTAAAAATTTGTCCGAGTTATATGTTGGCAACCAGCGAATAATTGGTATGCGTTTTCTAACAAATTTGCTCAATTTGTTCAGTTTATCATCCTTTGATTGCCATTTTCGAAATATCGAGTCGGTAGCCATTATAGATCGAGAAGTATCTTCGAAAAAATGCAGAAATTCAAAACCTTTCAACGAAACAAAATTCTACGTGAATTATAAACATTAGTATGAATTAATAAAAAATCTAAAGTGACTAAAAAAGAAATGGACAGTCCCAAAATTTCATTGAAAAAAAACTATCAAAGATTTCAGAAACGTATTGCGAATTACTAAAACATAATTTGGAAAGTACCGGTGCAAGCCATTATAAATTGCATTAAAAACTCTTCATCAGTAATTTGTTAATCAAATCATTAATCTGTCTATTTCTCTCGAAATAAATCTGTACTGTAATCTGTCAAAAGCGCGATATATTTTTACCTGTGAAAGTATCGACTTTCACCTCAGCGCCGGTGCTCCTCACGCGTACGTTCGTCTTTAATTATACTGTAGTGACATGAATATAAAAAAAGAAATAAAAGCAAATGCTAATAGCTGTCTAAATTGATAGCATTTGCGATTCGCGATACAGCGCAGAACTGAAAGAAACTAAAGCCTTTCGGCTGTTTATATACCCAGATAGACCGCGAAATTTATCGCACATTAGTGGAGGAAAAGTCTCAACTAGCCTTCATACTTTTTGCAAGAGTCGTGAACAGAAAGCAAGTACGGATAACCTTGGTACTCCCGTAGTTCGATAATTTTAATTAATAACGAAAACATATTTATCAACTCCACCATGTAAAAGAAGATTACGTTAATTAATGACCAGAAAAAAAGAAGTAAGAGTAGAGATCGCAAATTGTGAACTAAAATTCCTGCGTACTATTGCTTCTTTTGCATAGTCGGGTCGTTCTAATTTTTTTCTAACATTCTCGACCCCTTTGGCGAGACAACAATTGCAATTAGAACACACGAGTTAGTCAATCGTGTTAACTTTTGCGTCGAAATTGCATAACCGCGAACGCGTAAAATTCGCAAGTTTAATTTCACCGACGTTTTAATGCCGCGCCGAGGGAATTTTTGTTGCTTTACGAGTCACTGAACTGAACACGTGGCCCGTTAAAGCACGACATGTTTCCCAACAGCCTTCGTACTCCATTTATGTTTAGACAATTTATTAAAGGTCCACCAGCTACTTGACCCATCAACGAGCATTCTGTCTGTGCACTGACTGAGTAGAGAAGTTCCACACTTTCAGATAGACAAGGATTACTTCTTATCGTCGTGATGAACACTATTCGTCGCCGGAGGAAATGCACAATCATTTTTACGGCGTAAATACGATAACAAGTATCCTGTTTGAATGCAGAGAGTATCACACAGAAAGTCCATTGCTTCTGCTCCAAAAATTTCGCTGTTGGTGTGTGTCATTTTCTTTCTGGAAATTTCGATCACGCTCGTTGATTGGCATAACCTGTTACGTGTATGAATTAGCATGACGGTGTTCTGTACTTGTTAGGACTGTTTCATGGAAAAATCGTGAACGAGATTCAACGACAAGAGTTAGCACGTCATTCGGCAAAGAATAGTACATGAGATGAATAAACGCACTGATCAAACTCTCGCCATGAACTGAACTTCGAACCGGCATCGGCATTGCACAGACACAGCGAACAGTTTCGATCGAGTGAGGGAAAGTGCAGTTTACATATTTCTCACTAGAGGGACTGCATTTACTCGGTGCAGTCGGTAATTTAGAACAAATAAATCTGGTTCGTTGGCTCGTCGTGCCACGACCAATAACTTTGTCGTATCTCGGAATGTCCTTTAAAGGGTGCGTTATTTGAATTTCATAAATGTATCCTGCTTTTAATCCTATTGCAATTTATGCATCGAGCATATATCGTGCGATTTATACAGCACAATACCTTATGCACCGTTTTTCGAATCAATGAATCATAAAAAATTCCATTATTCTCTCAATTTGACGTGAAGAGTTTTTCGTCTGTTTGCACTTGCGCATCCTCTTGTTCATCAGTTATCATCAGTATTATGGCGACCTTTATGGTGGTCGGTCATTCTTAATATCTATATATTGGAGAAGAGATAGAGAGAGAAAGAAACTGTTCCTGCAACAGATTTTCAATTAAGATTGAGCTCATCGTTAAACAATTAAGCATACGGTAAACTGGTTAAATTATCATTCTCATAGATAACTGTATAGTTCTAACCGATCTAAAAATCATGCACAAATATTGTATTCGTCCGGTATCAATTGCGTCGAAAATATATTTTACTGCAGTTATAGTTTTCAGTTGTTACGTTCATTAATTTCGGTGTACACTTGACACGATAAGATTGGGCAAAGTGATTGTTCCGTTGTATTTTCATTTAACGAATTTTCATCGAAACGTCCGAAAAATTTTCGACCCGAATTCAAAGAATTTATAGTATTTCCTGTGTAATATGTGGTAGAGGTTCACCATTTTATGTTTAACAATGTCGTTGTAAGCGGTTGTAATCGATGTTGTAACGGTACTTTACATTTCTGTACCATTTAAAGCATTCTAACTATGGTTCATTTGTACTTGTGATTTCATTTTTTGTCTAGGATAATTTTAAGTAGTATGTTTTTATTATTCAATGTGCTTAGTTTCTGTAAATGCATTTGTAATAGGTAAAATGGGTTCCACTGATAGAGATTTAAAACAGAAACATGATATAGAGCAGATGGCCGTAATCGGCAAGATGCATAATATGCAGTGGCTGAAAAGTAATTCTCAGTTCTCAGGCCAGTACGTTTATGTCTGTTTTACATATTTTAGTTCGCTTTTGTTTCATTGGTTTGTTATCTGTTCTTTTCACTTTACTTACTCTAATAGAATATTCTGTGCAAATAAAAGAAATACATATTGTTCGTTCATAAATGTAATTTCATTTTCCATTACTATTATAGTCTATTCCATCGTGAACAGTAGCCTAAACCACTAAAATATTATTTATCTTCATTCATGGAAGAGTATGCAATGTCCAAAGAAAAGATATTAGATACTAATTTATATAGGCCATCTTTAATATTTTTAATTTATTTCTCTATTATAGCATGAAAGTATTTGCAGATGGAAAAGAATTGATATGTACTCCACTAAAAACTAAAATAAACGAAGGATCAAAAGACAGTACTGATGTTGTCTCTGTCAACCGTGCTTCAAACAGTCCTCAGTTAGAGAGCAATGAATGTATTATGAATGAATGTATAGACAACAATAATATCATTACAAATAACAATACGCTTGAATCCACTTTAAAAGTTGTTGACCCATTTGGGAAAAGTATTATGGAGTCCACTTGGAATAAAAATGTTAATATAGCTAGTACTTTATTGGAAAATTCTCAAGAAATAAAAAAGATGAATTCACAAGAGAATATTGTTAATATTCCTCTGGAGAATCTTAGACTTGAAGAGGCAAGAAAAATTAGATCCAACGAGACATGTAATGAATCATCTAATAAATGGTAGGTCAACAAATTAATCTCTGTTATAATATTTTGTTATGACTGACATGACTCACCTGATTTATTATGTATATTATTAGGGATATTATTCATAGTATTCCTGACACAACAAAGGTAGATAACAATGAAAGTAATCAAATTAATTCGAAGCAATGTCATGATAATAATAACAACAATGCCAAATCTAAAGCTCAAACTGCACCAGAGGTACAAAAAGGTATGCAAAAATCAACCACCAAGACTAATATTAACAAAACTAACGATCAAAAGGTCAAAAAACAACCAGGTGAGATTCAAATGATTCAGAATTAACACAACCAATAATCTCAAGATATAAATCTAACGAAAAGATATATTTTTACTTGCAGGAAATTCAGTAAAGACGTCTTGTACTATTTCGAAACAGATTTCTAAAGATCAAGATGATTCATTGAACTCATATAAAAATGAAAAAATTTCCAGTACAGATTCTAGAAAAACCTCTGTACCTGTAACTAAGTATGACAAATGTAGCAAAGTAAATGGTTATAATAAACAATTATATACGGGAAAGGGGACGCAAATGAAGGAGCAGCAGTTTTATAAGCAAAATTTTTCTACGTTTAACGATAATGGTGACAAAAGAAGATCCATGGAAGTATTGGATGAGAAGAACAGGTCTCAAAGGAAAAACAGTGATATAGATGATTCAAGAAAATGTAACAAAGTTCAAATAACACGTACTCAATCATACAATGTTCAATGCAATAGGAATAAGCCATTGGTCAAGTCACAACAGCAATATTTAAGGGATACATCCAAAGAGGAAGAAAATTCTATCAATCATACATCTGGTTTCAATGATAACCCTAATTCAACTGAGAATGGATCAAAGAAAAAATATGAAACTAGTAAGGAAAAGAATGATACGCAATGTTCTCAAAATACGTCGAGAGGAAATATAAAAAATTTCTATGTTTCAGAATGCAATACGAATGAAAGACCTATGGGGGGAAAACCATCCGGTTCTGTACCTTGTAGAAGAAATTATCAGAATGTTTCTTATGTGAAAACTAATAACGACAGAACCTTGAAAGACGAACAGGGCTGTATGCAGAAGTTCAAGAAAGATCCTCACATTTATAGGCGTTCTTCCGGCACTTTCCAGCCTTTCCCGAAAGACGCAAGTGGCAAAGAGAAGACAGACGACCACAAGAAAACTGTACCAGACTATTCGTCAAAGGATTACAAAGCGAATCAACCCGAAGGCTCAAGAATAAGCATATGTTCGCATAAGACAACCAATGGTGCTAGTAACAATAAGACTGATACATCGGATTCAACTGTAAATAATCTGCAGTCCACGAGATCATTGAATTCTTGGTCAAACAGTACCAAAGATCCTGCAACCATAAGCGCGTCCGTTCATATGTCGCAAGAGTCGCACCTGTTGCAAGCTGCTTGCAACGGAACTGAAGTACAATTCGCAAAGACTGAACAAGATCATACTAGTAATAATAATAGCAGTAAGATGAGTACTAGTAGCTCGGAGACAAAGTCGGTGAAGTTTTCTGACAACATTCAAGAGATCCATACAACGTCTCATTCAGAATCATCGTTGCATAACAATAACGTTATCCAGCACCATAAAATCGCTACGAACTCGTATTACTCCGATCTGCAGCCTGCACCTAGTGTAAACAACGCTCAACAACTAGAGAGTCATCAGAGTGTACAAAATAAAAGTTACTTCGATAATAGTAGCGCTCAGGTAGCAAATCAGAATGTTACAAGAAACATGTATCTGCTGGACCTGGCTCATCAGAAACCAGAGCAGCACAGCAATTGTAATCCGAATATGACAATGGGAAATGTCATGCCGTATAACAACATGTCTCCGGTATATTTGAATCAGTACAATAACGTTCAGAACATAGCAAGAAAGACCACAGACAGCAATATAGTCACTCACAATACGCTGGTGCCGAGTACTTCCTCCTACACCATGGAGAATCAGAGTATCATGCAAGGTGAACCCTCCAACCTTCTCATGCATAGTCCTCAGACCTCGGTGTTGCCAACATCATCGGGTTACCACAATCATGCGGCAGCTGGTCAGCATAATCAATGGAATTTGTCACTTCCAGATATGTTGCTCTTCGGAAACATGATGAACACGGCGCAACCGATGAACGTGCAGATGCACAACTCAAGACACGTATGTGGCACGGATTTCAACGGCATGCAGCAGGGATATATGCAACCTCCTATGTACTATGTGCCGCAGCTGTGCATGCAGGGCTGGAACCCCATGATGCAATACCCACCTCTGTACCAAAACGCACCATTCAGCAATTGCAGCGCATATCCGAATCAAGTGCTGCCTTCGAGCACCACAGCTGACTCTATCAATTGCTCCTTGACTACGTCGATGCAGAGCAATCCGTACAAGCAGTTCCAGCAGATGCAGCAGCTGGAGAGCAATCCCAGCTACTCCGTGCCCATCAAGCTGGATAACTACGTAGGAAGTATACAGGGTTGCAAGTCGAACGTTAGGATGAAGGACAACTCAATGGACCTTCACGTAAGAACCCGCCAATATCGAGTAGCCGATTATCAGAGCTGCATCCAAGACGGCCAGGGGGCGGTGCCCTATTCTTATGGAGCCGGTATGGATCCTATGAGGAATGGCTCTACAAATATGCAGATACAATTGAACCAGAAGTACGCGCCGCGTGCTACTCCCAACTATCAAAGAATAGCTGATCACTGTTCACTGTTCCAAAGTAACCAGGATCTCAACAGGAAGGACGATGTGTCGAAAAACGACTCCGAATGCACTCCACCCATGGTTTCACCGAGGGAGTGCATGTATTATGGAATCAACTATCCTAGGAAGCCAGACATCGTCCAAAATTCAACTCTTCACTCTGATGTCAAGCCAAGTATGACGTATATAGGCAGTCTCAACACCCAGCCTTACGTCCCCCAGTATCATAAGAATGGAAACTATCACGCGTCCTCTAAAGAGTTCGCGTCTAGAGCGGCTTTTGGTCGTAGTATTCGCAAATCGACGGAGCAGTAAAACTGTAGAGCAGTAAGGAACGGTAGCACCACAAGCGCATAATCCATTTCTTGTTCCCGAGCTAGATCGTTGCAGTCACACCGTACAAAATCGTTGCACGTTCATCCGCGGCCCCTCGGGCCGTTTTTGCATCGTCGTTACCTTTGTATACAGACTGAATCGTTCAACGCGATTACTTGAAATCATTCAGAAATTATCAATCATATTTTATGTTTGTTACCAGCTTGAGACACTTCTCTGTAAGGCTTTTATGAAATAACGAAAAAGACAATTTGCATAGAGATCCGCAACAGCTGTTAATTTATTGGTAATCTATAGAAACGCTTTCTAAATACTTTGAAAATAGTTTGAAGTGATTGCATTGAATGATTCACACAGTAGGTACAAGTGTGGGCGGCATGAAAGTTTTTTAATCTACTTTAGACACATATTTCACGTGCATTGTACTTACATAGATGTTTGGCATCAATTTAGTGATAGACTCTTTTTCAAAGTTGAGAAGCTTTAAAGGGATTTTACGATATTGTAACTGCCAATTATGCGATAGCCCCGTCTTATTCTATTTCCTATGGTAACAAGTGTGAAAGTAGCAGATCTATTTTCTAGAATTCTCTTCGGACATTTCTATCGGTCAGTCTAATGAACTTAGATTAAATCAGTGTTACTCGTTACTCGGATTTCTGTAGGAAAGAGTATCTTTTTAATATCGTGTCAGGGCTCTTGGTATTCTCGGGAGTATCTTTTAAGTTCCTATGATCGAAAGTATTATTCTACGACGATTTAGCGTTTAGTTCGTGTCACGGAAAAATTTCGATTGGTTCTTTTCTGTTGTTTTCCTTCTCAAAATAGAAAAGAAAAAGGATGATCAGCGAGATAAGAGAAAGGGGAGCAATAATTCGAAGCGTTCGTGAATTACAAGTCTGATGTATTTAATTTTCGTAGGCCGACGTCAAGCCACGACTACGTTTCTTTCCCTCATTTTCATTCTGTCGTTTTCCTCTAGTTTCTCTATCGATTCGGAGGCAAAAGCATTTTATATAACCATTTATTTTTGTTCAAATATTACGTATATTGTTAAGAAATACCATATAGTTTATTTTTCGAGGACTTACAAGTTTTTACAAAGTAAAACATTGAACTTGCCGTACTTGGTAGATGTTATATAGACTAATTAAAAAATATATATATATATATATATATATATATATATATATATATATATATATATACATATACATATACATACATATATATATATTCTTTCTCTCAACATATTCTGGTACGCATTTATAACCACACAGTATTATTCCTTCGATTTATATTAAGAAAACTGCACGCGTCAATAGAGTTCTCTTTAAATAAAACTAACAAAAAAAAAAGAATAGAAGAAGAAGCAAGTAATTTTTCATATGGATCTATATCAATTACTGGTAAAAAGTTACAAAAAAAAACCGTACGAATTATACAATTCATATATAATCGTAAATACGTGTTAATGTTCATTACGATTTTATACGATATCGTTGATAGTCCTGTAACTCGATTTTCGATATGTATTGAAGAAGAAGAAAAATGAGAGAAAATCCGACGAAAAAAAAAGACAGAGAAACATTCAACAGAATTTGTAGGAATTTTTTCCGCACGATTGTCAATTTATTTTCCTGTTTTCCGACGTGTTCCGATACGTTGACATCGTTCTAGACTCTAGAGCTTCGTGCTTGCGTGTTCGTCCCTCGGCCTGCCGTCGATTGCCAAATTAGTCACGTCGAACAGTTCCGCATCGAACTCCAGGACCCTCTTGCTCAAACTATACTCCTTCAAAATCGCCACGAGCTCCGCGTCCGTGTGGGCCACTCGGATGATCTCCTCGGACAGCGATTGAACGCTCTTCAAGACCTCCGCGGACGGCCGCAGCATGATCAGCTTATGATTTTTCTCCTTGAAGTCGCTTATCACAGTGTTCAACCCCTACAAACATCACCCAAATAAAATTGTACTCTTCGAGACCCGACACGCACGTTCGACTCGGTCCTGAATCTTGCATCTGCCAGCGATCGTCGAGCAAGTATCATCGACCCGATGATTACGAGGAGACGCTACGCTTATTTCTATCGCTAATTCGTTCTAGCATAGGACAGTAGACGCGTCTCGTAGCTCGAAGAAGTAAAATCCAGGACGACCGGTACGCGAATTAATCGTTCAAACTTGTTCTACGCACTTGCGCCGCAGTGAAATCAATTTTATCGATATGCTTGCAGTCTAGCACGACGATTCTCGAGTTCTTGAAGGTTTTCAGTAGATTCTGCTGATTGTTAGCCAGGTGCTCTATCAAGTATATCCTCAGGTAGTCCACTGCGGGGAATAGCAACCCTGCGCTTGGACGCACGAGGATGTAGCTAACCGCAGGAGTCTGTGTTAACAATAACAAACAAATAAACAAAAAAAAAAAAGAAATATTTTTAAAATAGCAACTTCTAAAAGTCTTCGTCGATCATTGTTATGTATTTACATTTCTGTATTCGATATATATTGTCGGCCTGGCGTTGAAATAAATTAATATAGCCAGATCAATCGTCACCCCTATTAAAATCCCCAGCTCGACACCAGCGAACAAGCACGCGAAGAAGGTGGCGAAAATCGGGATAAGATCTCGCTCTGCAATAAAAGAACAAGCTAATGTCTCCATCCTTATCGTTCTTTGCCATTTCGCAACGAACTATTCAACTCACTGCTGCATCTCCAGATCGGCCCTATAATCTCCACTTCGATCATGAATATCACCGCGCTGATTATCACGGAGCTCAGCGTCGCTCTCGGGATGTAGTAAAAATATGGTGTTAGCAAACTTAAAGCGAGGATGACTAGAATACCTGTGTACACGCCCCCCAAAGGTGTCCGAGCACCGGAAGCGTTGTTCACGGCGCTCCTCGAGAAGGAACCGGTGACTGGCATCGACTGAAAAAAGGAACCCGCTACGTTGCACAGACCGAGGGTCAGCATTTCTTGAGTCGCGTCCAGAGTCTGGCCTCGTGCTGCGGTAATTTCTCTCGGTTTTCATCGCGCTTCGGAAACTGGAATGGATCTTTTATCATCGACAAGACTCACAGAAGGCTTTGGCGATTGCGACGTTCCCAATGATCGAGATCAGGGGAACGATGATGATCCCGGTACCCAAATTCTTGCACATGTCCATGAACGTCTCGGTTTGGTTCCCGGAGGTCCTGGAGAACGGTGGCGGCCCAACGGTCGGCAATCCCGCGTCGATGTGTCCTGTCAGGGCGAAGGGTGCGCCACCCCGGCTCTCGTAGACGTACGAGATCACCGCGCAGACGATTACGACGATGGCGTTCCTGCCGGTTTCCAGGAACCAGAAGGATTTCTTCAGTATCCTGTTGGAGACCTTGGCGTCTTTCAGTTTCTGGAACCGTTCGCCGTTTCTTCAACCGATTTCCTCCTTTTTTCCTTCGCGCGTATGTATTCACGCTGCGTAAGAACTAGTTCTGCTCGCGTGAGCGTCCGCGATGAATTACCTTCAGGGTCAGCAGAATTAGAATGCAGCAGCACGACAAGATCAGGTCAGGGATCCTGGTTCGTCCGACGTTGTTGATCAGCTCCGTCCAGATCTCTACGAAGCTTTCCCCGTGGATCTTCAGGCCCAGCAAGCTTTTTATCTGGCTGCAGGCTATGATCAGGCTCGCCGCCGAAGTGAACCCCGAGACCACCGGCACCGAGACGAATTCGACTAGGAATCCCAGCCTCAGTATACCTAGGATTATCGTCACGCATCCTGACAGAAAGCACAGCAGGACCGCGTACTCCGGGACGCCTCTGCGAACATTCGCCGTTTTCGGTCTCGATCTGATTTTGGTTTCGAGTCAAGGATCGAGTCGAAGCAAACGAGTCATTGACCCAGCTCTCGAAAACGATGTCACGGCTCGATTAAAGTCGCGAAATCTCTCAATTGCGCGGACCGCCGAGCGAGATCATCGCGTGAACCAGTCTTTCAGAGATCATTAAATCATATTGCCCGTCGCAATTGTCCGCGGCTATGAATACGAGAACGATCCGGATCTTACCTCGCGTACGTGTACGTCAGCAGAGAGATCAACGCGGTCGGGCCAATATTGACTTCTCGGCAGGTACCAAAGAAAATATAAACGAAGCTGCCGGCGAACGCACTGTACAATCCAAACTGGGGTGTCAGGCCGGCTAGACCGGCGTAGGCGATCGCCTGGAATCAAAGGACACGCGAGTGAGAAGCCGACACAGAAGTGGTCGGACCACCATAGTGATAACTCGTTTCAATAGTGTCATTGCGTGGAAAATGAGTACCTGTGGTATTAAGGTCAGACCGACCGTCAGGCCAGCAACTAAGTCGCCCAGCGCATCTTTCGGCTTGTAGAGCGGCAGCCATTTCAGAATGGGCACTCGGCTCTTCAGCAGTTTTTCGAAGCTTAACGCTGTCATTTTTTCCCGCGAACGTATGTCACTTCTTGCCGAACGGTTTTCCTAGAGCTAGAGCATCCTGCTCGCTCGAGCTCCTGAAATCACAGATGTCGCGGTTCAGAGACGCGTCCTTCGGTCACGATTGTTCGGCGAAGATCGTTCTTATGCAATAAGCGGCGGCCCATTCAGCGAACTCCGACGATAGAGTCAATTCAATAACATTCGAACGAGCCGGCAATTAGCGGACTTTCCGAGCGGCAATTAACGAGTGATTTTTAACGCGCGGTACGGTGTACGCGGCGTCACCTGATCGCCGGACATGTGAGATCGATTCGACCACGTGATTATCCTGTTTCCTGCTATCGCGCGACCATCTCGGCGCTCTCGTTAGCTGTAATGATATCTTTCTATTCCAGAGGAAAACTTCCGAAAGTGGCTCACATGTGGACACGACCACAAGTCCACGGACGAGTGACAGTAGGCGGTCATCGCTGGTCTCTCCGATCTCTGAAGTAGGCTCTCCGAGAGCCACGGTATTCCACCCGCAATTTGAGGTAGGCCATGTAACAGCAACTTTCGGAAGCCAAGGTCGGAAACCTTCCTTCCTTCTTTCGGAATTAGTTTCGATTAACACGTTGAGTGCCGCGTCGGTCGCGTATGGGTGCGACTAATTTTAATTTACAATATTTGATTTATTGTAATACGTCGAGCCAGCTGAATCTTGCTAGTATTTTTAGAATACGAAAGAGTTAAGCTAATATTTCCTACAGCATATTTTCCTTTCCTATTTTCAGCTTCATTAATTGAACGACTTTGGTACTGAGGAAGTTACTTTGGAGTTGGCATTCGACGATTGACGGCTGAAGGCTGACCGCTTTGAAGGATCGCGTGGGTGTGGCGTTTACCAGGATGAAACCCGAGGATTCATAGGTGAGAAATTTTGCGAATATGGTTGGGGAAACGGTTATTGAAGTTGATTGAATGAAGAAATTATGTGGAAAGGGGGAAATGACCCCCTCGAACCGCCGTCGTTTGCAAGTACGCGTCACCCTCGAGAAAGGCGGTCGGAGAGTCCACGTGCCTCCGAATAAACCTAATGAATAAACCTAATGGATAAATCAATTGGATAAACCTAATGGATAAACCTAATGGATGAACCTCATAAAAAACCTCGTGAACCTCAAGAGCGCCTCGTACTTAGCAATGAAGAATTCACGATCCTGCGGTCTCGAGCCGCGATAATTTAATGTCCCGTCGGCGATCCATCGCGCACTAATCACTTCACGCCTCGGTAACTTCTCCGCCGTGTGATCGCAGATTCCGCGATCGCCGCGAAACGATCGATTTCAATCGGGATCACCGCACGTGATCGACGAGAAGCTTTCCTGTCTGACTGAGCCTTACCGATCCGATGCGTGGTCGCGTACCTCCTCTATATACTATACACTGATTAAATCTACAGCTGTTTCACACGTGCCGGACCTCCCTCCACTCTGCGAACCTGTCGTTACGTCCGAGTCCGTCAGGATGCGAACGCATGCGTCGCTTCTCTTGTAAACGATTGCTGGGTTCGGCAAACACGAATTATAGCCAATTTAACGAGCAATTTGATCTTTTTTCTAGGCCCGGCATCCGGCCGATCTACGGCATCCTGCTCGCCGATTTCGACTGTGGACCATCGTCGTCCGCCGCCGATATCAACTGCGATCTCTCCCACTAATGCGGTAATAATCGTTTCTACACGTCTCCGTTATCCGTCGACGCAAAACACTGCTCGAATCAAGGAGGAAAAAATAAAATGTAAAAATATCTGTGCAAGGACGAGGTGTACCTGTTACCTACAATCAGCAAGAATTCAGCAAGGATAAAACAGCTGATACTATGTTGTTTCTCAAGGTACTTATCCGCATTTTATTCTGACAGACATTAATTCTATTCATGCAGGTATAATGCAGCGATTGACGCGTTTCTTCGCGTGCATTTCAGACAAGAATTACTGGGATCGTTAGATAAATCATACGAGCGAGTTAAGGAGCTTCTTACAAACAGATGCGCGAGTAAAATTTTTGGACGTTGAGACGATGGTGCCGGAAGTTTGCAGGACGATTCCACTGACGACAACACCTTGCGATCAATAGTCATCGGTTCATCGGGGAATCGGGAAAAGAAAAGCTCGTCCCAGATACCGTCGACTTTCATTGCACTAGAAAGCACAGGCGTTGCCGTGGAATTGCGTTAGGACAACTCGGGGAAAGGCATTTTACGTGGATGTCCAAGCGAGGAAAAGTGATCAAGGATCTACCTCGCGGCGACGATCGATTACGCTTTCCGCGAAACGCGTCAAATTGAAACAAACAGCAGTTCGCGGGAAAGACCAGTTTGGTAAGCACGTCATTTTACCAGAATCGATCAATGATTATAGCGAATCGCGAGACGATCGTATTCTTCGCGAATACCACTGCTCGAGTCCCTTTTGAAGAAGATTCGTGCAAGGTGTTTGGTCATACCGTTGAAATTCCCCGAGCGCGCTGGCGGGCACGTTTGTAAATTACAAGGCCGTGTCTTGTTCTTGGACGACGACATACTTTGCATGTCAACGTCGCCGACAGGCCTCGATAACGCGCTCGTTTCGGAAATACAGACGATAATTACCAATATTTTTCGAATGGAAATATAGTGTAAAATTCGCGGGGACTTCGCGATTGTGTATATTTTAGCGATAACGGACGGAGTGTCCAGCATTAGGAATTCAATTATTGCTGACCGTTTCTCGCCGCGTAGGAAAAGACACGTGTCTCCCATTTGGATGTCACGCGTGTCATTTTTATTGTTCCCGGAGGAACTAATATTGATGCAGCTTGAGCTGCATCACCCTCCATTATGTGTCGTAAATTTGTTAATGTTAACAGGTCGATAGGAAATGATATCGTTCGCTCAACGATGATATGCATTGTGGAAAGCAAACGATGACTCGGAGGCGATTATTATGCAGTGTTTGTCGCGCAGAAGAACTCGAGGGACATTGAAATTTCAGTTTCCAATTTTTCTATCTTATTTTCGGTGTTTAGTCGTAATTGAAATTTCTACGATTTATAAACTTCCGCAGAACGCTCCCTCGTCGACGCATCCTGATCATAGGAAAGTTCGAAAGATGTTAACAATGGAAATTTTGGGACTCTTGGTTCTCATTCGTTTCTCTTCTCGCATTGCTAATTTCTGGTCGATTCAGACTTTTTCCTCGAGTTTGCATAAGCACCTCTTACAGCAATTATTTGCGAAAGTAATCGAAACTCCGAAAAGTACCGGTTGGCTGTCTGAAATGTTCGGTTGTTTAATAACGCGAATTCGGAACCCAAGATTTTATTTCTAAGTACATATTATATGCGTTCGTTATTAGATTAAATTTTTCCGATGCTCCTAATTAAATAGTTTATTAAAAAAAATCGTCGCACAGTTCGCAATGAAAAGTTTGACAATCCTTCGAATACACAATTTTTTTTCTACAATTTTTTTTTTACAATTGAGGAAGTTTCTTAATAATTATTAACAATTTTCCGTGGTCTTGTTTCTTTTTCTAATGGCTGTAACGTGTAAGACGAAGATGCATGATTGCGCGACAAGGATAGGGATATCTCTCCCACTAACTCTTTTCCATACTGCTCTTGATACCTTTGCTAGTGGCGCCATCGGCGATGGATCGCTGAAACTATAAGACAAACAACCTCAAAGGTAAGAATCACTTGGTGTAACCCTTTGAGTAACGCGTCGATAACTTTTGCCTATCAGTTTGAGCATTTTGTCACTACGATATTTAAAAGCCGTAAATATAGTGAAAGCGACAAGAATAACTTCCGATTGGGCTTGTGCACATGTTTCAATAATTTCTACTAATAAATAAGAACAGATTTTTTAACTCTCAAGGATGCAAATCAAAGTTCGAGGATCGTACTCAATGGCAGATATAATTTCAATTTGTAGAGACATTCAATTTGTTGACATAACCTTGACATAACCTTGACATAACCATGACTATATATATTTAGATTTTTCCAATTAAAGTTTCTCGTAGATTTTGAGCTATATCGGTATTTCAGAATACAGACGAGGTATAGTAATTTCCAAACAGATGTCGCTTCAGTTCCATTTCCTCGAGTTTGATCAGTGCTGCCATCTAGAGCACTTGCTCTTCTAGCAGGCGCACCTGCCACCTAGCAAACCATCGTGTGCCGTAACAGATAGTTCGTTGATATTCATTACAATGGTTGAAGTATGTTTTCCATTTCTCGTGTCTTTATTTTACGAAACAAATCGGTTCATGCACACCTTAGACGAGAATTCTTCGTAGGATCTAATGTTAATACTATGTATGTATATTGAGGTTTATTAATACAATCTTCAACGAGTAAAATCGATGTTACTAGGACGCATTCATTTTTATATCAGACAGGAAGAATCGGATGGTTATTTAAACGGGAAACTGAAGGAATGTTTTGGGTATCAGGTATTGCAATTGACTTTTAAAAATGGCGGCTGGCGGTAATCGCGGCGCCACCGGTGCTCGAGTTTCTTCGTGGTTGTTCGTGGCTGTTCGTACGGGGTGCACGGGGTCCACGGGACTCGAATCACGGAGCCCCGCCCTGCCGCCCGCCAGAGCCGTGAAGCAAAGCAGCAGTAGCAGCAACAGCAGCTTCGCTTGATTCGTGTCAGTAATCATTCTTTTTTATCAATGAAAACAATCGCCTGAGCGTGGTGTCGTTCGACCGAGGATAACTGATTAGGCGGATACGTTGTGCCCGCGTCTACGTAGTATACAGCAATCCCAGCAGTGACTTCGCGGGGAGTTAACCTTAAAAAGAGAAGTGGCGGTCGTCGGTGGTGTCGCGACAGAGAGAGGATCCGTTGATCGCGCGCGTCGTCGTCGTCGTCGTCGACGAGTGTCGTTTCTTTCGTTCCGTTTCACGACACGGTGTATCGGAGACGGAGACGGTGTGAAAAGGAAAGTGCATCGTCATCGATGTGAGCAGACCGAAAGAAGAGGATAGGGAAGAAGGCCCGCCGTTGCAGGAGAGAAAGAGAGAGAGAGAGAAAGATCGCGCAAGAGAGAGACAGAGAGAGAAAGGAGAGAGCGAACGAGAGATAGAGAGAGGAGCTGTTCGTGGGACATAGAGGCCGTTACGTCGAGCCGGGAATTTTGGCAAGCGTCGCTCCGTTAGGGAGCTCCAGGTACGATAATCACCGTTATCGTTTATTCTCGCGTCTCGCGCGTCGTTCCTCGTCCTCGTTAACCGTGTAATCGTTAACGTTATAATAGAATCGAGGCCGGCCCTTCGGCTGGATCGCGAGCAGCCAACATGGCGGCCGCCTAGGCTACGCTGTCAAATTTTCCCCGTTCCGTCATCGCGGTTATTTTAACACCGAGACCGTGTTTCGCCCGATTCCTCGCCCCGCTGTTACATTCGGGAACGACCGACCGGCCGGAAAATACTCTCGGTCGCTCTGGAAAAGACAGGATCGACGGTATAGATTTTTATTTCCCCTTTTTCGCAACGAGGCCGAGCCGAGCCGAGCCAGTACCCGCCCGACCGCCGGCTCCGGGCGGTAATGAGATTCTTCCTGCTTAAGCTGAACTTTCCTCGTTCAAGAATTTCTACGGTGTTGGAGCGAACGGAGCTGTTAACCCTCTCCTCGATAGACTCCGAAATCGAGCGACGTTGAACGTTCGTGGAAACGCGACCAATAGCTGCTCCGAACGATCTGTTTCTTAACTGTTCCCGGCTGTCGGGAATTTGTTGAGACGACTCCGGCGAAACCAGACGAATAACAGATGCCACGGTCTCGGTCGTAGTAGATTTCTTTAGAATCGTGTTCCGCAACGAGAGGGTTAACGAGTATGGCCGCGCGCGGAATTTACCGACCGCACTCTCGAATGCTAACCGGGAGAGCACTTTTCAAGAAAACTTCTCCGGTTGGCCGGCGATACTCCGAGATTACTACGAATTTACATAGGGGATCAATAACCATTAATTCACGGTGCGAGCCGAGAGGTATTTCATTATCTGTTAATTCACGCCTGCGTCTAGGATTTATTGGGTCGATGCGTGCAAAACGCCCGCTTCCTCGATCCTCGGTGTTATTATTATTGCTCCAATTATTATTACCCGGCTTCATTATGCAATGCTATAACAGTGCACCGGTGAGCCGGGGTGATTCTATCCGTCCTGCGCATTTTTCCGACTATCAACCCTGCCGGGCTCGACTGCTCCCACAACGTTCCGGCTTCGTACCAGGGAAGCGTGGACAAATATTTATATCGTCCGGAGGACAATTATTTATTCCTCCAAAGGTCCAGGGTTGTAATCATTTATTTATTTCGCTGGCTTGACTACGAATTCACAGAGGGCTTTTATTCTCGGTAATGTAATTTTAGTAACAGGATATTGAGGGTAGAAAGTAAAATAGGATCACAATTATGCATGTTGTTACAGCTTCTTCGTTTTATCTCGTCTCGGCCAGTGTATCGTTCGTTATAATTACGCTCTCCACGATTAACCCCTTGCAGTACGATTTCTTTCGCGATGATTAACACTTCGTACATTTTTACGCGAGAAAGAAAATTTATGCGGTAATTATCGTATTTCGACCTATACGTTAAATTCTTCGCATTGCAAATAAATTTAGTAGATTATGTTCGGAGTCTTCAGATTCTGTGACACGATATCACTGAATCAGGGACAATGTAATCCGAAAAATGGCGCGTCGGAGGGAAAGAATTATATAAACGCAAGATTGAATTTCAATTTCGGTCCTGGAGTTCGTTCCAAGAATGAGATAACCGGCTCGAGTGCACCGAGCGTAATTCAGTGACCCCGTCCGCGAAATATCGCAGCTAATTACCGAGCTTTTTCTCGTTTATTTCGCGGCAGCTTATCGCGTCCCCAGGATGCAATCGATAAGTCGTAACCGCCTCGTATTCAGCAGCCACGAAACATGTAATATATCCGCGGGTGAATTTTTTATTTTCGTAAACATTGAATAGACCTGAACGTGGAAAGATAAGCAGCCTCCTCCTTATCGCTTGTAATTATATTCAGCGGAGGAAAGCGAAGACCGAGAGAAAATTGTGAGTCACGTATCGCCGCGATAACCTCGCGGCGGGGAAAGGGTTTTTATTATTTCGCAGCTCCGTCTACCGTAATAAAAAGGGGGTGGTTGCATAATGGCGGGGGCGGGTGCTGGAAATCGCGGGCGAAAACAAACCCGGCGTCGAGGACGCGGTGCTTTTACGAAAACGTGAACCCGCTGGATAAAAATAACGCGGCGCCGCTTTGTGCACCGGGTACACGTGCCCGCCGCCGAAAATATGACACTTTCATCATCCGGTGGGTGCACGTTTCATAATTATTGCTCGAGGCTCGCCTAGTCGGCGCTCTCGTAACCGCTCTTCGGGGAACGATCGATCCTTGATCCGAGCCACGGCTGTTTCTCGATCTCCGCTCCCGACGCAGCTGGAAATTATGGTTGACCGGTCAAGTAGGAGTTGACTTCCCATTTGCACGCGATTTCGTTCAGCTTTTGTCGTCTTCGAGCTAATGCGGCGACTGCAATTTATGGCTTTACGGGTATCCATTAATCGTTCCGTTAACATCTGTTATAAACATTTGAATTCTTTTTTTACGCCAGCATGTTTCGAGCGTCAGATGTATTGTCTTCTTGACTCCCACCGTAAGCTTGTGACGTTTCTCTGTGTTTTACCAGGGAATTCTTTCTCCCCTAAATAAATAAGTAAATTATCTTGCTCCGAAAGGTTACTGTACATGTGTACAGATGGTTGGGGGTTCTATCTTGCTCCAAAAGATATCGAATTTGTAGGAAGGTTAATGGTCGGAATTATTTAGAAAATGCTATGCTCGGAATGTTACGCGGCCTTCAATTACGCCCGCGTGTTCCTAATTCGCCGATCATAGCAGACTAGCATCCGAACTAACTTCTCCTCGTGTTGCTACAATAATCCATACCGCCGTATTTACTTGACACGATGCCGGGGGTGGAAACAGATTTGTTAGGAAGATTCCCCTTGTCTGGCTCCGAGTTAGCCCGATTTTGAGCGATCCACCCTCTGCAGGCTCTCCTCCCGGGCCACCCTTAACCCTTTTAGTTCCGAACATATCTTCTCGACTACATTTGAGCAAATGTTTCCTTCGTATTTCTAATAAACAACAGTTTTATTTCTGACGTCTTCTTACTTTCTTGTCTGACAAAATTGTTGTAATTTCTTTCCGAAACTATTTCAATCGTGTTAGGACTAAGACAGTTAAAAAATCGCATATGGAGGTTTAAAGGGATCGCTTCCCGCAAGCCTTGGCTAGCTATCGAGCAACATAAACGATTCGTTTTTAAATGGTTTAAATCTTTTTTTCTTATCTTGGTGACTTTCCTAGAGAGTCGAGAACTTATTTACTCAGTCGATGAGTCAACCGAGGAAAACGAATGGCGAAGGAAGCATCGTAATCGGTTGCATGGCCTTGAGGGACTAGCCAGCAACGTCGAAAGTTATCGTTGTTATCAACGACATCGTTGCTCCATCTGTTCGCCGATCTTTCGACGGCGGTAGTCCTCCTGTCGAGAACGGTTTCGCTGGTCGAGAGAAACTCGGTGGTTCTTGGCAAAGCGTCGAGGAAAGCCGCTGAGCCGTAGGAGCGTGCGATTGGCCGGCCAATTGCTGCGGCAGCTGTCTTAATCGCCTTTAATTGGTTCGAAATATAAAGTCGTCGCAGTCCCGAAGACAAGTGGCGTGTCTCTTCGCCGGCAATTGACAGCGTGCCACTCGAGAGATGCGACGCCGATAGCCCGGCGTTGTCCGATATCGGTCCTGCACCCTCGATCGGCCGAGAATCGATTGCTGCCTCGGCCAGAGAACCGACCCACGGGATCCTGATAGCCGAGAGTATTCGCTGACAGTATATATTTCGATAAGCGAGCCGATCAATACGCGAAAAACGATACTCGGATCGATCGAATCGTCCGACCGTCTTGAGTCGCCTCTCTTTCCCTATCTTTCTCCCCCTTCCTGCATTCTGTAATATAAAGTGCGCCACTATTCGACGGGCGTCGCAGAATTGGCTCGCGGCTGCGATAACGCCCGGCGAGCAGGCTTGCTTCCAGTATGTGCAAATACTGCTTATCAACCGTCCGCTCGAGCCAGTCGAAATCTTCGCTGATAAGCGAGCCGCTACGCGATCTGTTGCCGCGAGCATTAAGAATAATTGAGCCACGTGCCTCCAAAAACAAACACCGATGCGACCGATGCAATCTTTCCAAAAGTTTTTTAAAACCTTTCGCTTTTAACCGCTTGTCTCTGACCACGTCGAGCCTTTCGTATTCTATTTTTCTACTCTTGTAAGATTCGCGATAAAGAAACGTGACTAATCGGAATTGCTCCGAAGTAAATTGTAAGAGGTTGATTAAGTTTTCTAGGCTTGGGATCGATGTCTTCGATTCTGTTGAAGCAGTCCGATGCAGAAGTTTTGTTCATTTTCACGGCGAATGTCGAGCGACGCAATGGTTCTTTAAAACCACAGGCTTCGCTCGATAAGAATTAGATAAAGAGACATAAATAAGCAATGTAATCTCAGCAGTATCTATTTCTATTGTGTTTTCTAGATAAGACTATGCGAATTTGCGTACGTGGGGTAGGTTGGATTAGGGTGGTGGAGTCGGTTGCTGTGGCATGATTGCTGTAATTACTGTGTCTTTTTTCTGGGCACAATTAACTTTGTGTGTATCGAATAAGACACGTTGCATCTCTGTATTAAAAAATAACCAAGATAAAAGAATTTAATCTGTTTTATACGATAAGTATAAAGTCACGTCCGAGAAAGACCTACACTACCCTAATTAAAATAGACACAACTCGCTTCGAACGTCGTTAAGACGAAATCTATTCTCGATATTAGCAACAGGAGAGAAAGAGAGCTTTTCGAGCAGCTCCTGTTCTCTGATAAATAATAAAGCACAATGATAGCTAATGACGATCGCGTTTCGCAGCACGGTTAGTAGGTCGCCGGCTACTCAGCGAGCGCGAAAGCAATGCCAATGATGTATTCCACTGGCAACCCCCTGTTCCTCCCTTCCTTCCTGTCACCCTGCAACCCTCCTCTCGATTGCGGGGTCACGTCCTGTTACGAGTTCCCCTCGTCCGCCATGGGTTATCCCTTCTTCGACCGTTCTCGTCGCACGTAAAGACCGCTACATCGTACGCAGCGAAACGAACAGCAGAAAAGGGTTGTCGATTTAAAAGCAGAACTCTCGCGTTGGTTACTTCGTTCTCAGTCGAACGTTAGACTTTGTCTTCTATAAATTTCACTTATTTCGAACCTATATCTATATAGTGAAAGGCAAATCACGTTTGTCCCGGTGGCTCATAGTGGGTAGATACGAACAATAGATACTACCTAGCTGACAATTTTTTAATGACAGTTCCATCGCATGGAAATGCAAGTGTAATCTCTGGAGAGGGACGATTCGAGCACCGATACGATTTTTATCGATCGAGTAGTCGAATAACGGTAATCGGAACGATCGAGCGATAGCTCTCCTCGGAAGAGTTTAATTTCCTCGAGGCCGGTCCACCAGCCTTCTGGATTCTTGGATAATCCAAACATTCGAGTGCCTGCTTCTCGCTCCCTTGCTCTGACGTCACGGTGGCCCGTAAAAATAGCGAAACGGTCTATTCGCGGCTTAATTTCTTCACGCTGCCACCGAGATCCTTCGCCTCTCCGGAATCGACGGATAGCCTTGCCGATGAGAATCGCTGTTTCTCCTCATCCCGGATCAATTGATATATATCTTTATCACCGGTTAAATATAGAGGATCGATTCGAGAAGACGTTAAACTCTCGGGGCGAAATAGAATTCTCGAAAGAAAACCGCCCGGTATCGGTGGCTCCCGTATTCAGGTTAGATCCTGACGTCACGGTCTGGCTTCTGACGTCATTCACCTGCCGTCACCTCGCCGCAATGTATCGTCCCGCTCCGGATCGCTTGGGATTCGTCGAGCCAGCACGGCAGAACAGCGCGGAGCAGAGAGCACGTCCTCCTTTTTACCGGAATGTTTAACGCGGTCTTGAAAAATTTAGCGGAGTTACAGAGGAATCCTCAACTGGCTAATTACCTTCTGTCCAGCTCCCAGATCACCGATTAACCGAGATCGCACGCGCGCACGCACACCGCCGCTCCTTCGGGATCTAGACTGTGTTTTTTTTTCTCTCCGAGAGAAACTATCGATCTTCCTCGACCCCTCGGGACCTCCAGGGGGGGACGACAGCCGGTTTCGGGGTTGATTTTCTTCCTTCGGCCGTCTTTTCCCTCCTATGGCAACAATGAAAGTTTCGGATCGGTGACTCATACCTCCACCTGAATTAACTTCTTTGAATTGTTAATGGTCAGGGGCTAGGTTTGCTCTCTTTCCGCGACGTCGGTGCTGTCGTTCGCTCGCTCGCTCACTCGCTTACTCGCTCGCTTGCGCGGCGGTTTACGTCTGTTTTCGCGATCGATGCTTTCATAGGGAGAACGCGTCGGACAAAACGAACAAGTGTTTCTCTTTGCGGTGCAGTTTGCAGATTGATTGATAGATCGATCGGCTTGCGTCACGGCTTATTTTAAGCGGACGCGTTCTTTATTCTCGTACTATTCTCAGACGGTCTCCGTCTGCGTGCGCCGAAAGTCGGAGGACTCTCCTGCGAAAGGCGAATCGCGGGGACCAAGTAGGAGCTGCGACCATCGCCGGTAGCGCACGGTTGTCGAAAAGTTCGATAGAGTCCAGAGACAGTGCGGTACCGCCGCTGGAAGCTGATCCTCTCCGATTCCACGCGTTTCGAAAGTAGGTCGTGCGCCGATGCGAATTACAGTCATCAGCTGTAATGCCGCTCTATCGTTCTTCCGAGGGAACGGAGCCGCTGTAACGAAGCTGCTTTACCTGCGGATACTTTGTAATTAATATCGTTAGGCTCCGTTTGATCGCCATTTACATTCAATTATTCTTCAACCGGCGTTGATGCTACTGCACGGCTGGCTTCTAGGAAATCTCGCTGGCACGATGCAGAGATAACGCCTACAGTTAGCCGCGGCGTGCTCGCTTGGTCGCTCTAGCCGGCAGAAGTTTGCTTTTTCAATAGCTGTTAGGTTCTTCAACTTTGCTGCTTCTAGGAAACGCCGCGAAGTTGCCGAGACGTTCGATCCTAGGATGAAGAAGCGCCCACGGGCAATAACTGGGTAACGGTGCGATTATATACTTGGTCGCTCTAGATGGCAGAAGTTTGTTTTTTCAATTGATGAATGAATGATGAGCCCTCGGATCATCTGGGCTCTAGAGAACCGTGTTAACTACCACAGGTGCTAGCCTCTAGGGTGAAGGACCTACACAGTCTATAGCCGACTCACCCTTTCAATTGCGAAAGCATCGATTAACTTTCCCACTTTGTCCTCGAAGAAAAGCGATTCGAGTCTGCCAAGGGAGCTGTTGTTTAATTAACTCTGCTGCAACAGCTAGGAAATTGGCGGAACCGCGACCAACCAGGGCAGCTCTGGGAACAGTTGTATTGCGGAAAAGGAGGTGGACAGAGGGTCCGCCAGGTAAACACGGGGCGCAGCCACTGATTGGAAGGGAGCGCTGGCAGGTGCGACTCCAACAGGCGTCCGAACGTAATCCGTCGACACGTTGCTGATCGGCCAGGCCTTGCCTGGCTTCTCTGCCATCCTTTGTCGCCGCTGTTAAAGACCGTTGGGCCGTGCCAGGGACTTGGTCGAAGTGCACACTTGGTGTGAGGTACTTGGCAGCCTCGTGGTTCTTCACAGTTGGTTCGAAGCAGATGGGGAGACCAGGAGAGAGAGAGAGAGAGAGAGAGAGAGAGAGAGAGAGAGAGAGAGAGCAAGTGCGAGAGATCGTATTGGACGTTGACCCGCGTGGTTCAACTGTTGCTCCCATTCGTGCATCCGGGAACGCGTGTAGGACGGCCTAGGGATCCCGATGATAGAGGAGCCTTCAGTCAGATAGGCCCGCCAGTCTCCCCCCACCAGCCGAACGGCTGAACAACGACTGATCCACGCGAACATCGCACGGGAGCCTCTTCCTTGATAAGGGCGATAAACGGAATCTGGGTCGAACAAGCTCTAAGCCGCAGACACGTTTTTCTGCGACGAATGTCGTGAACGCGGTCCGGTCCGTTAATTACACATTCCTCGGAAGAGGCTAGGCTCCTCTCCGAAGCTGCTTGAACAATTTCAGATGTATCGTTCGGGCAAAAGCGGTGATTCCGCGTTGATTCCAATGGAATCGTAGCGAAGGATGATCGATAGCCCCCTCAGAAATGAATGGAATTTTGGAGCACTCGGGGGACGCGACGATACCCCAAATGAACGCCGGAGAAGTTTTCTGGTGCTTGTACATTCAGTTTCATAGACGATGTAGCGCAGAGCTTCTCGAGCTGCTTCTTTGAGAGAGGGGGTGATCCTGGGAACCCACCCTGATCTTCAAAATTAGTTTCTCCGTGAAGTCGAACGTCGGAATCGCCTCTTTTGAAGATTTGAAGTCGTTGAAACTTCTTCCGACTGTCACCTGAGTAAGACCCTCAAAGGGGATGAATCGGACGCAATCTCCCCAACGACTTGAAAATTCGTGTCGCTGTCGAGTCCATCAGCGGAGCCAGCTCTTCGAAAAATTCAAAGTCGTGGAAACTTTTCTCAGGCGTCTTCGTAGCACAGATTCTGAAAGGGGTTGAAGCCGCCCCATCTTGGAAATTCGTTTTGCTGGCAGGGGCTGCAGTTTTCCGTGCTGCGAGCGGAGGGATGGTTATCGTAGAATGGGAACCGCCAACGGCAACCTGTCACGCTCGACAATGGCGTCCTGGCGACGCCGGTAGTCGGCCGGTACTCGGGCGCCGCGGCGCCAGCGTCGCTCATCCCTTCCCTCTGGTTTCATCCGCCCAGGCGGTCTTCTCTCGAAACCACCGCGTCGTCCTGCCTGGGTGTGGTTCTCGAAACCCCGTCGAAGATCGGTGCGTCTGGCTTTGTGAGTCTCTTCGTTCGCCCCTAGTCTTATTCGGACGTGTCCAGCCAGTGGACGTCGACCAGAAGAGGATTCGCTCTCGTGTGCACCCTGACTGAGCAACAGACGAGCAGGAGAGAGGGTAGTAAAGCTGAGAACGTAGAGAAAGAGAGAGGGAGAGAGAGAGAGAGAAAGCGGCGAGAGGGTGAAAGGGGCGAGCCACGACTCTGTTCATCGATTCCTTGCTTCGACGGTTCCTGTGAACGCGACATGAAAAGAGAGCCGCTTGCACCAATGGGCGCGATTCACCGGTCCTCGTACTACGTGTGCGTGCGTGATCCTCTTCCGTGCTAGAACTCTCTCTCTCTCTCTCTCTCTCTCTCTCTCTCTCTCTCGCTCTTTGCCTGAGACACCTTTCGCCGGAATTTCTGGCGTTCCAGCGGGGGCGCAATCTGGCGGTGGAACACGGGCACGGCCAGGCTACTCCTCGCCCTCCTCGAGAACGTTGCACACCGGGAGGTTATGTTGCCGAGGGATCCATGACGCTCTGACGACGGGGGAAGACGGACGGAGCGTGTAAGTTCACCTGGAACAGCCTCTTCGAGCTCTCGATCCCCTTCTGCGAAGCTTCCCGGCACTTGTTGAGACGAGAACCTCCTGGAAATATTAATAACAGGGAGTTCACCCTTTTGCACCTTTCGCGGAGGTGTCGAAGTGGCCCTGGAGGTTGGAAGTTGAGGTTCGGAGAGGAACGTGGCCTGGCGAGAGCCTCTCTTAACACTTGTTGAGAACAGAATTGCTCCAAAATGTGAATACCAGTGATATACACCTTTGGTGGGGGTGGTGAAGCGGTCGTGGGGGTTGGAATTTCGGTTCCAGTGGCTAGAACGATTCGGTTCGTTCTTCTTCTCCTTCTGTGAATTCTTCCAGTACTTGTCGGGACGCGAATTCTCTGGAATTGTGAATACTGGAGGTGTACACCCCGTTATTTCCTCTTTCGGAATGTCAGAATCGGTTCCAGTGACGAGAACGATCCGGTTTGCTCTCGATTTTCTTCGGTGAACTCTTCCGGCACTTGTTGAGACACAAACTACCTGAAAACCTAAATACCAACGGTGTACACCCCCTCGCAGTTTCGCCAAGGGTGTCGGAAGTTGAGTCATAGTGTCTAGAGCGAGTCTCGGTTCGCTTCTGTGATTTTTTCTAGCACTTGCCGAGAAGTGAACCGCTCGGAAACGCGAGCAAGGGAGCGGACCCTCCGTTGCACCCTCGGCGAGGGTGTTTGAAGCGACCCGAAGGGTAGGAGTTTCAGTTCCAGCGACGAGAACGATACACCTCTGCTTCTGTGAATTTTTCTGCAACTTGTTGAGAAGCAAACTGCCTGGAAATGCGAATAGAAGGAGGGTGTACACCCTCCGCGGCGTCCTTGGCGGGGGAGGGGCTTCTGAAGCTGTTCTAGCTGTTCCGTTTGCTTCTGTGAATTATTCCGGCGCTCGTTGAGAAGTGAACTGCCTGGAATCGTGAATAATGGGGAGCTCGCGCTCGGCTGCGGGTGTTTCTGGAGAAGTTCTAAAGGAAGAAAGTTGATTTCGAGTGACGAGTAGTAGCGGTTGAACAGTGAATGGCAGAGAAGTAGATCCCTCTGTGGCAGGTGTTCATGGTGCAGGTGTTCGACGCGTTCCTAGGTATCGAAAGTCGAAGTCTCGCGGCACGGGGTGGTTCGTGTCGCGAATTTGTCGGCGGGTTAGTTTCTACGGGACACCCTGTATAATTCTCGGTTTCATCGTGGTTGCTCATGCGCCGAGCGACCCCATCGGTTCCGGAAAATGAGAACAACTTGCGTTAGATCGACAACCCTCGGATTCCCCGGGTTGTGAGACCTTTTGGAGGTGAAGGACGCTCGTTGCCACCGAATTCCGATGGCACCTGAAAAATCCGCCGGCCAATCTGTCGGGAAACCGTTCCCCTCGCTTCTCGCGCGGTTCGTGAGAATCCGGCGGATGTCGAACGAGCTCGATCGTGAGTTTCTCGCGAGTCTTTCCAACGATTACCAGCAAATTCGTAGATAACGCACGTCTGCCATGGTCGCGGTCGGTTCGTTAGATAAAAATAGCACGTTCCCAGCGGAGTCCTCGCGCGTACGACGTCCGGCTTCAAGGAACACTTTTTTTTCGCCCTCTTTCCCGTGAATTCAAGCCGGGAATAGGGGAGCAGGCTGGAAACCCAGAAGCAGGACGTCTTCTTTATCTAGTCGGAGATTAATGACGCTCTACTAGTACGCTAACGAAAAAAATGTGCTGTCCGTGACACGAATGCGCTTTGCTCGGAGACCAGAATAGAACGATTAATGCGTTCCTGCTTGTACGGTCCCGTGATGGACTAATACTCCGACAACTAATTAACCATTCGGAAGCAGGCAGTCCTCGAACTTGGAACCTGCTTAAAGATTCACCGGATCAAAGAAGTCGTTCCACTTGGAAGACTTTCCTAGTTCCCCGACAGATATAATTAACTATCTGTCCGGAAATGGGCTGCAAAGTTTGCATCAGGCAACTTTGGTATTCTCAATCCAAGACTTCCTACAGGGACAGCCGGATTCTTTTCATTTCATTAAGACGAGTTAATCGTAGACTTCTGAAGTCGATCCACCGCGTTATATTGTGACCCGTTGGTCGCGATCGCTCCCGAAAGTTTGCACTTGTTACGAGCCGAATCGGCAGCTATCGATTCGTTTGTTCTCGAGGTAAGATCTAATTTTGACGCATCTGTTAACAGGGGTGGCAACGATCTCGCTAGGAGGTGTCGAAGCTGGCGCGAGGGACGGGAGAGTCAGCGGTGGCCTGACTCTGGTTCCGGTGGTAGCGGCGGAAACGGAAGCCGTGCAAGAAGCAGCAGCAGATCTGAGGGAAGCATCAGGTCCGAGAGGAGAAGAGACCGGCGGAGCCAGCTGGAGAGGGAGACTCGATATTCTTTTTCTCGTTCTTCTTCTTCTACCTATTCCTGTTCCCGGTGGTGGAAAACTCGAGGAACTGCGTGGCCCGTCGAAAGAAGCGTCGACGGCGTGACACTGGGCCCCAGATACCTTCCAAGCTCGAAGGCGAACGAGATAGAAGCCGCGAGACCCTCGAGAACCACGTTTTAAGGCTCGCCGGGGGTTCAACCACCTCCACCTCCTCACGAGACACCCTCGACCGCCCTTGACGGGTGTCCCCGTGACCGACGTATCGTTAGACAGACATCATGAGCGAGCTCGAGAACCTTCGCCAGGAGGCGGAGACCCTCAAGAATGCTGTTCGAGTAAGTTCAACCTTTCCACCGCAACCATTTTCCTCGTTTGAACCGCGATTATGCTATTAGGAGTGATCCTCGAGCGCGCTTTCAATTTCCGAGCCGGCGAGGAGTTCACTTAAGGGTTGACTCGAAAAGACTACCGTTCTTTGGAAATAGTTGCACTCCGGATACATTTTCTTTGTGTGAAAATATCTTTTCTTTCCTCACAGTATTTGGAAATAAAAATTGGATTCATTACGAATGTTATTAATTCATTTTAAACCGGAACAAAATTTTATGTCTTCGTTACAAATATTTCACGATTACATGAAAAGTATAAAGATTCTTTTTCTCGTAAAAAATTGTTTACGATAAAAGAATTTAGTATTTAAACGAATCGTAGTAATTAATTTGATTTAACAAAGTGCGGGGGTGGTTTAATAACTTCGCTTAGAACAAAGGTTTTTCGAGGCTTGGTTCCAGTGCTGGTTTCTATCGCTCCCCACGCGGAATTCCATATCGCGAGAATTTCCTGCCAATGAATTATCTGAAAACCGTGAACGATAGCGCGGTCTGCTATCATTGGGCGGTGTCCCGTTCGACGTTAGGGCGTTTTAGCGCGAATTATTTCAACGGCGATCTATATATTGTAGGCGGTAGGTAGTTCGCCTAGACAAGGGCTTGGGTGCGTCGCTGAAATTGGCCCGACACTTTCACACATTCTCATTGTTCGCCGGCGGTCTCGGAGACATTGGGGACAAAGCAACAGTTCTCCATGCAACAGCGGCGTATTGTCTCAAAAGAAAAAAGTCTAGGGCGTCTCTCTCCTGCCCGAAGTGCACTTGGCATTAAACAACCGACCCCTATTCTGTCCCTAACGAGTCAGCGATTTTTTATTTTCCGTCGTGCTCGACCCTAAGGGCTGGAAACAAAATCGCAAACATTATTTAGAAATCCCCTTCCCCTCCGGCTCCTCTGAAAACGTTCCAGTACGGAGAGCTGCGACTTCTAGAACTCCCTCGGCAGCTCCAACTTCTTTTCACGGATGCACAAACATTTGTAGAACCGGAAAATAGAAAATATTTGGATTCCGATTAGTACGATTAAAATTGACTAAGCTGATGCGATAAAAGGGCAGCTCCATTTTCCAGTAGCGGCTCGACCCTTCGAGGTTGGAAGTCAAACATATCATTCGATTATGTGCGTAACAAAAGATCAAGTTTTCCTATCATTCGAGTCTTGGATATATGATTATCAGTCTTCCGAGGGAAATGTTCTCAGTACCTGTTGGCAAAGGGTTGAAAATCGTGTCCAAAAATGAAATGAGGCTGGAAACTATTGCCGCACCGATACGAAACGCGCCGGTAATCAATCGTGGATTACAAAGACGTGCACGCCGTGCCCATTTTTTCTTGAAAATCGATACTCGATATCGAGATAGGGTCCCTTTATAAATAGTATTAGGAGATCGCCTGCCCTATCATCTCCGAATCTCTTTGAAATTGGGCCACACGGCTCTCGTCCCATTCAAGCATGTAAGACCGAACAATGCGAGTCCCCTTTGTGTCGGGCATCGTTCGTAAAAAAGGAGAAAAAGATAGCCCTTTTCGACCCCCGTGTGTCAGCCGGGGGGTGGGAATCCGGCGCGATTCCTCGGCCAATTAGTTCGATCGTTTAAACAGTCGTCGCCGTAGAAGTCGGAAGTTCCGCGGGAATTAGAAGCCCTTTCCGGTGGAAAATCCTCGTCGATGGCGATTCCTCTGTGCATGGTGAAAACGTGGAAGCCCGGAGGTGTAGTAGTAGTAGTGTGGTGTGTGGTGGTGGTAGGGCGCGGCATAACCGTCGCTTCTCTCTGATCAATACGCCACCGTCCCTCTCTCTCTCTCGCTCTCTCTCTCTCTTTCTCTCTCTCTCTCTCTAGCTTTCGGTCTTGTTTCTTCTCGACGCGTGTTTCTCTCTTTCTCCCTTCGTCCAGCGTGCGTGAAATTACACGCGTCGTCGGCCGTGCACGCTAATACGCCGCCTGCGATAAATAGAATCAGCGTTTTTAACGTGCCACGTTCCTCTCTCCCTTTCTCTCTCTCCTTCTCGCCCTTTGCTTTCTCCGTTTCTACGATTTCGAATTGGCCACGAACGCGACGCTCTGCCATCGACGTTTTCCTGGAAAGCTCCCCGCACGTATCGGCACGAAACGCGCCGTTAATTAGGACTCTTCAACTGAATCATGACTGCATTCTTCGAGTATGAGCACGCTGTTGCATTCCCAGTCGCCGCTAAAGGTCAACGCGATCATCCGTCGCCTATCCAACGTCTGTTCCCCTTTTTCCAGGCCCTAAATCCCCTTTTTTTCCAACAGCCAAACGTGATACATGGCTGGCCACGCGACTTTTGACCTTCCGAGATTTTTTCGTCAGCCTCGTTTCCACGTCTAATCGTCGCGTATTTTTGTCACGGATGTTTCGTTGATCGCGATTTCTTCTAAATCTCCATAGAAACGATGGTCTATAGTTCCCTTCAGTTCGTGAAATAAATTATGTTTAAGGAAATTATCAATTCATTTTTAGGCAGAGCGTTATCAAATTGTAAGCATAGAGCGAATGAGACTTTAGAAAATTTTGAGACTTTAATGAAAAGATGACAACTCTGTTCACGGTTTCATCGATCATAGATGAACTTCATGAGTTCAGGCCCGACTTCCCTGTTCTCGATTCGATGATTTGAATGTTTGGTAATACATTTGACGCTTTGTGCAGGATGCCCGGAAAGCAGCATGCGACACGACGTTGGTGCAAGCCACGTCGAATATGGAGCCGATCGGACGGATACAGATGCGTACGAGACGCACGCTGCGCGGTCACTTAGCCAAGATTTACGCGATGCACTGGGGAAGCGACTCAAGGTACAACGATGAATTTATTTCGGTAGTTGGTAGCGGAAAGATCGGAGTGACTGGGTTAATGAACCAACAGCGTGTATTACAGAAATCTAGTATCGGCGTCCCAAGACGGCAAGTTAATCGTATGGGACAGCTACACCACGAACAAAGTCCATGCGATCCCCCTGCGATCCTCGTGGGTGATGACCTGTGCGTACGCGCCGTCAGGCAGCTACGTGGCCTGCGGTGGCTTGGACAACATTTGTTCGATCTATAGTCTGAAGACGAGAGAAGGAAACGTAAGAGTTAGCAGAGAGCTGCCGGGACACACCGGGTACTTGTCCTGCTGTCGATTCTACGACGACAACCAGATCGTAACCAGTTCCGGGGACATGACTTGGTAAGGAACCGCTTCGACGATCCCTCCCGATGCCATTCCCGAGTCCTCGTTAGTCCCTAGCCACGTTGCATCGAGTTAGACGCTCGCTTGGTTAGATTGAATTTGGTTAATTTAGATATTGCCCACAAGGTACTGAAAATGCCAAATTCCGTAAATATGAACGATGATTGCAAAGACGCAGAGTGCAAAGGGACAAGGTAATAATAAAACACATAATGCAGTGAACACTTGCATACTTTGAAATACGTACAGCATTTCCTGAGTCCTTACTAATAACAAGAGGCAAGGGGTTGAAGTAGCTAGAGTAACCTGCTACCTAGGAGGCCGCAGTAGAAGGTTTAAATCGAGTTTGGATAGTGCAGAGAATGGTCCATGTTTTCCCTTGTGTTCCCCTGCTTCCCAATTGGTAATTATGTCGGCCGTGGAAGTGTTCGAACCTCCTCGAAAACGGATACTCTTTTTGCCGGACCAGTGCCCTGTGGGACATAGAGACTGGACAGCAGTGCACCTCGTTTATCGGACACACGGGAGACGTGATGTCCCTCTCGTTGGCACCAGACACCCACACATTCGTATCCGGTGCATGCGACGCCAGTGCAAAGCTCTGGGACATTCGCGAGGGATCGTGCAAGCAGACTTTCCCGGGTCACGAGAGTGACATCAACGCTGTCACGGTGAGGATCCTCGCTTTCTTAACAACTTTCCTCCACTCGTCACGCTACCGTAATCACTAGACTGCGAACTTTATGCGATCACCATTTATCTTCGGCGGTGTACAAAATTGGAAACGCTAATTGGTACTTAATTCAGTTTCGTTTGATCTTTTATTCAGTAACATCCGTCATTGTCAGAGCCAGGAAATATGAATACTTCTGCGCAGACCTTGGATTTTCGAGTATTTATGATATTCAGACATTTTTCAAATACGATTTCATTCAGTTTAATTGAAGAAAGGGATTTGCTCCCAGTTTCTGTTGATCTAAGATTGTCCAAAGAAGCGTGATCTTGCATAAAATCGGAAGACTACTGATTGCAGAGAGGGTGCAATGCGGTTAGTAAACATGAATTTTGACGCTGCACAGTTCTTCCCGAATGGATACGCTTTCGCGACGGGTTCGGACGACGCCAGTTGCAGACTGTTCGACGTCAGGGCGGATCAACAACTGTCCATCTACAGCCACGACAGTATAATCTGCGGTATCACGAGTGTAGCGTTCAGCAAGAGCGGTAGATTATTGCTGGCCGGTTACGACGACTTCAACTGCAACGTCTGGGATTCGATGAAGGTTGAGCGAGCCGGTACGTTCTCGTTTCTCTACTTAACAGCGTTTAGAGAGAAGAGAAATTTCATTGCAAGCCCTTCTCTCTCCTTTACCGCGGAAAGAACTTTGTTCTGTAGCGCGCTGTTAAAATAGTTCAAGGAACACGGAGACTCGAAAGCACCTGCTACAACGCACGGGACACTTGGTTCGAATTGCCCGCTAATTAGATTAGCAACAGGCCTTCTCCGATTAACGTCTTAGTCTGAGACGAGGGGACATTATCGTTCGCGCGTTAACATTCTGTTGCTTGCGCCTTTCTTGTCCGTGTCTGTTTCGATTCTTTGAATTTCCACAAAATTTTATTCAATGTCGTATGCGCTATCCAAAAGTATTTCAAATCTGGAATAGTTAAGGATTTATTTTGAAAGTGTTCGAAGGAGGATTCTTCAAGTATCACGAGGAGTCTGAAGTTTTAAGTATTCTATGGGGGAAAGTGTTAAGTCTGGTTTTAGGACATATCGGCTAAGAATTTCTTTTGGAACTATTTGATGGAGAACTTCGTGGAGTCTTCTTGAACTAGCGCACGGAGTCGAAGATGTATCATTAAATTTTCTGTAGGGACAGTGTCGAGGCTAGTCTTAGGATATAAACGGAGGTGTTGGCATGATCTGATTTTTGTCGAACAGGAATCCTGGCGGGCCACGACAATCGCGTGTCCTGCCTAGGCGTAACGGAGGACGGCATGGCGGTGGCGACGGGCTCCTGGGACTCGTTCCTACGTATTTGGAACTAACTTGGGGTTCTCCCCAAGTCGTTCCTCCAAAGAACCAACTGCAAAAAATCAGCATATAGTATAAGCATTAAGTACCACCACCTGACCACCGAAGTCGGCGTGTCCGTATCCTCGACGGAGGCGAGCTACTCGCCCGGTTCACCGGAGTTGACGTTGATCAGAAAGTTTGGACCACCGACAGACACCAGCAACAGCAGTAGCAGCAACAGCAGCAGCAGCAGCAGCAAGAAGCCGGGCAAGAGCAAGAGCAAAGGTGACAAAAGCGTTGGCATGATGGGCCACGAGGCCGGAAACAGTAGCAGCAGCGGGAACAACACCACCAGCAGCAGCGAGTTCAAGAGCGTTTTGGGTTGTGGTGGCAAAAAGGACTACCGGAGAAGCGTCGTCGACTTGACCTGGCGACGCGGCAAAGTCGGCGATAAGATCACTCGTGAATATCAACGCTTCTAAGCACGAGAACTGTCGTTCGAACGTAATTATTCTTATTCAATGACGATCGAGATTGAGAGTGAGAGAGAGAGAGAGAGATAGAGAGGGAGAGAAAGAATAAGAGCGAGAGAGAGAGAGAGAGAGAGTGAGAGAGAAGCGTGAAAGCCATAAAACGGCAGAACGGAGAGCAGCACCAAGGCAAACAGAGCCAAATCCTCTCCGACACGCCGCGCGCGCACACTTCGTTCTTCTCCGACTCCCACACACGTTTCTCGACGATACTCGAAGAGCACGTGCTGTTACCATAATTCCGATAGCTTCTCCTCGAAGATTTTCCCGCTCGAAGGTTTCTCGGACCCGGACGATCACCGATAATCATCGCTGCCACCTTCGGTGCTCGTCCGGCACATGGAAGGGGCGTTTCATTTCGAGGAAAACAATAAAATGGGTCCCGAGAGCGTATTCACTGCCGACGAAGCGCCGACACAAGGCTGCTCCTACGGCGGTTGATGATTTTCATACGTTTCTTCTCGACACGCACGAAAGCAGAGTCGTACCAGGCGAGACTCGATGGAAGAACGAAAACACGGTCGCTCGTGCACGGCACAAAGCAAACACGATCATGAGAATCCTATATACATATTTACATACGCATATATGTACACATATATGTACCTATTATATATATGTATATATACATGTATGTACAACGTATACACGTGGCGCACACACTAAAACAAGACGCATGTCGACGACGAGCAGCCAGGGTTACGATAATCTCGCATATTGCATTCAAACCTACACGCACAGCGTACGCACGTGTATTAAAGATACGTACATAGGGAACTCCATTATATACATTTGCACACGAACGCGCAAACAAAAGGCATCCGACACGAACGCACGTGACGACGTGCGGGTCGCACGCACACGTAAACACACACATCTCCAATCATGTTAACCTGATTTTCTTGTACGGCCGACTCTAGTTTCCCTTTCGTTTCGCCCTCCCCGACTTTCGATCCCCACGATCTTTGCGACCGGAGAAGAAAGAGAGGAAGCATATCGGCTATCGATGATCGTCGATCCGTCGAGCACACCATCAATACCTTTAATTTTTATAGATGTATCGTTATTTATTTTGTATAGACCTCTGTTACGGACCATACCATTTGCACCTTACTTCTTCTTCTTCTATTTCTTCTACCACTTATCCCTCCAACTTCTTTTCCATTCGTTTTCTCCGCGAAGCTGAGTGAATGTTCGAGCTTTCCAAGAGACTGAACCCGAGAGTGAACGTGTTTCGCATGTGCTAGGATGAGCGAAAGGTCTCGAAGTCGCGGCCCAATCAAAGTGTGGGAGAGAGAGAAAGAGAGAGAGAGAGCGAGAGAGGAAGAAAGTGACTACCAAAAACGGAGGAAAGGAGACACAGGATGAATAATCACTCCGCAAGAAGCTCCTTCGGCCGATTCTCTCGCGCGCCTTTCGTCGAAGTTCGGAGATCATTTCAAGAAAAGAAGGAACACTGTCGAGTGCCCTGGAGAAGAAAGGAGAGAAGAGAGTTCAGGACAGAACGCACGGAGAGTATTCTAATTTCTGTGCAGTCCGTCTCGGAGCACGAAGAGCAAGGGGATATTTAATGTAACGTGTAATCGTTTAGTTTGTAGCCTCCATTCCCTAGAATCCCTTCTAGATAGAAGACCGAGAAGAGTCCCTCCTAATTCTCGCCCGACAAAGCGGATGACACGCGCGCGCACAGAGACACACACGCACACACACAGAAAGATACACAGTTTTCTTCTGGTATCGGTCGTTAGCACCGAGACAGAACCGAGTCCTCGGACGCGGCGAGGAAGGCACGTGTTCTCGACGAGAAAAGTCGTCCCAGAAGTTCCTCTGAAATAGGACCCAAAGAATCACACCGATCGAAGCTACGGACCGCGAGACCAAAACTCTCTCTCACCCCCTCGTCGTTCTTTCGTCTCTCATCTTTTTCCCCCCTTAGCTTCCCCATCCATCCCCACAGTCTGCCCCCCTCATCGATTGTAAAACGTTAATTTCTCATTCATTCTTTCGTACGATATCGCTTTTGTTACGTATCCTACTCCTCCTCAGGTTTCTCATCCGTCTGTCTTCACTGTTCTCCTCTGTCTCATCCTACCCGTCATCTTCTTCACCGTCATCGTCGTCATCTCCACCTGCCCCCACCCCCCTCTGTCCTCTTTTTGTCGGAAAAAAATAGGTGTTTAAACTGTGTATGCATTTAAAGTAATAATATTAATGATACTGTTTAATATTAATATTAACGATGATTGTAATTTATAATTATTAATATTTAATATATAAGTATCTAAGGAGGTAACGATGGATCCACTTGTTCAGTACCGCAGGATTACGGTCCGATATCGCTTTCCGGCGACCACGCTGCCATAAACCGTGTCTTTTTATTCATCTCTTCGAGAGCAGCGCGTTTCTTCACTCTTTTACGTGGAACTCTTCCTTTGATTCCATTGTATCACCAATTCTTCGTCGGCATTGTTTTCTCTTCCTTGTTTTCTATTTTTACAGTTTCGTTTTCAGATCGATTGTTCGTTAGCCCCGCGTCTGATCGTTTCTCGAGAGTGTATTTCTATGATCGTGTTTTCCGTTTAGTATCATTTTTGGTTGAGAGAAAGTGAGAGAGAGAGAGAGAGTAAGAATGAGAGAGTGAGAGAGTGAAGCGTGGCTTCCGGAACGCGAGCAAGCAGCAATTGCTTTCCTATAAACGGGGACAGGCGCGCGTAATCTGACTATGAACTGTTAAGGATAGAACCAAGTAAATCTCTGAGAAGTTTCTAAAGGCGTTATAAGGAAATCTTCACACTTTCTTGAACGGTACACACGTTTATAATCGGTTTTTTGATATAACTCTTTTTCGACTAATCTCGCTTTACGTCACACGCCTCCATATCTTCTAGCGACCAATTAGGCAAACGAAGGGAAAGAAAAGCAAAGGAAAAAATTTATCGAGCATCTTTTTCTCCGCGCCAAAACGAGAAACGGGGAGAGAGGTCCTTCTTCCTCCGGGATTTCGCGAGATCGTCCTTGTTCCTCTCGAAAGACGAGGAACTAGGAGATTTTCATCGTTCTCTCGAGACGGAGAAAGAAGGACGTTAGTGGAAAATTGCAAAAAAATGAATAATAATAATAATAATAATGATAAATGGAAACAGAAGATCTGTGCTTTTTGTATTTCGTGATTCCGTGGCCTCTCGGTGGAGGCTTCTCATTTTTGTATTTCGAAGCCTCGAGCCACAGAAGCAATATGGTTTCTTATTCTTTGTACGAATACGAAAAAAAAATATATATATATACATATATATTTACTGTCGACGAATAGCATGCAAAATTAACGATTTATTAAGTCTCTAGTCATAGCGCAAGAGAATGCAAGAGAGGAAGAGAGAGAGAGAAAGCGAGCGCGAGAGAGAGAGGAAGCAACAAAAAAAGAGAGAGAGAGAGAGTAACACCGGAAGAAGACGCTAAAAAGTTTGCGAATGCAAAAGACGCACCCTCGTCGTTTTCTTTTCACTTCGCTTTCCGTTTACGGATTCCTTTTCGAGATGTTTCTCTTGTTCACGGGCAAATGTGCGAGGAATCGTTCTATTCTCTTCTTCGTTCTAATTACTTTCCTTCTTCTTCGTTCTGTTGTTTCTTTTCCTTTTTCTCTTCTGTTTTTCTTCTTTTTTTAAAAAAAAAAGAAAACGTTCTGAGTTCTTCGAGCGCATGGGAACACAATTTTATTAAATCGAATGCGACGCATCTCAAGATTACCACGGCGTGAAAGCAACAGAGAAGGAATCAGCCTTTTTTGGAAATCGTAAGAGTATAAAGGTGAATAAAAGTACTTGGAAAAAAATGACACGTGGCGTTTCAGTTATTTTTTCGCACCGTTGCTGTTTTCCGTTCGATTGTTCGTCGTTCCCCATTTATACCGTTCGGATCATTTCGTTTTGAGTTACCGAGAGGGAGAGAGAGAGAGAGAGAGACCGAGTTCTCTTGGGTCCTATTTCACGGAAAAATCGATTGTTCCCAGTGCGACGCGAGAGAAACGGGCCGAGGAAACAGAGGAAAACCCGAGAAAGTCACTTTTCCGTGATTCTCCTTCACGATGGACGAGCCATCATGGAATACTGCCTTTTTCAAGCTACGAGCGAATACATACTAATACTTACATATGTATATATATATGCATATAAATATACACGACAAGGAAGAGACATTTATGGAGCGTGGCCAAACGACATAGAACGACAGGAAAAGTCGAGACTGCGATGACGAAGGAGCTAAACCAGCGAAAGACAACTAAAAATGAAACGCGCGATCCCTGTTAAACGGTAGATAGCTACAAGGATTTCATCACTTTTTTATATATAAAAGTATATATATGTATACATATATAGAACGATAATAATAACAATAATAATGATAATATTATCGTCGACGGTTAGACTAGCTCGATCGAGTCCGTGGGCACGTGGACCGTCAGATCCAGAAGGAGGCTCCGTGGGACTCGAAAGGACTCTAGAAGAACGATCCTCGACGCGACGCGGATCGAAGCTCGCGGGTGTTCTTATCCTTGTTCATGCCATGATCTTGGTGGAGGGATGCAACGCGGGAAAGTCTTCTCGAAAGTGTCCAAAGAAGAATGGCACCATGGGAGCAACGAAACAAGGACGCTAAGTCAAGCATGGTGCCAAATTGCCCTTTGAGAACTCTCCGATCGGATCGTTAGGTGTCTATTGGTGATTAGAGTCTGATTACTCTAACAAAAGCTAGTCATTGCAGTGATCGGAGCTAGAATCTTAGCAGACGGAGAGTCTCGATCAAACTACGGTAGACATTGTCCTATGGGTCGCAGGATTAAGATTAAGGATGGGGTGTTACCCCAGGTGGCAATCTAGCATCCTCGTCTGCCCTAATTCTACAGGTAAAGGATGTTGGAAGAGGATCTCTCGACGCAGAGCGTCCGGTCGAAAAATCTCGGACAGGACGTCTCCCGAAGGATATTCCGGATGTCGGGAAACGTTCGAGGATGTTCAGACGAGAGACCGGAGCGCGACTCGAGCAACGTATTCGACGGGAGCGAGCGACCTACCGCGGACAAGCTGATCTTTTTACGAGACCGAGGAAAAAAGTCAACGAAGACGCTATTCTCCTTCGCGTCCTGCCCCCACTCAACCCCCGTTTTTATTTTTCGTTGCCTCGGCGCCGATACACGCGAACCATCCTCCAGATCGTCACGAAAAACGCATACGCTGACACACATATTGCATCCCTATCGATCGAGCGACGCATTGTACGCGCGCACCGTGCACCGGCCCCGAACACACGCACGAAAACGCTCGAGAAACTGGCCGCTCCGAACTGGCACCACCGATTCGACGATCGAACCGATCGATCGTTCGCGATTCTCCGGGGAGTCGCGGTGGAGATCGTTGGGAGACGGGGCCGAGACAAGCGTCCTACTAGGATCTACGATTTCTACTATACTGTTGCGAAATAATCTCTGCGCTGTTCATCCTAAGATTCGAACGCTGTTCACGATATCAACGATTCTCGATGGGTCTCGCGCATCTCTCGACGGTCCAGCTTTCCCGATGAATTCTTGGCTAATCGATGCTGGGCCGCGAAAGACGAACGAAGACCGAGCCTTTCCGTTGGCTTCTCTGTTCTTTCAGAAACATTCTCTTTCATTCCGGAGATGCTTGAACGGATCGAATAAGTTCACTTTCTCCATGATGCCAGATCGAATTTGCAATCATGCCGACGGCTCCGCGAAATTTGTCGCACAAAGTCACGACGCGCAACGCCAATTGCCATTCGTCGGAGAGATCGCTGTTTAATACTTGGACGGGACCGTTGTAATATTAGGTTCCGGAGGACATGAATCCTTTGCGTTCTTTCTATAATACTACAGGCAGTGTCTTCGTTAGCACAAAGTGTCTTATTCCTGATTTGCGCAACCTCGTGAACGGAACATTGCGGTGAAATGCACTTCGGGATTCGTGCAGAAGGATACGTCTTCTAATTATAATTATAGAACAGGTAGCAACGAGTTTGCATTTTCCCGGAGCCTTCGCGGAGTTTTCTTCGCAGCGTTATCGCTCTATTATTATCACCCGGCGCGGCGGTACGCATCGTCGACATATCTTCGAAACCATTCGCTTCGCATTATCACACACCATACGTTTCCGTTCGGTTGGACCTTGCGCACGCGGCGGCGACGACGCGAGAAACACCAAAAACAAAAAAAAAATACAACGCACGATGACAATCCTCCTTAACAGAGCGAGAGAAGTAAAAAAGGGATATTTAAAAAGAAAAACATAAAAAAAGCGTAACGATCGTAGAGTACAAAGACGAGAGCAACTTTCACGGGGACCGTGAGAAGCTCCGTTGCACTTGACCGTTCCGAGTAAAAGTGCACGAGCCGCTTGCATTATCTTTGCACAATAAAGGCGGACCGACGACGGGCGCGCGAAGGCTCGTCTAAAAATAGGGAACAAGAGTACGTGAAGAATCAACGAGAATCGACGCGTTATTTTTCTCGGACTAGAAATAAAAGAAGACTGACAAGCGCTCGAACCGATGGCTGTTCGAAATTATCGCAAGAATCTTTCTCTTTTCGTGGCCCCCCTCCTCCCCACTTTCACGCCCCAACCCTCTCGACCAGTTTGTCGCAACAATGTTCTTCGTTTTGTCTCTGGTTCAACGCATGATTGCAAATTCGAGGAACGTTTCCCTCTCGCGCGTTTTCATTCGTCGTTTCGAATTCTTCGCCTCGCTGCGACGCACTCGGGAGGACGAGGAGATCGAGAAGGTGTTGAACGCCTCGTCCCCATTGGCCGCGAATCAGCCGACAAGCTTCTGGATCGCTGGAGCATGACAATGGACGCGATAGTTTTCGCGAGCAGGGGCGGAAGTGTCGAGATCGAATTATTAATCGAGCGGCGAGCTTCCCGAAACCAACTTTTTTCAAGCGAGTCGACGAAAAGAACTCTTTAATACTAAACAAAAAAAAAAAAAGCGTAGGCGATTAAGGTACTCTCTCTGTAAACGTAAACGTGTTAAGGGCTGTCGCGCATCACATAACTAATTAATCGCGGCGGAAGTCACAGCGACCGACACTATAACAATAAGCGAGGATTAAGCCAGAGGAAGCGCGTACGCGAGGTGACACGGAACCGGCTTCCACGATCCGATTAACCCTTCGTAATCCTCTGAAACAAATCGCCGTCGTTTTTTACTGTCCACGGTATCCCGTGTCGCCCTTCGATTGTTCCGCGATTATTCCACTTCTTTCCTTCGCGTTCTGAAAATGTTTTATATCGACGGGAGCAGCCGACGAGGGGTGGGAGCAATGAGTTTTTCTTTCCGAAACGTTAAATATTGTTTCGTAGCAACCGGCGGGACGCGAGAAAATAATAACTGCAAGTGTCGCCGGGATTCGAAGGGTTAAATCGTTTCCTCGTTTCCGGACCCGAGCAACTGTTCCCAACAGGATCGTGGATCGTCGGTTTCAGGAAATAACTTACAATTAGGGAGCAACCGAATGCGTGCGTGTACGAAAGCAAGAGAACGCTGTACGAAGAATTCTACGACTGAGTGTGGACGTTCGATTTTTGCCTGGTTCCAAGAGAGCGAGAAAGATTGAGAGAGAGAGAGAGAGAGAGCACGAATGAGAGGATGAGTGGACAATTTATAAAATCTACTATTGTAATAATTATAGAGACAGTGGAGTATAATGTATCTGTACGTTTCTTTACTTCCTGCAGTGAACCAGAGAGCAGTGAGGTATAGTTCTTAAATGCACGCGAGCAGAATGATCGCGGTAGCGTGTGTTTTGCGTATAAGATAAGCGAGTCGAACCGAACGGAAAAAGGGGAAATGGTCGGGACGGAGACAAAATGGACGATACACGCCTCGGACCGGGAATAAAACGCGAAAAATCTAGGTAGCAAAAGTAAAAATGGAAGACACACACACACACACACACGGTGTTCGACGATGAGAAGTGTTTCGTTCCGATGTCATCCTATATAAACGTAATCAAGTGTCACTAAACGAGCTTTTGGCGTAAGCTTTTATTCGCGAGGACACGGACGGAAGCTCGGGACGATGCTCTCTCGTGCTTTGTCCTCGGGAACTACGACGACGAACGCAAGGAACGTCGGAGATAACTATATTGTTTCGTTTGCAAGCAGATCGTCATTACACATAATTACGGATTAATTATTCTTACTATTAAATTACAGTTCACCGGATCACCGCCATCATCGTTATTATTATTATATAATTGATGTGAGTGTGGACAAAAATGAACAAAATAAAGTGTACGTAGTAGAAGCACCGTCTACCTTGCAATCCGTCGTTTAGGTTAACCGCGAGAGGGGTTCAGCAGTTTTCCCTTAACCCTAAAGCAGTCCGAGATTGCAACGCAAACTTCTCCTGTGCCATTCGAAATCTCGTTGAAACGATCTTGGAACGCAACGCGAGCAGTGATGCGGTACACGGATTAATATGAACTGACGGGAGTGCGACCGCGAAATGGTCGAGCAAATTTCGCAGAAGCATTTTCGGAGCCAGCCAATTTTTATACGATCGATCGAGTTTGTTTCGCTTGTAGATTCGTTCGAAAGACGAGAGAACAACGCAATATATATTCTTTATTTCAATACAACAAGAAGTAATACAGAGCTCGACGAGTTTTTACCTTACACAACCTACGTTCGCCCGTATGAATCATTGGAGCGACTCGCTGGGATCGGTAAGATCTCGATCGTTTACCTGAACGATCTTGGCGAGAGTTCACTTTTCCTGGACGATCTGCATCTCCAGACTTTTTCTCACTTTCCCGTTACTCTCTTTACCCGTGACTCCGTCCTGTTCATTAATCTCTTCGATCGAGACTGTTGCTTTCGTCTCATCATCCTGCGAAGCTTCTCTTCTCTCATCTTCCACGCTCCTTTCATTTTCAGAGTCTACTTCCCTCGTCTCCCGATCAACGTCCTCTTTCAGCAGCTCCCTGAAGAACTGTCTGCTACCCTCGACTTGCTGAAATCAACACGAAAAGTCTTAGCGACTTTGTCGGACACGAGAATCCGGTAAGTAACATTATACCATCCTAAAGCAAACTTTCTTCTCCAAGATCAAATTATTGAACCTAATTTTCTAGACAGATCAATATAGTTTTCAACGAAAAATTGAGAGTGCTGACCCTGCCGGTTTTCGATGGCTCCTTCAGAAACGACTTCCCAGCAGCCATAGCTTGCCTAGAAACCTTCATCAGCTTCTCTGCCGCCTTCTTCCTCGCCTCGGTCTCCTCTGCGCTCTTGGGCGCGCTCATGTTCTTCAGTATTCTCTCCCTCAACGCAGGATCCATCTCTTCTGTGTCTTCGGTTTGATCTTCGGATTCTTCGGCCTGGTCCTCGTTCGCCGAGGTCTCCCAGAGCACCTCGATCAATGACTTTGTTTGTGCCATGCTCGCTTGTTTGGTCTCCCTTGGCGATGGAACGTCGCCTTTCATTTCATCGTGATCTATCGCGGGTCTCTTCATGAAATCAGGCTCGATCAGCAGCTTCTTCTTTTCGTTCTGCCGATCCAAGTGCTCGCAGAACTCTTGATAGAGGTCGGCTCCGCTCTTCAACGATTTGTCGAGCGTCCTCGTGGCTTCCGATTGATCTATCAGCTGAGCCATCGATCGGATATCTGGAAGCGGGATAATTGAACGATTTCAAAGAAAGTGATAGTTCGCAACTGGTTTGATTTTCGCTTACCACAGACGTTTGAGATCGCTTCTCGATGTCGATCCTTTATCGCGGACTTCTTCGAATCTCTCAAACAGGAAGACTTCGACGAACACAAGCCTTCGCTAGTGCAAGCGAAGAAATCCTCGCGATTCCTGAACGACCAGCAGCATTTCTTCCTGTCATTGATCAAACTCTCTATGCACTTCTCGATCAAAGGCGACTCCTTCTGCAAGAACTTCTTGGCTTCCTTCATCGCGTGCCTCCTGCACCTCTCGGCAACCTCGCCGCTGCCTTTCCGGCTCGCAGAAACTCTCTCAGACCCAGACTTCTCGATCAAATGCGATTTCTTGCTGGTCATGTTCAGACACTCGCAATCGTGCGTCCTCTTCCTGGTCTTCGACACCTGGTTGCTGCTCGAGCAGTTCACCGACGCATTCGGTTCTTCTTTGATAAGATGTTGCTCCTCTGCTATTTCCAAGACCTCGGAGAATCTCTCGGACACATCCTTCTCCGGCGCTTTCACCGATTCGTTTACGATTTCCTGCTTCTGATCGGAATTCGGGGACCCATCGTAAAGATCGATCACAGTCTTCACCGACTCGTTGTCCGATTCGTCGTCCTCGTTCGTCGATCTGAGATCGCTAGGCGTCGCTTCCGTGATCTCAATTTTCACGGGCTCCTTCTTCGTCAACCCCTGATAGGTGTCCAACTTGGAGAAGTCCGAAGGGATCGAGGTGGAGGACACTCGTCTGACCAGACCGCTCTCCCTGGCCGTTTCTTCGATAGCTTCCTCAGTTTCCTCTATGGTCAGGAGCTCGTGGAAGCTGCGAGACTTCAAGCCGCGTTTAATATTTCTCCGATTTCTCAGTTCCAGCTCGCCGAGCAGCGAATCGAGCTCTTTGCTCTCCGACGCGTTCGACCCCGCTGACGCGTCCTCGTGCTCATCGTCGGGATAAGGTTTGATGTTCTGCAAGAGAATCTTGGGACACTCCTTCAGGTTCAGCAGATCGTAGACTCCCTCCTTCTTCACCTCAGCCTCCTGTTTCACCGGGTCTTTTGTATCTTTTTTCGGCGGGTTGCTGGCGATGTCAATTTTTTCGGACGCTCGATGGCTCCTGTTGCTCCTTTTCCCTGGCTCCCCTCGTCTCTTCCCTTTTTCTCATAATCTCCGTAATCTTCAGCTTCCTCTCCTTCGTGATCCACCATCTGAGCTCATCGTCCCGTTTGACCGTCGATGGCTTCTCTTCTTCCTGTCGATCCTCGATCTTGTCGATCGCAGCCTGCTGCCGAGTCTCCTCCTCGCCCCAGAATCCTTTGACATCGCCGTTCTCGAACACGATCTTATTGTCTTCGACGAACTTGTCCATGCCGGCGCAGAACTCTTTCATGTCCTCCCGTATGCTGGTCAGCCGACTGGTCAATGGGTGTCGATCGCCTTTTCTTCGGTAATCGTCCGAAATATCTTTATAAGGGCTCGCATTGTCCGCGGTAACACTGGTTTCCCTCTGCGCTTCATTGTCCGCGCGGTCCACCGTGTCGCAGGAAACGCTGCTGCTCGATAACAGTTTCCTTTCCCCTGAAAAAAATGATCCTTTTTGAGAAACAAAATTTCCTGCGTCGATACAGAAATAGACAGGCTGTTCTCCAAAAACAAATCTTTGCTCGCAGTTTTCCTCGCTGAAATTAGAGAAATAGAAAATTGGAACAATTTATCCGTGCGATCACTGGACAGTAGCTTCATCAATTAACCACTTAATATAATTAATGATTAGATTTTAGCGACATTGAAATGTCCCACTTTCCAGAACAGTGTCATCGATAAATTACTGTATGTATTTTGTAAAGAACAGTCAACGATGAATCGCGTTCTCCAGAATTTTTGATATGATCGTCCGAATAATATTCTCGTACAGTCTCGGCGTTTTTACGTCGCGCATGGAATCAGCGTTCTAGAAATTACGGGAACCCGAAAAAGGAGTAAGAACAGCCGTGCTGTCGTGTACCTGTCGTCCGAAAAGTTTCGTGCGCTGCGACGAATTGCTTCTTGTCGCCGAGATCGTGCTCGGATTGGGTATGTAATTTACTATCGTTCTTCTGCTCGCTCGCGCAAGACCCAGCCGTAATTTCGGTCTCGTTGCTCGTCTCCAGGACAAGTTTCTCGTAATGGGCCAGTTCTCTTCCCAGAGCATGACCGCCAGGCGGATCGTCCAGGCTTCTTCGGCCGTCCAAAATTTGCTTGGCCAGCCTCTTCCGTTCCGCGTCGCCTGCCACGTATTCCCCGCTCTCTGTTATCTCTTCTATCAATTTCGCAGGTGTCCGGGGCTCCTTCGAGTTCTCCTTCGTCGAAAAGCGAAAAATCAGACGCGACGGAATCGCGAGTCGCGGCGGTTTTAACCCTTTCGTTCTTTGCGCTGCCACTGTGCGCTGCGCATTGGCATCCGATTTGCTTTTTATTTATTCTCCGCTCGAGGACGTTTATTGCGGATTTTTATGCGAATTCACGTTTCCATGAAATTTTATATAAAAGTCTGAAATGATTTCTCATACCAACTAGAAAATTCCTTGCGACGAATGTAGTATTATAACAATTTATTTTTGTTACTGTAGACATTTAGTCGCACTTTAAAAATTGGATGTTCCATAAATAAGTGCACGAAAGTCCGCAGTCTGTTTACTAGATATCGATTGTTTTAGTAGTGAAATCTAGTCGTTTCTCTAGTGATTATTATTTGGAGTCTTTAATTAAAAAGTGAGAGCTTTTTGGCAAATTTTTCAACGGCGATTTGGATGGCTGGTGGCATGTTTAGAAACGAAAAGGTTAAAACAATGCAAGATTCGAGAGAAGTTTAAGGGGAAGGATGTTTGCAGATGCGTAGTAGGTTTCGATTAAAGTCACGGGAAGGGGGGGATTAGATGGTCGAGGGAGAGACGAGTGGGAAAAATACCTGTGTTTTCCAGGACAACAAAAGCTCTTGGTTCGCGCCGGTGGCTTTCCTTTCTTCCTCCGCCATTGGCCTCCTTCCGTCACTTTTCTTGGCTCCTTTTTGCCCCGTCCGATCGTCCTCCTGTTCGTTCTCCACCTCTTCGTCCGATGACGAGGACGCGGACGAGCCGGAGGAGGATGAGACGGCCGACTCGTTCTTCTTCTCCAGGTGGAGCTTGAAGGTTCATCGAAAAGCCGGCATGACGGGGGTTTGCACGTGGTGAATGATCAAATAGTCGATGGGGCCGATGGGTGATATTATTCGAAGCACGAATTCTGTACCAGACCTTGACAAAACTAGTTCTTACCAGTTGGTTGCTCGTGCACACAAGCTTGGCTACTTCTTCGTCCTCCTTCGTCTTCTTCTTATCCTCCGCCTCCTTTTCGGACCTCCCGACCGGTTTGTACAGGTTCCTTTTGTTTATCAGGGCTTTCGAGGGCGGATCCACGGGTCCACAGAGTAAACAGAGGCCAATTAAAAATAATAGATCAAGCCGTTTCACGATTTCTTTTATTATCACGCTAGCTACTGCGAGCCTCGACTCTCTCGATTCGACCGAATTGAACCGGCGTGTAGCAGAGCCACGAAGAGGATCACGGGGAAACTTTCGATTTTTATTCACCTTGCACGCTGTCGTTGATTTTCTTCTGCTCCGCCTGGATCCAACGCCTCCTCTCCGCCTCCTCTTCCTCGGGACCGCCGCGCATCCTGCCTCGGTGACAGTTTTGTTAGCTTTTAACATTAAACACGAAACACCTCTTCACCGTCTAACGTCGAGACTGCTGCCGCATTTCAAAACCGATCACCTACCAAGCTTCTGCGCAGGCACGGTCCCGTTCGAACACCGGTCTGTCGTCCAGGTAGTTTAGATTCTTGCACTTCAGAATCATCGTCTTTCGGTAGAGTCTTATCATCTTCAGCACTGGATTGCCCATCAGCGACACCACCCTCAGCTCCTTCATGTCTCCTAAAATCTAGTTCAAACATTTTTCTTTTAATCTTCGTTTCAGACACTGAATTTTAGTGCGACTATAATATTCATTAGAATAAAAATCTCTTTCCAAATAATAATTCTACGAGAAGTAATTGACTGCGAGCTGACCAACGAATATATAAATTATTAATTACTAGTTATTAATTAAACGAGCTAATTGCGGATATAATACGAACAATAATTTAATTCGAGAGTACATAACATAAATTCCGTCAGGGTTTATATTTACGAAAACTCTCTAAAAGTCTGTCATAAAATACGGAGCCGCGTGTCACGAGTTCGCAAAGATACCTAGCTGCGAGCAAAGCATCGCCGTCTGCAGAACGCAATATCCTGATTGGCCAAAGTTACATCACAGGCGAGCGGTGGTCGTCGCGACGCCAGAGGCGGAACGATTAACGAGACATAACGGACTCACGTTAACGACGTCTTCGGTGTCGATCCTGTTGTGAGAAATATCCAGCACGGAGAGCCTCTCGAGCAAGCGGAGATGCTCGATGTCGGCGGTCTGTTGCAGGTAGTTGTGCGACAGGTTCAGACTATTCAGGAACTTCAGGCTATCTGCAAGCAAACAAGAAGCGGCCGTCAAGGTCAAGGTCACCCCCCGGGGATACCGAGACACTCGCGGCCGACTCAGATCACCGAGATTCTCGATCCTCCATATAGCGTTGTGAGAGAGGTTCAGAGTGTCCAGCCGAGTCTGGTACTCCAGATTCTCGATCTTGTTGATCAGATTGTTCTGAAGGTACAGGCACCGCAGCTCGCTCTGATTCTCCAAGTTCGCGATCTCCCGGATCCCGTTGTTCTCCAGCCACAAACATTTCAGGCCCACGTACTTCTCCAGATTTTCGATGAAGGAGAAACCTGGACACGAGATTCCCCTCAATTTTCACTTTTCACGCGATCTCCGACTCGATTACTCCCACCCTCTCTATCTTAATTTAGATTTTCCGAACTCTCTAAAAGCTAATTCAGACTTTTCAAACCATCTCTAAGCTATTTTCTAATTTTTAATCTCTTTTCGCGTCGCCTTTCATCTTCCCTAACTCTGTTGAAAGTTCGGAAGCATTTATCAAAGTATTTCTATTTCTGTCAATCAGATTTCTGTTGCCTAAAAATAACGAATTAAAATCGACAATTTGCCTCGCCTTTGTAATGCAGGTACAGCACATCGTTCAAATACGGGGTCTGATAAAGATTGTTCAGCTTGCAGTGTTTCAGCAGAAACGCCTCGGTCATTCTGCAACAAAATCATGCTGAAACCCATGCATGCCAGAACCCTTTTCGGAAGCTCTCGACAAATTTTACCTGGCGCCATGTTTCTTCTTATCGAAATCGTACACTTTTCCTTTGATGTACGTCCTCTCCGGTTCCTTGGACAGCCTCCAAAAAAGGGAGTCCTCTGTCTCAGCGATTATGTCGTCGACGATGTTGCTGACCACCTTTTCCGCTTCCTTTCCGTCGTCGACCTTCTTCGCGTCGTCTTCCAAGCCATCGCGAGTCTCGTTTTCCTTCGCAATTTCCACGAAGATCCTCTCGACCTCGTTCTTCTCCTCTTCAAGATTCACTTCGGGCTTGACCTCCGCTTCGTCGTCGGTCTGTTCCTCGAGTGTCTCGGCGCTGTTCGTCGTGGAGATGATCTGGAGACACTCCTGGAGCAGTTCGTTGCGATGCTGCTCCGCTTCGACCAGGTCCTTCAATATGTTCTTGATCTTGAAGTTCTCCGCCACTACGTCCTTCGTCAGAGGCATCTCTATGTCCTCCGTCCTGTACTCTTCGGCTAGACTTTCGTCGGACTCGCTGGACACTTCGACGGAAGACGGTTTCTTCTCCTCGAAAGCTCTCTGCTCCGCCACGAGCTTCTCAACCTCGCTGAACTCGATCGACAGGTCATTCAGAGCCTCGTTCTTCCTGTTCTCGATCTCCGCTTTACCTTCGGCGATCTTCTTCAGCGTCTGCTGCACCTCCTCCTCCGTTTTCGGGCAACTGGACACCGTGATTTCCGCCAGCTTCTCTAAATAATCGTTCGTAGTACAGACGTCCCCTCCGCCCGCTTCTCTCTCGTCTAAATCGCAATCTTCTATCTCCGGAAGAACAACATCAGGTTTTGGAGGAAGCTCTTCAGATTTTGCTGGAAGATTCTCGGATATTGGAGGAAGAGTTTCGGATATTGTGGGAACATCTTTAGATTCTGGGGGAAGATATTCGATTTCTGTTTCAATGGCGGCTTTCGTTAGATTCAGAAGTGCCGGATAATCGAGCAGCTTCGCCTCAAGCTCGGGATCTCTGAGGCTCTCCATGAATTCTACGTAAGAGGATACGGTCACATTCGAGAACGAAGATATCAGTTTCTTGATGTCGTCGTCAGTGTCGCTAGAAGAGCTGCGATTCGTCTGGCCCTCGGAAATTGTTTCGCCATCTTGCTTCTGCTCCTCAGAGTCCTCTAATACGTCAACTGTGTCAGGCTTGCAACAGTCTTCCTCTTCATTTTCATTTTCCACCCCAGAATCGTGACTGCTCGCTTCTACGTTCTCTTCCAGATCCACAAGGTGTTTAATCTCATCCGCTGGATCACTGTCCTTGATCTCCAGAGACGAGACTTTCGGAGCAAGAGATCCTGTAATCGGCTCGCAGACGTCGTCGACGAATTTCTCGCAGCAGGAACTCTCGCAACAGCTTTGGTTCTCGTCCTGGCAACTGGCCTCGCCTTCCTCGATATCGTCGAAGATTAAGGTGTCGTCTGGATCGCTGTCGCTGTCCTTCTCCGCCTTCGTGGAATTGTAGTAGGATAGATTTTCGCAAGTGACGTCGAAGGTCGCGTCGTGGTCGAAGTGCAGCCAGTAGTGGTTGCCTTCCTCGTCCTCTTCTTCGGCAATCGTCTCCGAAGTTTGTTCGCTGGTCGACTCCTCGCAGGTGCGATCTTTCGCTTTCGAGATCATCCTCGTGAGAATCTCCGACGACGAGGGCACCACGTCCAGGTCCACGGACGAGTCCTTCGGACCCTTCGAAAATGATGACGAGATTGTAGATTGAAAAATATTCTTTGTTATCGCTCTAGAAGGTACAAGCTACGGCGAACAATTTGTTGGAAATTTCTTCCGACAGTGGTAACAAGGTTGAAGGTGTTCGAGGTAGGAAATTAATGATTGCTAACCGTTTTATGAATTTCTGCTTCAGGAATGGACGCATCGCTGGCGGAAACGTCGAGTCCAGTCTCGGTGGACAGCCTCTTCCCGACGAAGTTGGACTGGAAGTCGTACTCCTCCTCCATCCTCGCAAGAGGATCCGTCCAGTTTGGTAAATAGTTTGATATCCAAGCTAAATCCGCCACGAATTCCACGGTTCACCCGAAATTCGCGAAAACCTGTTTCGTCATGGCCGCCAGCTATAAACATAAGAAGTTCGTCATGGTAACTCACGCCGCCCAGCTTTCGGTTTGTTCGATATTTATTAGGTTGGTAACTACGAAACGAGCGTTTTTGGTTAGTCCGTGTTCAACTGCGACTGAGAGAGGTTCATTGCAACGTGCGCTCGATATTTTTATTTATAAATTTTAAAGGTATTCTTCTTACTTATTTTGTAAAATTGTTTCACTTTTGTGTTCCATTTTTATTTTAATTTACTCTCGTTCCTTCGCGAATCTACTCGCGAAACAATTTCTAAATTAACGTCCGCGTAAAAAGAAAAATAAATTCGAATTTTAAACGGAGCTTCTACAACGAAGAGAACAATGCCAATTTTAATTCGACGGGGTTGTCGAGAAAATTGAGAAAAATCGTTTAACCATGGAGGCTATTTAAATTTCCATCGATTAAAATAAATAAATAACTGTTACACTATGAACAACGAAAAGACTAATGGTTCCGCAAGATGTATCTTCAGAAACGATTTTTAAAAAATGTTTAAATACAGCTGCGAGTTGTCCTCGGCATCGTGAATTCTACAACTGTATAAAAGTTCGCCGTGCAAGAGTCAATTAAAATCGCAGAAAAGGAGGACGCGTCCGACAGTTGACGATAGGAAGAAATAGCACTCACGAAACCTCGAAGAAGAAGAAGACAGGCTCCGCGACAGTGGTTCGACCGGGTACGGGAGAGGGTCGCTCGAGAAAAATGAAAAGCCGAGTGGAAAATTGAAATCTGTTATCATCGGGGTGAAAAGAGGATGGCGGGGTGCGACGGGCTGACGGGGAGGAGGGGGGGAGGAGGACTAGTATGAGGCGAACTGCGCAGAAAGACGCGTCTTCGTGTGAGTAGACGACCGGGGCTCGCCTTGAGGGGGCAAACGAAAGAAACAGATAAGAAGCGAGGAAAGAGAAAAATAGAGGATGCGGGTCGGATGCTCGCTGAAAGGCTCGCGACAGAAGCCGATTTCCCGTTTCCATTCCCGATCCCGGATTCGTCGCGACGACGGCGCGGGACGCGCAACGCCTGCGGTTGGCCGCAGCCTTTTCCCGCTGAATTATGTTGATAGCATTCATTCACGAGCATCATCCACGGCACCGTGGTGGAAAAGCAAACAGCCACCGGGGGGACACGGCGTCCAGACGCAATGGAAGCAAAGCGAGGCCTCCGAGGAATAGATACGAGACGAGATACCCTATAAACAAAGTGGCAAAGTCTAGCCCCCTCGCAATCAGGTGTATTTTCGCGATAGAACGTCCTAGCGGCGCCGAGGGGACATCGAGACGGGCTTTTCTTGTTCAGCCGCAGCCCGGGGACATTCCTTCGAGAAACCTGAATCCTTTGACGCCGGCTAATTGGCCCAGAAGGCTGATTAACGCGCGAGTTCTGATTCCCCGAGTCTCTAGGCAAATTTTCCTGATAAATCCCGAACGTTATAACATAATCGGAAGAGAGAACTCCGCCAATTATTTTCTATGAGTTAAATAATCCAAAGGGTACAGTCCCAAAATCATTTTCTACGGCTAGCTGGAACGATTATGGTGGCCGTTAATTCCTCCCCACGCTACGGGGTTCCGTCCACTCCGGGCCCCGGCAAGGATTCTCTGTGTTACGGTGTCGAGATAATCAAGCCAAGGCTCGAAGGGGGATCGTCGGCGATCGAGAGCGTGTCCCGAGCAAAACGAACCAAAGGATCGCAATATTAATCTTGCACGTTTCCCTCTGTTCGTCGGGCTGCTGTTTTATTCATTGGGAGGACGGTGCAAAATATCAGGTGGCCGGAATTAAAATAGATTACGACCGTATTACCGCATACGAGATTTCGTTCTCGCGGGGAGACGAGTAGACGACTCGCCGCAAGACAAGACAAGACGCACAGGGTCGACGGAAACGGGAAATTGCACCACAGCTCCATATTCGAGCAACGCCGGCGTCCCTCCTTTTTTTCGCAGACGCGCCTTCTTGCGCAGTCTTCTTCGCCGCGAGACGTCGCTATTTCGGACCGTGTGGAAATCAGATGCAGTCTGGTCGAAACACCGACCAATCGAACCGACGAATTCATTAAATCCGTCGCTCATTTTATAGACTTGTTCTGGACGATTGAATATTTTATCGTCTCAGCCTATGCATCCGAAGGTGTATCAATAAATTTTTGCAAGGAACCAGGTGGAATTTTCAGCAATTTTTCACTCGACGATTCGAGCGAACGTGCTCGAGGTATTAATTTATGGATTAAGTATTTCGATCGATCGCGAGCAGGTTTCTTTTTCAAGGAGAACGCGTTCAGCCGAAATGGGTCGATAAGCCTAGATTACAGCCGGTTTCCAGGTGGATAGGTGAAAATAATATTTGCCGGGCGATAGAAACGAGCGACAGCGGGGCAGCTGGAAATGCATTTTTGGCAGAAACCGCGGCTCGTATTACTGTTATGGTCGGCCTACCGAAAATATGAATACGCGTGACTAAATTCCGATCACCGTTAGTGACGCTGCACTTCCATCGGATAATATTTGTGGAACGCTTGATGTCTGCTGACACAGAAAACCGAGAAGATTACAAGGAAGTTACAAGCGTATCTTGACACCGCGTAATAGGACACCCTTGCCGCTGGCGATAGCAACGTGAGTGATATCGGCTCTTCGGTGCATCGATATTGTGCAACACGACACTTTTCTCTTCCGATGACCCATCAATTGTTCAGTTCCGGAATTGGGGAATTTTCAGAAATAATTGCCAATCCCTCGTCGACTCTTTTGCTACCACCATGACTACCGAACAATCCTACCACATCAAAGAAAATAATTTAATTATCGTATCAATATTTCCTAAGCGGATAAATTATTCGCAATTGCACACGTTGCTCTACGATCTATTTCTTAAATTACAGGCAAGAATGAATCTTTTATTATTTATACATCGTCGCCATGAATTTTCATTAATGGATTCAGTGGCTGAAGGGGTGGCAAAGGGTGGGAAGCAGCATCACGGACGAAATGTCAGCGGGATAAAGCGATTCGACGTCTGTAAAACAATGTAGCACCTTGTCTCTCGGTCTCCGAGAGCCGGCGCGTGACCATGACCTCGACGCGACGATCAGCCTCTCTCGCGCTTCTAAACCGAGTTCACCTAGCTTTCAATCAGTTTTTTCTGCGACCGTGTCGGTTCCAGTCGAGCGTCCACGGTGCCCCGCAAAAACAGCTAATAGCTAGAACCCTAGGCTGGATCCGGAAAAACGAATTCCACCGACACAACGATCTATCCGTTCCCGCGGAGATGATCCACGGAGAGAAATGAGCCGACGCGACGCGAAAATATAGACGCGTCGTTGAATTATTGAACTGCCCGCGAAGGAGACTACAGGGGGATTAAAAGGCTATACAATAGAGGGATTAGAATTTCAAGAGACGAGCAGCGGTTAAAATATTCAACCGCGACTAAATTTATACCTCGCGATAGCCGATCGCCCGGCGACCTTGATTACGAAGATCAGCTGCTGGCCATGGTCCTTCGGAAATTCGGACGGCGATAGAGGATGGCCACACCGGCTATCGGAATCAATTGCCTCGAGATCTATTATTAACTCTGGGAACTTCGACACGATTTTTCGTAGTTGATTTCTCGAGCGTGGATTACTCGGCCTTTATCGCCGATGAAGAGACCGACTTTTTACACCGTAATTTATCAGAGATCAGTGTTGACCTTAGCATTAACCAGTTACCTGTTTTTAACGAGCATACATGTCACGATCCACCAACTGGTTAAGCACCTGTACAGTTTGCCATTTATTTTACTAAGTGGGATATAGTTGACGTATGAGAAATACAGCGAGGAAGGGAACGCTTTTAATAGATTGCACAAGAGTTGAATAAAACAGAGATGTTCAAGGAGAAACGTTACACAAGAAATTGGAGAAAAATGTATCAAGAGAGGAGAATTTAAGGGAAGATATTTCAAGGGAGAACCTTCGAGGAAAATATTTCGCGAGAGGACCTTAAAGGGAGATGCTTTAAGAGAGGGAGCTAAGGTAAAACGTTTCTGGTGGAGCGTGCTCCGAAATTTTCGGAGGAATTGATTCGCCGTGAGACGCCAGGTGACCGTGACCTCGAGGATCGCTCATCACGCACACGCCGAAGCTCGTTTCGCGTCCGTACACGCGGCGATCGAGACGGCAGCTTGCATGGATCACGGATTCGAATGCATTATGTAATTGCCGGCTTCCCCTTTCCTCCTCGAGGCTGGCCGCTCGGTGTCTCGGTCTTCCCGCGTCTGCTTTTGAAACGCAAAGCAGCCGTGGGTGGCCGGCATCATCTCCTTGAGAATTAAGGATCGCGCGGCGAGCTGTCGGAGGCGGAATCCTATTTGAATACGCTTTGAATCCGCGATCGACCGGTCGCCGGTTTTCTCAACGAAATTTAAAGAGCCGCGGAAGATCCGCTCGGTTGATTTTAAAGTGTAATCGTTGGTCAGCTGATGGACGGTCCGGATCATCTTCGTAGATCCCTCCTACGATTTAGGAGCGTCCGCGATTCGATTCAGTGAACAGGGGACTCGGAATTTGCTTCGATCGAAGCGGACGAGACCGGAGGAAGCGTGCGGTTCCTCCGATTCCGCAATGAAAAATTGGGAAACGTTAATGGGAGTTCGATGGTTGTCTCTGCATTGTGCAATGGAGGTCCCGCGTGGAATTTCGGTGGGAAATCTATGGGAAGCTCGTAGTCCACGTGTGCCGGAGACAACTATATCGCGGTCACGTGTAGCAGCATTTCGAAAAGGAGAGGAAAATGCCGATTAGCAAGTATAATCGGCCGTCGTCGGCTGACCTATGACAACGTGGCCCTCTCATCATCCTAAGGGCATGGCGCAATTTCGTATAAATTAAATCGTAGATCCACGCGGCTGCGACGGATCACGGTCTAGCCCGGCGATCAGCAAGTATAATGTGACTATACACAGCCGACCTATGACAACGTGTCATCCGTATCGAAAGTCGTCTATTTTGTAGGCCAAGGGAGAAGCTCTCGCGTGTCGAAATTGCCACCGAGGGAACAAAGTCGTGTTGGAAAAAGGGAATAGTCGATCTGCCCAGCAACCTTGTGAATCGGCTGGCATTCCTGAATCGGTCCGTGGATGAGGAAGGTGGTTTCAGGATCGCAGGGGACGCAGAAAGGCGCGGGTTTACCTGCGCGTAATTTCGTTTCCAGGCTGCAGGCCGCGCGCTCGGCTCTATGTATGCAACGCCGAGCAACTTTGTAACGGAATGCAACAGAGCCAAGCGAAAATGCAGCCAATCGGAACAACCGGCCGACTGCGACTGGTAGTCGGGTGCACCTTGTTGCAGGAGCTTTCGGATTCGGTGGAGCACGGAAGCGGAGTAGAATTGCACAATCTCTGCGAGGATCGCCTGCAGTATTCTCAGTTAATCGATTTCGTAAATATCTATCTAGATGACAGATTTACTCGTGAATTATAGAATTATGTAAATATCAACAATTTTAAAATCAAACTCGGAGAAAATGTGGCGAGCGCGCGTCTGGGAGGAAAAGCCTGCAACTAAGAAAAGCCTGGAAAATTCATAAATAATTGATAGAAGGAGAATCGACGACGAACTTGCCGCTCCTGTTCCCCAGACTTCCGATTCGTTTATTGTTTATAGATCCCCCCTGATTCCGCCGCGATATAGGCAACCATAAGTTGCATCGACTGAGGGTTTTCCATAAATTTGAATAACATTGTCACTTCCTGCGCTAGTGTGTGGACCCCCACCAGTCATCGCGACACGGCCATAAGGCGACGATATGTCCGTCACAGTGACCTCGCCCTTAGGAGGAAGGATTCTGCATTTTATTCGAGCGAATCACGCATACCATTATCCTTCTTCTACACTGTACTCCTTTTATTTTAATACGTGACTCTGCAATTTTCGTGACATTTGTTCGTCTGCCTTTGCCAGAAAATATTCGATTCGACCAAGTGGCTCTGAAATGAAATAATTATTCGAATACTGTGTGAATACTATGATTACGATGATTATATTATATGGATAATATATTTGTACAAAAATTCGTAGAAGCGTTCGATCTTCTCTAGATCATTTCTCAGCCAGTTCAAGTCTTGAAAAGTTGCTCCTTCGGACACGCTCGCGATTGCAATCGAAGCCCGGTGCAACAAATCGATTGAAATGATCATAGTTAGCAGCTCCGTTTGGTTCCCACAATTATTCCGAGCTCAGCTGCCCGGACGAACAGGACACCGAGAGCTGACTATCAATTCGCCCGAACGTTTCCTATTCATAAATTGTATTCCTTGAACTTGTACCCGATCTAGAGAGATTGCTGATGGCCGTGCGTGCTCGTTTCCCTTTCTCGAATTGTTTGGAAACCGAAGGAATATCGAGTGACCGATTAGCCGGAGCGGTAGCCGGCCATCTCGATGCAACGTGGCGATCGAATTAAACGAGGAATCACGATCGAGACACCCGCAAGACGATCTCCATCATTCGAGCCGCGCTTCCTACGGTTCCAGGAAATCGCGAACGATCCGACACCGTTCGACGAAATCACGCGGAAACGATTGCAAATATCATCGACAGCCAAGGCGGTCCCCGTTTCGCATTTCGATAAGAGGCGACGAAATTCTGCGCGGCGCATCGGGCGGACAAATTTGAAAGTCGATCGACCGGAGAAAAATCTGCGAAACACGTGGATCACCTTTTGCCACGACTAGCCCCACCCCTGGCAGCCCCCTACCATTTTCACGGCATTTCTCTTCCCGTGTGACCTACGTGTTTATGCAGAAGAGACTTCATTCGCCTCGGGGCTGCCAGCTACGCTTTTTTATATTTTTTGCAACCCCCCTCGCCACCCTCAGGACATTTTCTTCGCTCTCGAATATTTCTCACCTGGGAAAATCTCTCGCTGCTTAAATAGGTGTTGAACTACGTATTCTAATTTCTGTTTAATATAAATAATATAGATAAATAATAAGTCGTATGGTGGATAAAGGCGTGTCGGCATTTACTGGCAATTTTGTAATCAATTTTGGTTCAGAATATTATAGTGATGAGCGTTGGCGAAAAGTCAGCCAGGAAGCCGGCACACTAGAGTTCTAGATTAGGGCTGGAGGATTTTAACGGTGCACGTCTCGCATTTAAATATCAGATGTAAAAGGAAACACGTGAATCACCTTTACTGGTTCCCCACCGGTAGCAGCTTTCCCCCTCCGCTCCTTTCTCTTGCCATTTCTCTTTCTTCGCTACCTATGGAGCTTACGCAGCGACGAATGCGATCCCCGTTTTCCCAGTAAGGATCACTTGCGCGCAGTAATCGCGATTGCTATCGCAACTGCGTTCCGTAGCTGCAGAGATCGGCGCTGCTCGAATATTATTATTTTTCCTTCGACTATAATATATATCTTCCCGCCGCAAAACATTTTCCGCGACGAAAGCACAAGCAACGCGAACAAAATATATGCACGCCGCTGATTTTTCCTTTCAGCTGGTTTAGAAGTTAGTTTCCAGTCGCTAGAAAATTGTTAAAAGTCGTTTCCAATGAAATCACTCGTAGTCTATCAGCGATTTCGAAGATGGTCCACACTTAGGACATCGCGACGCTCGTCCTGGCACGAGCCAGATCGCGGCGAACCAGGTCACCGAAGCAGCATCGATCGTTTCGCGGGAAATGATTAGCATACGCGCGAAGTCGACGCTTCTGTTTTTTTTTCTTCCGGAACGTTTGGCCGGCAATATTGTCTTCGAGATTTCCCGTTATGTCACCCGATCTCGAAGTTACGGTATTCTGTTGTTTACTGGTCTAGTCCCCCATCGATGGAACTCTCCAGTCGAAACTGGATCACAAGACGTTGCGTGATCGTGGTTCCGCGAAACGAATAACAGCGTCCAGGGTGCGCGAATAATTATAGAACGCTCGATGTTGGCGAGTCTCGACGAGATTCGATTTTAAACGCGGAGCATAATCGAGAGGCGCGTGTTCGAGGTAACGAAAGTGTCGAATTCCGTGGGTTCTAATCAGCGGCGAGGGAATTAGGTAAAGCAGGTTCGCCGGTTGTTTCGAGTTCCACGGGATCCGGTGCTCTTCCCCGAGGCTGCTCACAGAACCACGGCCTTGAACATTCCATACTCATATCGGCATTAGCTACAATTCGTATGGAGAAGGTTTTGAATACACCTGTACGCCGAGTAAGGCCGACTACTTTTTGCGGCTGGACGAAACCTTTATTTTGTCCGATCAAAGACTGGGCTCATCGCCGGGTGCCGTTTGAATTTTACGATAGAGAGAGGAGATTCGTTAGCGAGGCTGAAACTCGCGGTTTCGACGAGCCGTGAACACGATACGTGCTCCCTTTCTCACGCTTTCTTTCGTTTATTTCTGTTAGCCACTCGTGAAACGCATCTTTTATCAGCCGTACACATTTTTTCGACGATTTTTCCCGTCGCTCAAGCTGCTCGAAGGTGTTCTAACGCCTTAGCGTATCCTGCGAAAGGATTCTCTTATTTTTATTTCTGGAACGATCTTATCTTTCTATTCTCTGACGCGATTTCGTGAGATAGACGTTCTCGACTGTTTTGAAAAACATTGACGAGTTCCAGGCTTAAAAAGGAAATCGGTGTCGTTATTCGGAAGCGTCCTGTTACGCCATGGCCGATCGGTCTCTGGAGCAAAAAGAAAGTACCGCTATTCTTAGGCCGATTCGCGATCCTTATCAACGGCTCCTCCTGTATCGGTAATGTCTTTTCACCTCAGGCTCTTCCGCCACTAAAAACCGTGGTTCCTGGAAAATGGAGCACGAATTGGAACAAAAGCAGCAGTGACCCTAATCCCACCGCCTCGATACCGATTCTATTCGGTCGAGTCATTCAGTCAACTTCTATTTCTTTATCAGACATTTATTTATTCTTTCCGCGCTTCTTATTTTATTTATTTTAAACCCCTATCTATTTAGTGAAATGCCGAAGCTTCTAGAACGCGCGAGATCGGGGCAATCGTTCCGGTCTCCCGATGTCCAGATCCTTGGATCTGCAGACGGCATATCGGCCGATTGTTCGACCTGAAAATTCAAATCGGCATAACGCAGACGTCGCTCGTGTAAACGTCTACTGGAGTAGATGCAAATGCCGGCCTTTCGGAATAACGCGGTCTCATTACGCCATTGGTGACATAACTTTCCCGCTTTCGACCGGGGACCGATCGCGCGGCCGATCGGTAATTCACTGTCTCGCCGAGTATTTTAATTAATCGGCCCGAGCAGCGCGGCACCGTTCCCGATAACGGACGCTCGAAATTGCAGCGCGGTCGCGTTGCTTATTTGTGCACAGATCACAATGCAAATTCGTGTACAAACGCGAACGTCGGCAGTCTCGCTGGGAACTGGCAGGCTCAGCGCCGTCATCTGGTATCTCGTGAAATCACGCAGAATACAGTTTCAAGCCTCGTCGGCTCCGTTCCCGCTTCATGGTCAACGGAGATATTTTTTCAACGGCGGACCTGTCGCGCAGTGCTATAATCTCGGTGCCCGGGAGATCGGACGACCGGTTGCTTATCGAGACCGTACCTTTGTTCTGCAACTCGCGCCGAAGCCGACGCATTCTTGCAACAGTAATCCGGGAAAATTGTTAGATCAGCAATGTCGGCCGATTTTTCGAGCCTTTCTGCCGCCATCTGCCAAAATTTACGAATTGACGAATCATTCGCAGAAGTTCAACCGTGTCGCGAACTCATCTTGCCCCTCTTTCTCTGATACAAGCTTTCAATGTTTCTCTCTGGTACGATATTTTCAAATAGAAAATTTCTGAGACGTTGAACTCGAAAGTAGATCCACCTGCGAGCTTGGACGATCGTATCCAAATCGATGAAATACGGGGAACCAGTGCCTGTAAAAATCGCGGCGCGTCCAGGCCAACGCCGGCGTCTGATAACCCCGCGGTTGACCGGCGTGCGGTTCAATTGCGAAATCGCAGACGAGGCAGGTGAAAGAAGACCCCAGGGTGACTGGAATCGGCTCTGCCTACGAGCGGTAAATTTAGAATCAGCGAGAAGTTGAGCCCGTCCCCAGCACGTGTGTGCCCGAACCACGTGCTCGACTCGGAGCGCCTCGCCGTGGCTCCGCGCCCGAGAAACGTGTGCTCCTCCCGTGATCCGCGCGTTCACGCGAGCCTTCGGCCAACCGTTCTCTGCGGGAACAGCGTGCTAGAGCATTGTCGATTCAGTAAACCCGCGAAAAATGCTCGACCGATTCAGGACTGCACGCTAAACGATGGGACACCGAGACGGCTGAACCGATCTAGCCTAGAAGGCGATATTTTTGACCCAGCTTTGCGAATTTTTCCACGCGTTGCCGGGAAGCTTGTCGCCAGGTGACCTTGGTAGTCGTTTTTGATCAGGTTTCAGCTGGATCGAGAAATTTTTGGACGGAGGGGAAAGTGAAATTGAGCCCTCCGCGAGCGGTCGAGCGGTTTATGGGTCGAGAGGGGAGAAGCTAGGAATATTGTTCTGACTTGAACGTTGTAGGAGAAGTAGAGACAAGTGTAGCGAAAGTGGATAATAAATTTCAAGCCGATGGAGCGTTTCAGGGAAGTGATCGGACCTTCAGATTCCGTTTAGCAACGATTGCATTCGTGTAGAAATTTCGGCGAGCCCGGGTTCCGACGAATACGATTTTCCCGAGGTCCGAGAAGCGATGAAAAATGCATCGACTTCCGAAGCCGATGCGACGAGACGCGACGCGCAATCACGAGGTGAAAGAGAAAGTGACAGGGCCCCGTGTCCCCGCGGCCGCAATGATTGTGCAAAGTGTAACGAAGCTTAATGGCAGTCAACGTCGAGAAAAATGATCGGGCGTTAGGTTTCCCTAGCTGCGCGTCGTCGCTTGCATAGAAGGGAGGCTTTCTAAGGAAGCGAATCGTCGATCGCAATCCAGAAACGAAGGAGAAAGTGTCACGGCTCGGTCTAATCTGCGCGCAGGTTCCACTTTTTGTCCCTTAAATCAGTCAGTTTACATTTACCTGTCGGCACCGGTCCCTGCGTGCGACCCACATATAAACCAGGCAGACCATTTTCTTGTTACTCGCCTCTAACGCACATTCGGCGGTCGTTGCATTGGATTTGGCGCCAATCCATAGTGAATAGAAGCGGCGAGGATATTATTCGTTGAGCCATACAACTGGGAACAGCTCCTTCAAATTACTCCAATTGCTGTCATTTCTTCGTGATGGATACACTAGTGGAAAACAGCTGATTGAGTAAATACATACACTTTGATATTATTTATTGAATTATATATTTTTATGAATTATATATTAAACATATGCAGTAGAATTAATATCGGAAAATTCCAATTTAAATAAACTGTTTATCTAACCAACACGCGAGGAATGAAATGCCGTCACGGCTGATTCGTATTGTCTTCGGAAGACGACACCGTGGCTCGCCAAAGGAGCGATCGCAGGTGGCAGGATCGGTTCGAATTGGCAGGAGCACGAATTGTGCATCCAGCGGCGTTAAATCAACGCGATCGAAACCAGGGCATTTCTTGCGGGGAAAAAGGCCGCCGCTAATCCGGTCGCCTCGGTGGCACAGAACAGGTGGTATGGCCCCGATCGGCAATTTCGAGTTCTCTTGCAATCGACGCCGGGTTGCTCGCGCAACCGCGATCGTTTTGCGACCGCACATTTTCCGCAGGCCGAGACTTTCACCCGGTGCACCGCGTTCTCCGGTGACGTCACCGCGGCTACCAACACGACGGTGGCGTTAGAGATCGATCGATCGGTTACGCGCGAAACCGAGACCCCGAGACACGGCGAAACTCGCCGTGTTCTATTAATCCAATAATCGCCGTACCTCGACGATCGAATCGCGTTCACTGCCACCGTCTCCGTGGAGTCGCGAAACTAGAGTTGCGTTTCATTCTACTCCACGAATTAGGTCAATTTTTATCTACCGCGGCACCGTATTCTAAGATGCAGTTCTCTCTGCGATCCAGAAAAATCCGGCGTACGCATCCGCTAATAACGTAAACCGTGTCAAGCGTAGATGCGCTTTCCTGTCATTTTCATGGACGCAAGGGACATTCCGCGTGATCAAACGGACCGTGTAACCAGATCTCCATACGTTAGAATCGAGATGCACAGTGGAACAGGAGGGGGAGATAGTCCTCGGAACGCGCGAAGAGCTGTCCGGCTAAAATATGCTAATAGATTTGTCCATATCTCGAAGCTGATCGGATTATACAACGCGACGATTTAATATGCCGCAAATGCTGGCCAGAAAGTAAGCGTCTTGAATGAACGGGAGGGAGTTGTGTCTATCGCGGAGTCGAGCTAGAGACCAGGGCCGGAGGATGGAGACCGTGGCCCCTCTGCATTTTTACAGTGGAAGGAAGCGGCCGAAGAAGAAGAAGACCGTCGGACGGGGGCCAGCAATTTTCACGACAGGTTTTTTCAGTGGCGCTTCGCTTGGGGGACCAGACGAATGCGAACGGTCGACCGTGCGAGCGACAAAGTGCATGCGACCGAGGGAGGAGACGTCGAATCGGGGCTTCTGAATATTCAAGCGCGTCTGGCTAGGTCAAGGGTGTGGGAAGACGAGACGAGTCTCGAATGGAACTCGGCTAGACCGGCAAATGGCGTCGGGGGGGATAGGATCGATCTCGATCTCGATCGGAGACGGCGTAGCCGAATACGATCCTGTAATCCGTGTCCTGGGGACCACCTGATGCTCATAATATAGCGATTAAGGCTAATGCAGACGCATAAAAATGCAGCCGACCGAGAGACCGAGTCCCGAGTCCTCAGATTGTTACAAAGTAAACACTCGCCCTTCCCAGGGCTCCGGGCATTCTGTATTCAAGGACGCGGATCGATCCTCCCGTTGGCGAAACCACCTCGAGCGCATCCGACCGGCACAGAAAAGGAAGAGGAATCCCGGGGCTCGGGACGGCCGCGGCCGCGAGAGCAGCCCCGGTGCAGCTGCTAGAAAGAAACTGCATTCTTCTTTCCACGTAGTGCTCTCGCGTAGCTATCCCGAGCAAGAATGCCGTTCTGCGGCTGAGAAAAGGGCTACTGTGTTTTGATCGCCGCGCTTAGACACCTGACAAGGCCAACAAATGGAACACCGTGCGGCCTTTTTACCCGCCCCTTTGTCCCCTGCGACAACCCGCGATTACCTGCCAATTGGACAGCCACCGATGCACGTGCACCGGCGGTTCGCATCCTCGGATTTTTCTAATAGATCCAACGGATATCGATCGTCTTGGAATTCGTCTGCTTACAGCCGAGAAGTCGTCTAATCGACGAGGCGGAACGCCTTCCTCCGAGATTGTTTCGTCCGAAGAAAAGATTGCAAAAGGAGGATAAGGTTTCGGAAACGAAGAGGCTCGTTTAATTAATTCCATCGGAGTACGTTCGTGTGAACCTGCTTCGATTGCCGGCGGGCTATCAGCTCTCGTATACAGCTGCATCGATATGTATGCAAGTCAGAATTTCATTATGCATGGATTGACCCCAGATCATGCGTCGGCACGACATCAGCATAGATTGAAATCGAATCGGGGGTTTTCGGATGACTCCTTTCGTATTGTTCGGTCAGTATGGTCAGCATAATCGGGTCGCGTTTACTCCGGCATCCCTTGCTTCTCCTGTCATTTCCTCTAACTTGTCGACGCGTGTAATCTCCACCATCTACACGAACGTCGCTTTCGATAACGGATCCTTTGATATCGAATCTACTTCTGAGAATTCATCTTCTGCCTTGTCTCGGGATGTCGAAGCGGTGGTTGGACGTTTCGTCTACAAATGCTTCGAATGTAATTATCCGGCCTCGTTTTATTTCGGCGATCGCGCATGCGACGGTAATTGGAAATTGTTACGGGTTTCGCTGTTGCGGAACGGGAATCGATAGAGTATGTGGGATAAGGTCGCTATAGTCGCTCGTGAATTACCCATTGAACGTTAACGGCGACAGGAAAAGCCTGTCAATGGGCTAGCAGGGCTTCTTCATTCGTCCTGAATGGCGCCTGCATAATACTTGCCGAGAGGCCCGAAGCTGTTCCCGTATTATGCGAATATTGCCGATCGGTCAATACCGTCGATCTCCGACCAGGAACAAAACCTGTACAACGGATGTCGTTTCGAAACAGGCCTGCCTTTTCAGAAACGCGTTCTCGACGGGCACGACCGCCTCGAGGTTCGTATCTAATCATCATCGTCGTTCGTTTCCTCTCGGAATATTCCTTCCGGCTTTCGCGCGTTCGACTTCCTTGGTCCAATGTCCGAACCCCTCTCGGACAGGACGAAGTTGAAATCAAAATGATTTTCCGCTTTATCTTTGGCTGGAAAAGCGGCGGAGAAAAGTGTGTCGTGTCGAGTCGATAGGAGGCTAATTGGTAAATGGTGTGGACTCTGGACCCCGCCTTGTTCCCGGATCGCTTACCGCGGGCGTGAACGAGTCCGACGAACGAACGAGTGACGTCGATTGACGTAAGACCAGCAGTCGGTCGAACGTGATCGAAATGTTTGCACTCTCGTGCCCACGTCACAGGCGGCACCGATCGAGGAGAGTGCGACAACACCTTCTCCGAGGAGAAAATTCTCGTTCGAAAGTTTCGTCGCACGAAACCAGCCGGCTCGATTATCTGCGCCGGCGTCCCCCCGTTCTCGTTCTTTCCGCCGCAAAATCACGACGGTTCTCGGCGAATCTTCAGCGTTTCGTCCCGCGCGAAACCGAGCCGCGAAGGAATCGCGGAGGAATCGCGGAAGAGGACGCGAGCGACGCGGAGGGCGGACCGCGGAGGGAACAGGGGCGGTCATCTGTGTCACCATGCAAATCGAAGCCAGCAAAAGTCGACGACACCCAGATCCAGAGGATTCCATTGCAGTCGTAAACCCGTCTTCATCGGTGGCATAACAGGTTTCGGTGAAATTCGTACCAACACACCGACGCCGATCGTCCGGCAACAGGCGCGCTCAACAGAGAGGAAATCCACCCGTGGACGACCTGGAAGCAAATTACGTCAGATCGACCTGGGGTCCAACGAACCCAGATCCCCGGCTTTTACTACTTTCCGTACCGTTCCGAATGAAAACCATCCGAAAAGGGCTAGCCCGCGACCACGCTGCCGGGAGACCTTCGTCGATCGAACGAAACTCGCCGGGGAACACGCGGAGAGATCCAGATTCGTTGGAAATTGCGCTCGATTCTCGGTAGTATCGGAGATTCGAGCGTTTGTAGAGGATTGGCGAATGATTCGGAGCGTTTAGGCTAACTTCGGAGAACTGGAACGAGTTTGATACTATGCTAGGTTCCTTGGTCGGAGATTAGAAGCTGTCTAAAGCAAGAATATTGGACATCCGATAATTGAATCCATCGGATTCAAAAGAAACAATGTATATTCTCAAGAAAAATGAAAGATTGACATACTAATCAAAGATCGGCGATCAGACAAGAGCATTTAGACTAAGACACTGCGACCACATTTCACTGCCGCTGCGACGATTAAAGAGATCATCCTCTCTGAGCGAAAACGAAGACACGATCTAATTTAATTTTGATCGGCATTGTCCTTCCGATCTCTTTGATCGACGATTCTGTCACGGCGAACTGCTATGTTCTAGCGCGTTCCACTTAGGCGTTAGCAGGGGGCGAGATGAACGTTTCGCGTGCGTTTTCTGCGAACAGCATAGGCCTCGATTCGCGAATCAGAACAGCGCACGCACCATCGGGCCCCGGATTACCGTTTTATTCCGCGAAACGGCTGGCCGGTGCAATCGTTGATCTATCTGACGTATGGTTTTCGAAAGTGTCCATTGATTCACCTCCCGTTTCCACCGCGGAGACCTAACCCAGTTCTTTTACCCTCGAAACGTGGCCTACGCGTATACGTCGAGGACTGTGTGTGGAAACCGACCGTACCAGGCTTTCAGATCGCTGATTTTTACGACATTTTAATCGCGCGCGCGATCCGCTCGCCGGAGACCGACCCTCCGATCGATTAGGTCACTGTGGATCGAATGGTCTAGCGGTGCAGATTTAGCAGACCGGTTGGCCTGAAAGCCGCAAACGTTGTCACAACGATCCATCGTTCGTGGGAAGCTCTGACGAACGGCGCCGGTCAGAATGTCTCAAGAGAATTCTGTGTCTCGCGATCGGCATGGATCATTTCTCCTGAAAACCTGCGATCTCTTCGTCAATGCACAAAGATCGCAGACCCTGCAGCTTCCGAATCCCTCGGGCCGATTTTCAACTGCGTAGAAACGTCTTCAACGTTTTCGTTTCCGATATCGCGAGCATCCAAGAAAATTTTCGATCAGAGTTTTCGGACCGTTTTGAGTCTGGCGAATTCGGACAACGATCGGTCGAAACGCGATCGATTGAAAAAAATCATCGCGGGAAGGAGGACGAACGACGGAAACGAAAAAGAAAGGGAATGGTTATGCAAATGGCGGAGCAGGCTAAACAAAATGTAACTCCGCCGCGATCTCCTTGTAAAACTTGAGCAAGGAAGTTTCTGAAGTACTACCTGACCCAGACGATCGGGACTCGTTCATCCCTACCCTTCCTTCCTGGTCGGTCAAGGCCAACATCATCTCCCGCATCTCATTAGTTCTTTTTGCGCTCAGTTTCATTCACTTATCGCGCAAAAACATATGGGCGTGTACGTTCGCATTAAATGTGCATACCTCCGGCACGGACACACGAACAGAAAAAGAGAGGGAGGGAGAGAGAGAGAGAGAGAGAGAGAGGGAGGGAGGGGGTTGAGGGAAAGAGGGGCGGGGTGGAGAGGAGGAGAGAGTTACGGAGATAGAGAGAGGGAGAAGGAATGCGTTATGGTATCCAAGGACCATCCCCGGTGGAAACACCATGGTCCTGCGAGAAGGAAGAGAAAGGAAGAAACGAAAGTCGCGAGCAACTTTTATTCGGACGCGAATATTGCCGGTTTCGAATCTCCATTTATCGATTCGCATAAACGAAAGGGAAGATTCTAAGCATCCTAAGGTAACGCTTCACCTAATTTTACCTTGCACTTCGATTCGGCGAACTCTACTTGTAGTCTGCGGACTTGGCGCGAGAAATTACTCTAAACGCAAACAGATCGAATGCTTATTAATATCTAAAAGCAGAAACTGGTTTTCAATTAGGGTTAATGATTTTACGGACTCCTCTACGTGTTATCGGTCTCGAGTTGTTATAAGTTTAGCTGTGGGCGGGGATCAGCTTTCCGCCTCTAATTTTTGGAGGAATTAGGGGAATGAGTTTTGATTGGCCGATGGAATCGGTCATCGTCGAATTACTCGCGGCAAACGTTGCCCTATAAATAATCCGGGACGTCGAGGTTCTGGGTAGTCGTTAATTTGTTTCCTCCGATGCTGGTGCAGGAGCCGGTGAATGTCAAGGCCAGCATCCTCGTTCCCATTGGCCGGCGGCCATTACCCCGGAAGCGCTCTCGTGGGTTCGGCTCCGATCGCACATCCGACGAAAAAAAAAACACCCTGAAGACTCCGATGTCTGATAACGCTGCCCGGCACGTTTTCCTCGTCGAAACAACGCGGAAAGTCTCGCTAGAAATTAATCGGCCCTCGCCTGCGACCACCAGAAACCACCCTTGCAAATTTCTCCGGCGCACCCTTGACCTCCGATCTCCTCGTCTTTCGTCCGCGCGCAGATTTCAACGCTGGATCCACCGTGTGCACCGAAGCGAAAGGTACGGAGAAAACATTGTGCAACGATAAAAACATGCGCGGCGACGATCGACGATCTTGCGCCGGCTGTTACGGTAACATTGACCAAAAGATTACAGGCGCGGGCGACTAGAAAGGGAACCCGGCAGCGAATCGTCGCCCACAGGTGAGATGACTGTTACGTCACCACGGACGCAATCATTTGGAGGGCCGCGGGAGGATCAAAGGAGCCACCCGCGCATCTCATCGGCCTCCGAACAGGTAATCAAGGGATACGACATCCTCGAATCGGTTCTGTTTCGGCTCCAATTACCGATACACCTCGATACGTGGATTCTCTACGGGTGTGTTTCGTGGAAATCTCGGTGGCTCGGAGTTCACGTATCGACGATACGATCGGCGTTTCTCGAAACCAGGAAGTAGGGAACGCGTTGATTCGTGATCGTATTCCCGGCTTCTCGGAAATCGTCCGACCGTTGGTATTCTCGAGAGGGAAAGAGAGAGAGAGAGGAAAGTAGTTTCGGGGGAGGCGGGCGGAGAGGGGGGGAAAGAAACTTCATCTATAGAGAGTCACTCCGAATAATTTATGAAGCGGGTTTCTACGCAGCGATGTGGCCGAATTCGCGTGAATCCGGCGGCTGTTTACCTGGGTGGCCGAGTGGTCAGCCGAACAAACACCGGCGATCACGTCGGCCCCAGGATTTGTTTTGATCGGATGATTCGTAGTTGAAACACGAGTCGGGGTCCGTTGAACCCCGTCGACGCTTTTTCCTGCTAGATTCGGAGAGCGTCGTCATCGTCGCGGCTGACGTTAGCGCGGCGTCACGGAAATGTTAACGAGCCCGCCGACAGGATTTGGTAAATGCATCGTGTGCCCGGCCACCGACGTCATAGGCATACCTTATCGTGTTACCTTTGCTCGTAGGCGAACCGAGCCAGTTGCAGTTCGTTGAACCGCGTTTTAGAGGATCCTCGGGCATCCACGTCGTCGCCCGGGGGTTACGTAAAGCTCCCGAGAATCGTCGGGAATCTGAAAGCCACAGGTGCAGTGGGGCACGATTATGTAGATACGGGTCCTCGTGCATCGGAAAATTGTCTACCGTGTCCAGACTCGGGGCTCGAGTGATCCAGA
>CM052154.1:11653236-11723197 GCA_028455555.1 Augochlorella aurata | reverse complement strand
CGGAAAATTGTCTACCGTGTCCAGACTCGGGGCTCGAGTGATCCAGAGCATAGCAGATTTAGACGTTGGATCCGATCGTCACCGAGCTACCGAGTTGGGATCTGAGAAACCAGAGAAGCATAGCTTGTCTAACCCCTTCGCATCCTTCAGAAATTCGCAATTGCGGAGCCCATGTTGTCGGTCGAATTTTGTTTTAAATTCCGTACATAAAAGAATAAATAAATTATTCCTTCTAAACATTTCTCCTTCTGAATAGAGACAAGACTTTGTTCCTGTGGTATTAAAATCTAGAAATAAAATTGAAGACATAAGAGACAAAAATTGTCTCTCTCCATCAGGGGAATTATTAAGGTCGAAACAATTCTTTTCATTTGTACCTAACGAGAGATTGAATAATGTATTCGAATCCAGAATATCAACGCGAATCGATTAACGAGCCTAGATTCGGATCAGATTGCATCGCGTGGCTACAAATTCTACACGAAGAAGCCAAGTCTGATCGTGTGCAGAGCCTTGAAAATTTTCCTACCATCAAGGCCCTATCCACGTTGCGAACGGATTCCCAGCATCGATATTTTCCATCGAGAATCTGTCCCCTGCCCTGGTGGTATCGAGCGAGTTTCGCGCGAATCCCTCGGCGATGGATCTCGGTAAAAAATGCCGCGATGAAAAGCAAGCTCGACAGGATGCGACCGCGAGAGTGCCTCGGAATTTTGCAGGGTACTGTCCCGGGAGCAGGATTCCATCATCCGCGACGTAGAAACTAAGCTTGTCGATGATCGTTTGCTTAGGAATCGTCGGTGTGTGCGTCGTGGAAAAGGCAGATTATTCGTGGTGTTCGTGTTCCGGACGGGGACGGGACTATCGTAGGGTTCTAGTGCCTAGTACCTGTGCTTACAGGTTTCAGTACGGCCGTATCTAGGCACTAGCACTGTTGCTTAGCGACCGGTTTCCTAGTCAGCCCGTTCAGCTAGCCGACAGTATAGATGCCGGGGCATCTAAGCGCGCCACGCTTCGTCAGGAATCCCTCGAGAACCGGGCAAAATAAAAGTACTCCTCCTTAAGGCGATCGACGTCCGTTCTATCCGAGAGCAATTTCTGATCGCCGATTCCCCGGCTCGACTAATCTCTCTTAGAACGATTCTCGTGCTACTCGAGTCGGTCGTACGAGGAATCCGCGTTAGATTTTCCAAGCGAAATATCCTCTAACGCGCGACGGTCCGACGCAACTGGTTTCCGAGCGTTTCCTACAATTTATCCGACCATTGGAGATAGGTCTTGCGATCCGGCAATTAAGCGGTTCTTTTCTCCAAACGCGATATTTCGTTTCACCGATTGCAGGAGTCAGGGCGAACCTTCCGCCGCGTTCCATATTAATTTCCGAGCGATCTCTTAGCTCGACTCCAATTCGGTCGAAGCGACGAATTCGCGGTTCTGGTTGGAAAGTAAGCCACAGGATCAGCAAGTGGAATGGTCCGCACGCGTCTGATCTCTTTTCGAGTTAGCGGGTCGCGGCCAGGTCAGATCCAGTTGAAATGCGAAAGAGGCTCGCGCGTGTACGTATCTGCGCCGTGCGATTTGATCCTGCGATTCGGGCGCCGCTGCCCGCGCAACAGGATCCCATGGATTTATGTGCATTTTGATGGGCGATCGCGATGCGGTGGGCGTACCGAGTACCGAGTCCTCCCTGTGTACGCGTTCGGCAGATCGTTCTTTTTCCTGGTGTCCGATCTAGCGTTGCATATCGATCGCCTCTATCGATCGGACGAAAGTGTCCTTCGATCGGTGGTCTCGCTATCCTAGCGCTCGATCGCGTAGGATCCACAGAGTAGATCCTCGCTTTGAAAGTATAATACTTTGTTAGTCGACGAACCGATCGAGTTAACAATAATATTTCGAGGAGACGATCGGGAACAATACCGTCGACAATGTTTCTTAGAAGACCGGGCGGCGTACTTTTTTCACGGCCGTTCGGTTATCGAGAAGAACGAAATCGCTTTCTTCGAGGAAAAGTGACAGCGCCGAGCGGAGAACGCGCTTAATTGAGTTTTCTCCGGAGTAACACTTACCTAATGCATAATTTAATCGGCGGAGCGTATAGTCGATGCCGTTCCACGGCGCGGTCCCGATTATAGCATAACTCAGGCAGCGTCGTTAACTTGATCTCGAATAAGGCGTGGTATCTGGGTGCCGGTGAGTCTTGTTCGTTCTGTTCGTTTCGCGGCCGTACGGGATGCGGCTCTCGGCTGCGATACGCCGCGCCGGGCCGCGTCGCGCGTCGGCTGATTACGCGTCAAGATGTAATTGGAATACGGGTTAAGCAGCGAAGGTTTAGATCGGGCTCCGAGAACGAGTCCCGAGCCTCGGTTTTTCACGAAATAAAGAACACCGAACAACAGTTAGCGGTTTAACGAGGTCGCTTTCTACCCTTTTGCATTTCTGTTTTTCGGGCGCGTTCTAAATTTATCCTCCCGCCGGAATTCGCTGAAATCTTCGGGATCGAAGCTTTTCCGTGAACACTGCACGGGGAAAGTGATCTTCCAGATCTCCGCTAGACGTTCCACGATTGTTTCGGTCAACATCCGTTGCACACCGTGAGCGCAAATACTGCACGAAGACGAAGGTACGTTTATTAGAACTATAACCCAGCAACAAATTTATAAAAATTGTTAGCAAAAATTGTTAGACAACCGTTCGTTCGTTCTCTTGTAATCTACAATTTGTCGAGCTCCTAATAATTATTATCCATTCCGCGAGATGCGTTCTGCTGGTAAAAAGGTTAAAACCTCCTGTCGATGTTCAGTAAAATTATGGAATATTTTTCTAAGACCTTGACGCTTTTAGTATAATTTTGCTATACGAATATCCGGTAAAGATGGGTCGCAAAGACTCGTCTCCGCAGTGCAAGATCGGCCACGTATTCGATAAATATCGTTCGGAAGATTCTAGATTTGGCGAGGTTTTGCAAGTTCGATGTATTCCGATGGAAATAAAGAACCGCGGCGTGGCCGGTCCAGTGTTTTTGGGATGCAGCGGGACGTCGCGATCGTCGCGGCTAGACGACCGTGCCGAAAGTTAGGCAGATGCACCCGGTCGGGCAATTTGAAAGCCAAATTAGCGTCGCTGCATCGAAATCACCGGTTGCCGGCCGGCGAATACATTTGTCTCGATCCCCTCCCTCCCCTTATTTTTCTCTTTCTGTGTCCTGCCGTTGTTTTCGACCCCCTTCCTCCGTATTACTCTTGACGAGCTTCGGAGGCAACGGCGTTAGCTACCGGTACGGAAGTCGGACGAAGAAACGCGCGCTTTCCGCAGCGGATAACAGCTCCTCCGGCTATCAGAGCCAAGGATTCGTGCCTAAACTGGCTCATCGAGGAGCCCAAGGTCTAAAGTTTCCGAGATCGAGACCCTGGGTAGCTAGCTAGATGACGGATGAAACGAAACTGAGCGAAATTGCAGAAGATATCTCGCGGTTCGGTGGCCAAGAGAAGCCAAGAGAAGGCGTCCGAGATCTCGATTCGTCCGTTCTAGGCTCCGTGGACGAAGGATCGCGGGGCCCGTGGGATGGAAATGTGACTTGTCGTAGGTCCCCCATGGATCCGCGAGCCACCTTGACTCGAAAGGACGGAGAAACCGTGCGTATGTACGTGTGCCGTGTCGCTGTATCCTCGGGCGTCGAAAAATCACGTCTTACGACACCGGTCGCCGATTTATCTTAACACAGCAGAGCTAAGTGGTCGCGCGCTATTTTTGCCCGGCCTTGAGTCTACAAAAAGGGCCGGGATTACCTTGAAACGGGACCCACACGGCTATCCATCAAAGCTCATCGCGCGCTAGAGAGCAAACCGAGAGGGACTTCTCCCCGGGGTCTGGTTTTGCCGCGCGACGAGTTTTCGACGTTGTTCGACACAGAACTCCTCAGGGTGGGGTAGATACGGGGGCGGGGTCGAGGGGCTCGGGGGACTAGTTTAACCAGAACGCTCTCTAACGAATCCCCCTAGCGCTTGCCCGGCGTGCCCAGCTTGCCCGGCTTCGATCCAGTGGGATAGCTTAGGTCCCAACCGCCTCTCTTGGTCGTGACCTCGGATTGGTCGATAGACGAGCCACCGGGTACTGATTTCTTGTCCTAGGTTCCGGAGGCAGACTTGACTACCTTGACGCAAATCCACGTGAACTTGCCCGACGCCGATGAGCGACTCGCTTAGAAACCGAGTTATTATGATAGGGCCCCTTTCAGGCTCACCACTGATCCACAAACTGGCCACTTACATCCTGAAAACCTATCGACCAATATTTTTTCCTTAAACCTCGCCGACTCCTGATCTCGTTGGCCAACTACTCTTCTGCTTTTAGGGGTCAAACGTGCGGACCATTTTCTTATCACGTTCAGTGCCAACTACGAGATGTCTCGCGTTAGACTCCCACCGCGACGCGTCTCTCGAAGGTTCCTTTTACTTGTTATTATTTTTTATTTATTATAACTCTTTTATAATTTTTTTTAAAGAAATCTTAATATTAATTATAATAAGAGACTCGGTTTAATCCTCGATTCAAGCTGCACCAATTGAAAAGCGAATTCGCGAGATGCAATTGAGGAAGCTTCGAAACGATGGGACTCGTCGCAGCCTAGAGAGAATTGTAATTTCGAATCGTATTCCCGGAAAGCGATTGGAAATCTCTGATTATTTTTGAGAGAGGAACGCGTCCGAGACTTTGACGAATTCGAGTTAGTCGCGGAGAGGGAACCGCGCTGGCCCAAATATATTGGATCGGGATCGGCGAGTCCAGCGGAGACGTAAATATGTATGTGGATCGCGCGGCGGGTACTTTCGATTTTCGGCGGAGGCGCGATCGGTACGAAAACTGACCCGAACTAATTTACGCGTTATCGATCGGCCGGAGTAATTGGACGGCTCATCGCGAAAGTTCGTCCCCGGGTGAAATGAAACGGCGCGACATTCAAATGAAAGAGGCCCCGAAAACCGGTTCCGCGACGCTCGTCGCCGCTGACTCTGTCGCTCCTCTGGGTAGCCGGTCGGCTCCGAGATAAATCGACACGGAAGAGTGTCGTAATCGGGGCCGGGGTACCGTGGTACCCCACGTGGTGGGTGACGCAGGTGCACCACACACTGCCTATGCTCTCTTTCTCCCCCTTTCTCTTTCTCTCCTTACCGCCGTTTCTTCTGCATCTCCACCCCTCCCCCACGAAACTGCATCTCTTCGGAGGATGGCAAATTCTAGCTCCGTGTAGCGTATCTCCGGACCGATTTATTTCGACCATCGGTGTACCCTATTCGACGCGGCGTTCAACGAATCATCATCCCCCGGCCCGCCTCGATCCCCCGGCGAGGTGTTCAAAAAGAATCAGGTACTCGAGATTTATTATCGAGCCCCCAGGATCTCGAAGAGAGGCTAACGAAGCGGAGAAGATGATGCAGGCTCGTTAGGGCCCGCAGGATGCGAGCAAAGACACGTGGACTACTTTTTACCGTTGTCGCTTTTTCTTGCTCCCAATTTTGCCGATTCCTCGCCGGCCAACCTGGCCCGAGTCCCCGTTACCGACGATCTGCGATCCGATATGTTTGCATCCGCCTATTCGGAGCAATTTTGGATTTAACAGGTTCCTTATCGATCGAGATATGTTCAAAAAAGTGAAGTTATTTATACCGGTAAACGCTAATTTTTGCGACAAGAATCAGCGAATCGGGTAAACAATTTATAGATGAAAATCGTGTGTGCAAGGTTCGGAGGATTCAGGCTTGCGAATTAGTTTGTGGCCGATCAGACTGCAACGATTTCAAGGGAGAGGCGACCGCGGGCTCGGCAACCTCGATAGATCCTAATGATCGATTTACCGGTGCGAACGTGATCGCGGTGGTGCACGGCGCGGCGCCGGTGTTACGCAACGTCCCAATTCCACGCGGCGTGAAGCATGGAAGACTTCCTGTATCCCGGTCGCGAGACAGAAAAAACTTTTACCTTCGATCGGCATTAGCATGGCTCCCGTGGCCGTAACGATTCGTCGATCGCGTAAGCCGCCGCACACTGATGGATCGGCCACGGCTTCGCGTCCATAAATGTATCCGTCGCGAGTTTTGCAAGCGCGAAATTTCCACCGGCGAATAATCTGCTCTCCTCTCTGCCTGCCCGGTGGCCAGTGACGTCAAATAACCGCGACCGTCTATCAAAATCCCGCAAAATCCTTCTAATAACAATAATAGTAATAACAACTTTATCGATCGAGAGGATAACCCTTTGTTGCAGCGAATAAAATACGAAAAGACGAAACTAAAAACTTAAATATAAAATACGAATAACGAGGTCAACTCAACTTCGAAAAATCGCTTTGAAAAATCGAAATGCATTATTAAAACTATTGCGGTCGAAGAAGAATTTTCTTGGTTGCCGAATAGTATAGATTAATTGTTGGAGCTTAGGGAAGCGTTCGAGGACCGAGACATTGACGTAGCCGCGATCATGCGAGCGGGTTGGCGAAATAGGCGGACCGTTTGCGAGCGTATGCGCTCATGTATGAGCCGCCTCTGACCGTTAGAGCGTAGTGCACGACCGCTACATGCAGATCAACGTCACCGGGACGGGGCCTTTTCCGATGCAGCGGGGAAGGGATAAAGAGCGAGGAACCAGAAGGGGGCAAGCCGTTACATTTTCAATAATTTCTTACATAACCGGCGATCCCACAGCCGGAACCAAGCTCCCTCGATCTGGGACAGCGGAATATTCCGCGAGCTTTCGGGCCGATCCTTCGAGAAGCCTCGTTCCGCCGCTATCAGCAGTCTTCCTGATCCGTTCGCAATTAGAATTTCTGCCCGAGAGCCTTGGAGACCGACGAGAACCAGAAGAGTCCGTCGATTTTATTCGTCGCTAATCCGGACAGCCTTGATTTTCGGCACCGGTCGCCTCCGAGAGCCATAGGAATACCAAACGTGTTCCTCGGCGACCTTATCTGCACGATCTATCTGGCCATCACTCGAACCTGCCGAAAATAAACGCGCGTATGTCCCCTGGATCTCTTTCGCTGGATCCTCGCGAAAGGAATTCTCGAAGTTCTCGCGACGAGCTGTGGAAATTCCTTCATCGGGAAGATATTTTTAGCAGAGATATACACACGTAGCTCGTTAGAAAATCGCCGAAGCGAGAGATGAAGCAGTATAGGCAATCGGTTACGCAATTGTCTGAGATCTAGACAGCCGAACGAAACAGAAAGAGGTTTAATTGCAGCGGCGGCGATTAAACAGCGGTCGGAAAGTGTGTCACCGAGCCGACTCGGTTATCTCACTTTCTTCGAGAACTAGGGTCAAGTTACTAGAACAATCGGCGCCGATGTTGCCGCAGCTCGCTTCCGACGCGTGCAACCACCCACATCCACGTGTATCTTCCTCAGCGAAAAAACGCGATTCCACCGAATGCAGTTTCGGACTGCGATCTTGTTGCTGAACCGACAACTTTGTCGCGCGGTTCTACGCGAAGCGAGGAATTCCCGGGCCTGAAAAGGCCGGCGATCGTAAAAGGCCCCGATCGTTGAGCACTCGCTCGTAAATCGGCGCGAAAACCCTTAAAAATGAAACCAGTCGCCGCGGCGCGCCGCGCCGGGAAGAATCGAGCCGCATCCGGTATCGCATTGTTAAGCAGAGGAGAGCCTTGATTTTGGCCGGGACCTTCGTCAAGTCTGGCCGGCTCGCGATATCCGTCGGGAACGGATCGGATCGATTCGTCTCGCCGAGCTCCGCTTTTCGCGGACGCGCCGCGATCTTGAAATTCCGTGGCTCCAAGGCTCGCTCGGCTCTGCGTGGGATCAAGATCGAGCTGGATCGCGAGAAAACACGGCCGTCTTCGGCGAATCCGGCCGCCGATTCCGCTGAATCCTGCTCCGAGTTCCAGAAACACATTTCCCCCTTCAGCCTCTCCCTCTCCTTCTCCTTCTTCTCCCCCTGCCACTTCTTCTTCGCCTTCTTCATCTTCTTCTTCTCCTTCTTCTTCTTCTTCTGCTTCTTCTTCTTCGTCTCTGTTGGCTTTCTTCGAGCTCTGAACTTTAACCAAAGGATTCTGCCGAGATTGAAACGGATTTTTGACAGAGTTTCGCGAGGATCCTCCCGGTGGTTTGATCGCACGAACAACAACGACTCGGTCCTCGCGTGACTCGGAATATTTGAATAGATGATTGCCGGCAAGCCAATTTTATTTCGCGTGCAGCTGACGAGCCCCGATCGTTCCAGTCACCTTGCTTCGCGGCCGATCGCCGAGTTTCGTTTCTTTTCACCGTCGATCGCGGTGCCCGTGTTTTCGGGATCGTTAGATCCACCGGAAACACCCTTCTTCTCTCGGTAACTGGGCTACAGATATTTTTGGAACACCGCCTCTGAAACCATCGTCAACCTGCGGCTGTTTATCCAGCTGGTATCCAGAGATTCCCCGAAGACGCTCGCGTTACCTACTGACAAACGACAAAGAGATACTCTTTTATTTTCTTGGGAAGAATCTTGAGAGAAGAGTGATAGACTTTTTACTTTTAATACTTACTCTTTCTGTTTTTTATAATTTTATCTTTTCAGGTACTGAAAGACGCACACATCTACATGCGATGCCAATGTATTCGTTCGAGTCATAAGTTCGTGTCGCGAGTGCTTATACATTTTGTGACACGTTTAATTGATTTTGCAAAGGAAATTTTTGTCTCAAAGATCACACTCAAATTTTTCGTCTAAAATTTTGATCATTCCAAAATTATCTGTCTACAGATATTTAGAAAATAAATGGAAACAGTAAACGGCAGGAGTGTGGTTGATACGATTCGATCCAGATTTACCGATTTACAGTCGCATCGAAGATGTTGCTACGTGCCAGAGGACGAAGGTCCGAGTTAAAAATGGAAGGTCCGAGCGCATGGAGGCGAGCGAAGATCGGCCGGCACCGTCCGGAGGATCGGTTTCAACGGAGGGTATCGAAAGCGAAATGAAAAATCCTGGACGGGAAAGGGTAAAAAGGAGCTTCGGTATCGGCGGGCAGGAGAGTCTGCGAGAGCTTTCCCGTTATGCGCCTCCTCTCTAAGCTGAATTCGAGCTGCCGGCCAGAGGCCGGTACCGCTAGCTTCCCAGAAATCGAGGCTCGATAATGCCTCTCGATACGGATGAAGCAATCTCCTACTGTCGCACCGCCACGAGAGGGGAAAAAAGGCTGCCCCGTGTGCACAGAGGGTGGGGAATCGAGCGACCAGGTGGGGGCAGACCGCGCATATACCCAACACCACTAGCCTCATGTTTTATTCAGCGATTTGAACGAATTCGAGGTGTACAACGAGGTAGCGCGCTTCCTCATTGTCTCCGCGAGACGATGCCACGGTCGCCCTTATCTCGGAGCTTTCGGCACTCCGGGACCCTTCCCCATGGTCGCCTCCGCGTTCTCCATCCCTTCCCCGAGCGATCCTCCTCGCCGCGCCGCCATTTTGGTCCCGGAATCCCGGCAACTGGCTCCGCCGAAACGCGATTTAATCGCAGACGAATTTCACGAGATCTCCTCCTGCTCCTCCTCTTCGCGAATCTGTCCGCTGGAAATATGGCAATTTATCGACGTTCCAAGGCTCTCGACGGATCGATCCAACGAATGTTAATACTAATTTATCGCACAGGAATGCGACGGTAATTTATGTCGAATATAATCCCACCTGTGAAATTCGCAGAACGTACGGTACCCGCGAGAAAAGAACGGAATCGGTCTCCGCGTTTGACAGTCGGATTCGAGGAACGTTCTCGATCGGACAAGTGGACCAGATCGACTCAGCGCGGCAATAATTGCGTCTGACTTAAATTCGATTCTACTCTGGGCTGACCTACTATGACCGCGAGCGCTCAATGTTGACGCACGACCCGTTGTTTGCGCGCGTGTTTCGCGAACCTGCTAGAACCGAGGTACGTGCGCGTCGTTCGAAACACGAATCGCCTCTTCGCAATCTAATTTTTGCGTCGCAGGGACCGTGTTGACGTTTCACGATCAACACAGGATGCACACTGTTCTCAGGAGTTTAATAAACCCATCTCGAATCGCGTTTGTTTCGAAACAGATGCAGTGTCGTCTGACCGGTCGCGGCTGTCTTTCCCAGAAATTTCGACGTTCGTCTTACAGAGTTGTCGCAACACCTGGATTCAAAGACATTGTGACTGCGGATCTGCGTCTGCCATAATTCAGCCGACGGGTTCAGCTGACTGGCGATCGGATCCGATATCCTCGGTCAATGCGTATCGGACATTTTTAGCAGAATCTCCGACGCCATAATCCTCCATACGTCTTCCACCTCGGACGATTCTCCTCGAGCTTCTTCGAATAGATCTGAAACAACATTTTTCGAACCTTCGCGTTTCGTGATCCCAAATTGTTTCGCAAAAGTAACTCTACGGAAACGTCGTTTGCCGTCTCGATCGCGATCCACCGAGTCGCAGAAAATCGTTAGGGCTCTCCGCCCTTCGTTTTTTCATAAAGACGCTGTACCATGAATCAGCCGCTCAACATCCTAGCCCAAGGAAGTGCGATCGATCGATCCCGCGACTGTGGCCAGCACAATCGTCACGTTCATGACACTCAGAAAAGTTGCGGACGCGCACAGAGTGTCCGGTTCGCGACTCGCGTTACGAGAAATGGAGCCAAAACTTTCGACATAGGTGTTTCTCGGCGGTCAAGCTAAATTTTCGAATCTCCCAAGGCCAGGGACGACTATGAATAGCCTAGAGAACATTTCCACGAAAAATATCCAAAAACGATTGTCTTGAAAGAGGATTGCCCCATAAAAAATAGACTGAAGTTTCAACGTGCTGAACAGAACGTGCTAGATAGAAGCTAGGATATTATCGGTGTTTATGTAGCGGCAGTTAAAAATATTACTATCGTTTTGTTCGTAGTACGTAGCCATTGCTCCGAGCAAAGTTGCTAAGACAGGCTCGCGAAGAAGCACTCGTTCTGTTTTCCTTTCGCGTACAAGAAGGAATATGAATTTTCTTGACCCTTTAAGAAATTGGTATTTACGAAGGAAGCTCGCCGCGATCGCGAAGAAAAATTGCACGGCGAGAGGGGTTAGTCTTACGATCGCGACGCAGATTTTTGTGTATTCACGGCGGTGGACGAGATAAGGGTTAAACGTCCCTCCGGTCCGATTTCCGACGGTTTTTCTCCGGCGGCTCGGAGGACCCTAAATGGTCCCGGTGCGCGAGGAGAACGAGTCGGAGGGCTGGTCTCCCGCGAAAAACGGCTCGGTTTTTGTGAGCGGCTTGCAGCGGCCGGTGCGAAGGGCCATTTTCGAAGCGGCGGGAGGGGAGGATTGTGTAATTGCGACCGGAATCGATAAAACGCGCATCGAAAATGCCCGGTGAATCGCCGTGTCCGTCGATGGGAGCGCGGCCAGCCGGTCTGACGAAGTGTGCTCGCTGGCCGGACTGTCGGCACACACCACCTCGCTGCCAGAAAACCCGATGGCACCTTAAGGAGAGAAGTCAAGGGCAAGAAGCGTCCCTTCGTTACCCAGTCTGGCCCAGCTTGGGCCCTACTTGGACCCCACTCCGGTGCCCGCCGGTGTCTCCACCCCCTCCCCGTCGGTCGGCACACACCTCTTCTGTGGGTATCTCTCTTCTGTAGAATCCCTTGCTCCTCCAGCCCCTTCACCTTTGCCGGGGGATCTCCCCCTCCGCACGTTCCCCTGCGCACCTTCTATCGCCACCTCCCCCTTCTGCCCTCGTCTCTCAACACGAATCCATATGTATGGGGTTGTGGCGCACAGGCGACGCAAATGTGCTGACTACATTACGCCGCTATATAAGATAGCCGGGCAACCATCCTATCCCCACAGACCGAGCCAGATCGGCAGACCGTTCACAGACGGGACCAACCGACACCGACCCGGCCGATATACGCCGATACCACACGACACACCACACGACAACACCACGCAACAACTGTCAACGATTCCTGATCGACGCGCCGGCACCGCTCCTCTGTCATCGATCGTCTAGCTCTCCGCGATCATCCACGGGGACCACCGCGATATCCACCGAGATCCGAAGAGAAAGAGAGACAAAGAGGAGAGAGAAAGAGAGAGAGAGAGAGCACGCTCTCTCGCCGCGGAGAAAGTGAGATTTTCGGTTTCGACGAGGCTGACATCGGTCCCACCGCCATCGGACACCGGTCGCAGCCGACTTGCACCCGCTGTCAACACGCGCCGATCGCTCCTCGAGTACCCTAGGTCCGGGTGACGAGTGCAACCACGAACAAACTCAAGTGCAGAACACCACCGCTGCGAAGATGATCCCTCTGACAGCCACCACGTGCTTCCTGATCGCCGTCACGTTCGTGGCGCTGGTCGTGATCCTTCTGGACCACCTGCGCTCCAAGAGACTCCCCAAGCAAGAGGTCCTCGACGGATGGAACGACAGCCTGCCGGAACCACCTGGACCAAGACCCTGGCCGATCCTAGGCTCCCTGCACATCCTCGGACGCTACGACGTCCCCTACAAAGCCTTCGGCGACCTTGTCAGGGACTACGACTGCCAGGTGATCAAGCTCAGGATGGGATCCATGCCGTGCGTGGTCGTCAACGGACTGGAGAACATCCGGGAAGTGCTGACCATCAAGGGACACCACTTTGATTCCCGGCCGAACTTCGCCAGATACCACATGCTCTTCGGCGGGACCAAGGAGAATTGTAAGGATCATTTTCTCTTTTCTCTTCTCTCTCTCTCTCTCTCTCTCTTTCCTCTCCGGCTTCTTCTATCTTCGCTTCGGTTCTCTTCTCTTCCTATCGTTTTCTTCCGCGTCCCTCGCGTAGCCTCGACGCTCGATTAATGGCCGCTGTAAACCGCGACTTAACGATCCGCATTAATTAGACGTCCCGCCGCGACAGCTCCGTCCATAAACTTGCCAGCGATTCCGATTATTCGAATGGTCCTCCGGTTGCGTAACAACATCACGCTGCACGAATTCCTGGCGAACGTTTCGATCATCCTCCTCCCGTGGTGTCACGATCTTCTCGGAGGATCTTCTCACGATTTCTCGGTACGAAGTTTAATCCTTCGGTCAGCTGTTGAGATATTCGATAGGCCGTTTCGTCGCGTGAATCTATTCGAATTGCCGTCGATTCCGATGGAAACGCGTCCGCGGGACTCGGCTGTCGGGGGGGTTAAAGAAACCTTGATAGTTTGGCAGCGATCTCGGGGCAGCGCGTTGCTCGTTCGGCCGATTACGAGACGGGGTTTCGTCGGTGAAAATCGGAATTCGTGGTGTCACACGGCTCGTCACGGCTGCTGAAAACTCGTTCCCCATGCTAACGACCTTGCCGTCGTGTGCGACACGTGAGCGGCCCGGCCCCGCACGGCCGCGGCCCGTTTATTTTTCGCGCGGCTCGTGCTTTCGTTGCGGCCAGGCAACGCCGAAACTCGTGCTAAGGTCAACACAGAGCGAAGCGGTACCAAGTGCAGCCCCGGAAAGGTCACGGTACCACTTTCACGCGTTCCTGGCTCACCCGGCTCACCTGGCTCACCTGGCTCTCTCAGCCGGCAAACAGGATCAAGGCTGATCCACCGGAGGCGATTCCGACACTCGAGACCCACACCACCGTTCTTCCTTCTCCGTCCCTCCACCTGCGTCGCGATTAGACCGCGCCGATCACTTTCGAAACCGCCTCGTTACCCACCACGCTAATCTATCGATTTTTCCGTTATCGGAACGGTTCCACGGGCCAGAGAGCCGATCGAACCCGTTGAAATTCGACTCGTCGAGGGTCGGCGCGTACGCTCGAAAATCGTGGATCGAAGCGCGCGTCGGCTCGCTATTCTGCAGGAGAAACCAGGTCACTTCCTGTTCTGGCCGCGGCCGCTTCGATTTGAAATCGAGCCGGCTCGCGCGCCGATGAATCGATTTTCTGCGGAGTGCGCGCGATCGGCATCTGCCGGCTTGCATTTCCGCGTCGCGCTTGTTCCCGAGAGGCCGCGAGAGAGAAAGAGAAAGAGACGGAGAGTGGCAGCAGACGCGGAAAGGAAAGGGAGAGGAGAGGAGAGCGAAGCGAGCGAGTCGACGAATTTTTCCTTTTTCGCCTGACAACCGAGTTATTTCGAAATGCGTTTGCTACGCGTCGGTGTGTGCGCGCGCGCGCTCCGAAGGTCAAGTTTAACGCGCGCCGGTCGACTCATCGTAGCACGGATCGATCAAAGTCTCCGTTGAAAGATCCACCTCGATCCCGATTTCTTTAGCGACGACCGACCCGAAAGAACTGTCCCCCTAAGAACGGCCTGTCTCCGATTGCAGCTCTCGCTTTCTGCAACTGGTCCGAGGTCCAGAAGGCGCGACGGGAGATGCTCCGAGCACACACGTTCCCGCGCGCGTTCTCCGCCAACTACAACAATCTGAACGGCATCATCGGCGACGGGATGGAGGCCCTGATCACCCACCTGGACTCCCTGGCGAACACGGCGGTGCACGCGAAGCCGCTGATCATGCACAGCTGCGCCGACATCTTCATGACCTATTTCTGCTCGAAGAGCTTCCCGCTGGACCACGCCGGCTTCCGCAACATGGTCGAGAACTTCGACAGGGTGTTCTTCGAGGTGAACCAAGGCTACGCCGCCGACTTCCTGCCGTTCCTGATGCCGCTGCACCATAGGAACATGGCCAGGATGGCGCACTGGAGCCACGAGATCCGCGAGTTCATCATCCGCAACGTGATCGACGAGAGAATGGACAGCTGGACCGAGGTGGTGGAGCCCGAGAGAGATTATCTCGACTGTCTGGTTAATCATACGAAGACGGGCGCCGAGCCAAGGATGTCCTGGAGCGCTACGCTCTTCGTGATGGAGGACATCCTCGGAGGACACTCCGCCATCGGTAATTTGCTCGTGAAGGTCCTAGGATTCCTCGCCACCAGGCCGGACGTGCAGATGAGGGCCCAGAAAGAGATCGATGCCCTCGGCATCCAAGGGAATTACGTCGGACTGGAGAACAGGAGATCGCTGCCTTACGTCGAAGCCATCATCCTGGAGACTATCAGGATAATCGCCAGTCCCATCGTCCCGCACGTCGCCAACCAGGACAGCTGCATCGCCGGTAAGCAGAATCTCTGACCAATTCTCCAACGTCTTCTCTCAAAGACGACGCTTTCCTCCCGATTCTCACCGAGCTCTTCCTATTCCCCAGGCTACAGGATCAAGAAGGACACCTTCATATTCCTGAACAACTACGAGCTGAACATGTCCTCCGAGCTGTGGACCTCTCCGGAGGAGTTCATTCCGGACAGGTTCGTGCGGCAGGGACACCTCTTGAAGCCCGAGCACTTCCTGCCGTTCGGCGGCGGCCGAAGGTCCTGCATGGGCTACAAGCTGGTCCAGTACTTGAGCTTCGCGTTCCTGGCCACGCTGCTGAAGAACTACATGATCACGCCCCTGGCCAAGGAAGACTACACGATACCGATCGGCAACCTGGCCCTGCCCGAGATCACGTTCAACGTTCGATTCGACAGACGGTAGGGTCTCGAAGAGGCCGAAGGCTCAGTCTGGGCTCGAAGGGTGAACCTCGATCCTCGGATGAGGCGTTGAGAACCATGACCGATTCCGGAAGAGCTTCCGGGAGCTGGGAGCAACGAAGGACGAGCCGAAGAGAGGCTTGTCGTTTTTAACTTGCTCTTTCTCTAGACCAGGCACGGGCAACGGATCCTGAACAGGATGCTCGGAGGACGATCGACATCGGAGAAGCGACGGGACACTCTGTCTATAGCTCGGCAGTAGCTATCTGCTCGCGCCCGTGCCTGGTTTAGACGATGCTTTAGAGAAGGTCGGATGCCACGGACCGCGCACAGACGATGACGATTCGATCTTCGTCGGCAACGAAAGCTTTACTGACATTACTAGGTGTTTAAGCTAGCTAATTGTTGATCGTCCCTCGACGAGTGAACTTCCTCATCCGAAACGAACGAATCGAAGACGATCAGCCAACGATATATCAGGAGAGAAGACTTGGACTGATAAAGAAGAGGACTGACCCTGCAGCGGGGATCAAGGTGACGACGCCGCGCTGCACAGCCATGTTCTAGCGAGCGCTTTAGGTAAAACCGGGCCCCCTTGCCGATCGCTAATCTCTCTTCGCCCTCTTTCCCGCGGAAGATCGAGTTGCTGCCAGGTTTTTCTGAGAAAACTTGACTCGCCTTGTCTCATCTCGTCTCATCTCGTCTCATCTCGTCTCGTCTTGTCTCGTCTCGACTCGTCTCGACTCGACTCGCATCCAGTCGGACGGACGCGTGTCCGTTTGCTCCTCTTGAGCCACGTCCGCCGCGAGAACTTCGAGGAACGGATCAAATCCCGCGACGGAAGCACCAGGCCGATGCGCACATGGTCGATTCTCAAACTCTGTCGGTTTCTAACAAAATCGATGTTCTATCTTCTCCGTTCGTCGCGAGATAGCGCAATGACTGACGATTCGAGGTTTGAGAAACAGAGAGACGGGCAATGTGGACAGGGCCAATCGCGATTTCGAGCAGACTCGAGCTTTCGAATTTTTAACGCTGTGGACAGACCTGGGTTCACAGCGATAAGGGGTTGGTCGCAGTGGTCTGCGGAGGTTTCCATTCTCGAAGCGATGGTCGAAAGACTTTCCGCCTGGCAAGTCTCCTGGACATCGGCAACGAGAACGAAAAGCTCTTTCCGCCGCTGCTCCAATCGTTCGAATACTCGAGCAGCCCCGTTCAGCCTGCATCGATCCCCGCGATCTATCGTTATCGAATCGCGAAGCCGGAAATCGTGGCGAGTCCAATTTGTTTCTTGTTGTTCAGCCGACAAGGCGTTGATTCTATTTTTGTTAATCGATCGGGAACGAAGACCAAAGTGTTGACCGAATTTGTTAAGGATTTAAGCTTCTATCGAGAGCGAACTCGCCGCGGTTTCCGCCGAAAACGCGTGGTCGCTGGACCGCGAGATTATGGCAAATGCTGGGTGAACGGCCGACCGTCGGTCCATCGTGTCGCTGGAAACAGTTTGAAACGGGAACGTCGCACCGGAGCGTACAACGTAATTATTTCTGTTCGTCTCGTTTCTCGATGCCGCCCTCGACACCGTTCCCCCTTATTCTCTCTTCCCTTTGACCCTCTTCCAACGCTTAACCCTTGCATGCAAATCTCGGAGAACTTTGATACAGTTTCGACGAGGATTGCAGCAAATAAGAGACTGCAGATCTTTATGCGAGTTCATACTTTTTGGTAAAGTTACACGGTTCTTTTCTGAAAGAAAAGATCGCTGGTTTACTCGCGTTCACGCGTATTTGCGGATGCATAAAGATTTGCAGTCGAACGACAGAGGACGAACGACTTCGAGTGAAACGAGAATTGAATTTTCTTATGTACACTGTAATAATCGATTATTACACGACTGAACGGTTTTTCTCAAAGAGAAACACTGCCTGTTCGCGGGCCACGCTCGCGGATATATAATTTATTTCTGCTATTGAGCAATGGTTCTTATTATTATGTTATTATTATATTATATTATATATTATTATATTATATTATATATTATTATTATATTATTATTATTATTAATATTATTATTATTATTATTATTGTCATTATTACTGCTTACTACTATTATCATCACTATTATCAGTAGTTAGATGTATCATCACGTTTGTCCATCCCCATCTTTTTATTTTGTCACGATTTCATGTCCACTTACGTTATCTCATGTTTGTTATTTAATTATCGTGATTGTTACGACATTTGTTAATTTATTATTTAAGATTTTAATAATAAAAGTGAACACTGAAGCTCGCCGTATCTCTGGCCGAGGATGCAATCCTCCGTTCTTCCCTTTTTCCTGATTCGTCGTTTTTCCGTGGAAGTTGATCGGTTAGCAAAATTGTTACAGAAAAACGGAAGAATCCTCGCTCCGAACGAGCGCGTTCTAAGGCCATTATCGTACACTTGCCTTCTTATCGAATAGCTTAGCGCCTCCATCCGTCTGCCCGACGGTGCACAAACGCTCTGGCTACTGATAACGAGCCGGTGGACGCAGTCATCGAAATTTCAATAATTTATTTACAAACAAAATGATCTTACAAAGCGTTGCGTGTCAACAGCGGTACAAAAGACCTAAAGCGATACTTTATACGTAACACAGACGTGTAATACCTTAAGAAAATTATAAACATATGGCAATGTTTTTACTAAAAAATAATACAGTCGCAATCGAAGACCTTGGCGCAAAGTTCGCGTCACAAGAGCCGCCTCTCTCGCAAGAAACGTTCGCTAAAAAATTTTTCTAACGCTTGGCTCTTTCAATTTTTGCGCCAAGGTCTTCATTGGACGCATCACCGACAGTAATTACAGTCACCAATTATTTTACAGGATCGTCAACCGCGAAATAACAACGAGAGTAGCAGAAAAATCAGTCGCGAATCGTCTTCAGTCTCTCCGACAAACTCGATACTCGACTCTTCGTCCGACATCGATTCTGAACACTTCGGGAACGATATTTACAGTTTATTGAATTTCTTTTCAGGTTGAAAAGCCTAAACGTCCCAAGCCTTAAACACCGGAAGAGACGTCTTTGAGGTCTATCGGCTGCTTCTCTTCGAGGGACCCCTCCTTCTTTATCCTAAACATCTCCTCGATCTCCGTCAAGGTCTTGCCCTTCGTCTCGGGCAGGAAGAACTGGACAAAGAGCGTCCCAACAAGGGACATCACCGTGAAGAACACGAAGACGCCGTGTCTGCCCATAGAAGCCGCCATGTCGGGGTAAGTCTTCACCGTGACGGAGCTGAATATGTACCCGATGCAAGACGTCAGTCCTGTTAACACCTCCTTCACCTTGGCAGGGTAAATCTCGCCCAACATGGCGAACGGGATCACCAGGAAGCCTAGGGTGCTGGCGAAAATGTACGTCAGCACGCAGATCACGGGGATCAGGCCACCGTCGTTGATGGCGTAGCCTTTGCCCTCGAGGATCAAGTATATGGACAGTATCGCCATGAAGATCGTCATCACGGAACCGGAAACGATCGACGGGATCCGTCGTCCGAATCTTCCAGACACTCCGGCGACGAGGACGCTGCCCACCAGTCTGGTGAATCCTATCAGAACCGCGCCCAGGTAAGGATCTATGGTGATCCCGGCGCTCTGTATGATGTCCACCGCGTAGTAGACGACCACGAAGATCCCGGAGAACTGCTGGAAGAAGAAGTAGGCGAGCATGATCGCGAACGGCACCACCGCGTTCCTCTTCAACAGGTGCTTCATCAGGTTCTGCTTCTTGCTCTGGGGACGCTGGCGCAGCTCCTGCAGTAGGTCCGACGTGGGAGCCGCACTTTTTGGAATGCCGCGGAATCTCTTCAGGGTCTCGAGCGCCTCGTCTAGACGACCTCGATCCCGCAACCAGATCGGGGTTTCTGGGACGACGGCCAAGGTCAGCGCGGCCGAGACCATGGGAAACAGCGCGCACATCAGAGCCACCAGTCGCCAGTTGTCCTTTGCCACAGAAAAATCGTAAGCGCCTCTGCTCTCGCCCGTTCTTCTACTTTATCGAATACAACTCTCGGCACTCTCGTTTCTCTCGACACGTTCGCTACCAGCTGGTTCGTTTACCGTCTCGATCGTCAAACGCGACGTAACTTTTATACAACGCGCTCGTAAATGAAACTCGTGGACTCCTGGAACACCATGCTATGCACGACGGCTTTGTACAACAATTTGTGTGAACAATGCGTATAGAATCGTCTATGGAAAAGTAAACTTCGCGAGGGTGGTAGCGAACGTGTTAAATTGATCTCGTTCGAACGGAAGATTGCTTTCAGTCAGCTGATATCTACTTTCTCTCCGGAGAATTTATTTATTTGACTACCGCGTCATGCGTATGTAAATATATATTATAGTTTGAAAATTAATTTGCACGCTAATCTATTGTATAATTCTAATTATAGTAGGATCCGCGAATCGTCAGAAAATTCATTTCATTTGTCAAAATGTTAATTCCCATTTTCCTCGGTATCGAACGATCGTTGAAACGAAAGCGTCGCGCAGGGGTGCTATCGTTTGAAATTAAGGGTTGCTCTAGTGTCGCGGGTTCGTTGCAGGTGCGTTCCTTTTACCTTGAAGATGTAGCCGAAGACATAGACGATGAGGACTCCGACGGCGATGGATATGCTGGTCCAGGTGACCATGGTGGGTCGCCAGGCTGGCGAGGCGACTTCCGCGCTGTAAACAGTGGCCGGTACCGAGGCGGAACCGGTCGCGATACCGGAAATTATTCTGCCGACGAGGATCTGCTCGTACGTCCCGGAGAAGTGTATGATGAGCCAGCCTAGGAACGAGAGCACGGACGTTATCAGCAGGCTCAGTTTCCTTCCGCGTCTCATGGTGTAACTGGAGAGAATGCAGCCGAGAGGGATTCCCAGCGCAGTCACCGTCGCTGTGAATGAATAACCACAGTGTCAGTTGCACCGTAAGCCCAGTAATTTCATTTCTTCGCGGCCGCTCGACACGAGCGCTCGCAAATCGATTGATAACGAAGACACGATCTGTCCTTGAGTTGATTTTTATCGTCCGATTGTTCTCAGCGAGCGACTTCTGTGGTAGACATTCTGGAACATTGCTCGTATTTTGGACAATTGAAATTCGAGGATGCTGAGGAAGGACCTGGAACTTTGTCGAATCCATGGGAGTGTTGATTCGCGAGAGGTGCGTGCCTTCGATTATGTATCTCGATTAAAATTAACCCTTTGCACCCGAGTGGTGACTCTGAAAATTGACTCTAAAAATTGTTGTATCATGTTCCAAAATAATTTGTAAATTAACAGATTTATTAGTTTTCAATTGTTGTACGAATCACATGACTCTATCTCATACGGACTAAAGAATACAAAGTATAGTAGGTCATGTACAATGAAAGTACTGTAGGTCAGGAAACCTGTGATGGATTTCGAGTTAAAACGGCTTCAAGTGCAAAGGGTTAAGTATTATGAGACGCTCGACAAGAATGTAGCCTTATTTTTCCAATAGGATTACAGTAAGAAATAGCACTGACCTATCCAATTAGCTTGAATATTGTCTACTTTCACGTCACTCGTGGGTGCTTGTAGTGGTCCGAGTGCCACAGCACTGTAACCGAATGCCATAGACGGGCCCAACACGGACGAATTTGCGCAGATTGCCATGAGTATCTGAAAGAACGTCAATTTCCCTATTATTTTCTTTAAATCAATACACAAAAGTCAAAATAACGGAACAGTCTATTCCGTAAAAATTTCTTTAATTGTGAACGCAGAAAGATCGCAGTCGGTTTGTCGCAAATGAGACTTCACCTAGCAGCCTACATTCTCGATGCACAGTCTAAATCTCAGTCTGTATATTTAACGAAATTCGCCCTAAACGTAGAAAGTCCGTGTCGTATTAATCACCGGTTTAATAAGCTGTTTAATGTGCGTTAAGTGCGTTGCAAATCGTCGCGACTCCATATATTTCCCACAGGAAACATTACTTAAGACGATCTGTCGTTATCGTCGAAGTCACTTAACGAGATAAAATCATCGACTGTATCTCGATTCGCTGATAATCGACCGAAGGCCTGACAACAATGGGGGCGTAAATCATTGGAGACGGTGATTTTCAACGAGTCGGTCGTTTTTATAGCAGCCGACGAGCGGAGCTTGAATTCGAACGGTCGACGTAATTTATTCGGAACGGGAACCTTGAGGTTACGTTGTCGTAAGCTTTTCAGGTACTCGCGCAACGCGCCGACATTTCCATGTTACATAAAGCTCCTTGATCTCGTAACCCTATCGACAGCAGGATCAGGGAGCCGCCTGCGAGCCTGTAAATTATCGCCGTTTATAATTGTCAATTAGCGAGCCGACGTTGGCAAATCGGCTGAGAAACGTTCGCGCGGCGATAAGAAACAAAGGATAGACTAGACTGCGACGAGCCGTCTTTTGTGTCGGAGCGCCGGAGATTCGAGGAGAAGCGTCGCGAGCGAAGCTTGCAATCGCGTCGATCTCTTTCTGATTACGGGCGGAAAGTTTTTTACAGACACGTAGATCCACTTCGCGATCGATATCTGTACTAGTACGGACACTTCTGATAAATTTCTCTCGAGTCTCTATCTAAATGGAGGCACTAGAAACGCTCGCGTTTTTCGAGAAAACATTCGATCGATCGTTTCTGCTTCGATGTTAGATAATTAGTAAAGGACATTGGTTAGATTTCGATAAAGGACTATAATGAATTGCGCCGGTCGCGTCGACATCTGGGCGATTTATAGTTGTTCCGAGCACTGTTAAAGGTAGTCTCTCGAATTATTCCTCGCGTTCCAAGTGTTAGATAATGGATCCGATCGGAGAACGTGGACCATAAAAATACCGGAGGAGTCGCCGTACGGCGTTTCGGAGGAGAGTCTCATGGAATCGAAAGGGGTAGAAGACGGATAGAAGTTATTAGTAGGATCGCCTGTACAAGATGATACGAAAATCCAATCAATCCGGGGGACTTTTTCCCCCGAACAACCCTCTCCCTGTCGTTAGGCCTCCTCTTCTTTGACCAATATCGGAAACCGGTTCCGGAGGATCGATTCCCGTCCGAGAAGACGAGCAACACGTTCCCGAGAAATAATTAAATTAAGCCTTGAAGTGTCACCGAGCGGTTTACGTAAAGCTGCGTTAAGCGTTCGATAATAGCACGATGTTTCGAGTTACGCAAATCTTTCTAATAAGTCCGTGACCGGCTCTATCTCTGCAATTCACCGCATTTCTCTCTCGTTATCTCCCACTAATGCCGCCGCGTCGCTCGGCAATCCGACCTAATCCCTCAAGACAAGAGTCGGAATCCTCTTCTTTGTCGACGAATTAAAATTTAACCTCGAACAATCGCGAACATGGCTGCCGTCTAGAAGCTCGACGTTTTTGCAAAATACATATTTAACAATTAGGATTATTCGCGTCGGTTCTCAATCGTTCGTTCGAACCGTTCGCGGACCTCTCCGACATCTAGAACGACTTTGAAGCGATAGTTCGGAAGAATTTTGAGATGCGTTCTCGCGGGGCTATTTTTATGAGACTAGGCTTAAATGAAAGCTGAAAGTGTCTGCTTTAAGATAGGGTAGATTAGATTGTAATATAACGGCGAGATCGTTCTGATAAATTAAAAGGAATCGGCCTCTGACATCAGTGGGTTTACGAGATTCAAAAGAAAAAGTTCAGATAAATATTAAGGTACATTTCCGTTGAACTATTTTCATGCAATTTAGCTTAAACGAAAGCTGAAAGTGTCTACTTTAAGCTGAAAATGTATAATCGATCCGTTCGTGATTGACCGACTACACGGTATTATATTTTCTTACAAGAATACGCGGACGGACATTATTACATTTATTACACAATCTAATAGTTAATTATTTTTCGATCGACGCTCTCAGAATAAATTGATCGTGCCAGTTTTCTATTTTTCAGTTATCTCCTTTCGAATTGATTCGACGATGGATTCACTTTCGAGGAACAAAGGCTGCGTGAGCGATCGGAGGTCGTAATTATGCAACAGATACAAGGCTCAAGGAAATAATGCGTGTGATTAGCGATCGAAATTATTCTCCGGTACAAGTAATTTATTACCTACGCGACCAGTCTTTGAATTCTTTCGTTCGTCTCGTCTATTTTACGTAAGAGACAGCCCTGCGTCCCGCGTCCGTCGACAATACATCGCGACGCTATCTTAAGTAAGGTCTGTAGACAACTCGCCCTCAGCGATCTATAATCGCTCGATTAGAATGCCTGGGATTCTTCGGCCGACTCGGAGAATCCTTTGAACGCTATCTACGTTCCCCCCGTGTTCGATCATCGCGTGATTCAGAAATTACCGCGACTTGTAAATCATACCGAAGCCGCGGATTCGTCGCGCAACTGGGGCAAAGATGATTTACGCGTCCGTTGATTGGGTAATTTCTTCGATTATTTATAGACCGCGGTTATTTCCACCAATTCCCGTTCTGATTGGTTCCTCGAACCATAGGAGTCGATGCCCCGGCGGAGAAACACACAGAAATCGTTCACAGAACGTCGAATCGGCCGGTGTCAGAAGGTCGGCGAGTTAAGATAAGTCGCTCGATCGAGAGTTAGAATTGTTTTCTAGTTCCGCGTGCTCGCGGCGAATAAATTCGAGGCTCTAAACGACCACCAACGTCGACAATCTAATTGTGAAACAGTCAAAGTTCACAGCTGTTGACGTTAATAGCATCGGCTCTCCGATATTAATTCAATCGTCTCGCGAGACAGTAATCATTCTTTACGGTTTTCAATTCGCGAAAATATGCATGTCGCTTATAGGAGATACTCTGCTCGTGATCAATGATTATTCTCTGTCCCTCGACGGTATCTAACAGCAGCTGTTAACGTTCACTAGCTAACGACGAACGAAAATACATCTGCGAGCGCAGCAGACATCGTTTGAACAGGTGTTTGAACGGGATATCGACCCAGGGATCGATGAATTTTCATCCGATTTCACTTCGAGGCGCAATTTTCGTTACTTTCTTTTCCTCTCGATTATTATCCCCCCGCCGATCTGTCATTATACCAACGCGATATTGGAAAGGCGAAAACCTCAAAACGACTCACTTTCTGCTCGGGACATCGTCGTCGATGTCGTAAATCGTAACTAATCCTCTCAATGCGCCGAAGGGGACTTTACCTGGTAGGTGACTCCTTTCTTCTCGCGCCGCTTCCGTTCCTCCATATCGATCTCCATCTGTAAATCAACATCGAAAGCGACAGTTCAAGTTAATCAGTAACTGCATTGTCTTTTAGCGTCGGAAGGCCGTGAAGCGATAATTAAAAATCGCGTTAACGTTTCACGGAGGTTTCCTAATAACTACATCTACTCAATGTTACCACAAATGCATAAAGATACGCAGAGTCTGGTGATGATGCAAGTAGGAGCACATATTCGAGTCGTCCGTCGTCGTCGTTGCAGTACAGTAGTCGATTACCGTGGCGCAAAGACAAAAGCCAACAACGCGTAAACGGATTAGGGGCATTTGATAAAAGCGAGACAGTGGTGCTCTTTTCCGACAGGAGGGAGTTATTCGATAGATAACGAGTTACCTTGGTCTCGAGCTGGCTCTCCGAGTGCCCGTTCGCCTTCTTCGTTCCCAGCATGGCACTCGTCTTAATCCCCCGACGGAATTTTCTGAAAGCGCGCGTCCGAGCGTCGAGTATTCGGACAATTAGTGGTGGCCGTCGAATCGACCGGCTGTTATCGGCCGGCTATTATCTCGCGGCTTTAACGCCGCTTTCGAATCGAGCACTCGACGGTCTCGCCCTTTCCTCGAATCTTCGTCCTCTGCCGCGATAACGTCTTTAATCCAGCATCGAGATACACTAAATCAGTAGCGCGTTTTTCCCCCTTTCTTTTCTGTCGCGCCGCTAATACCCCTGTCAGAGCGATAAAACTTTCTTTCGCTTTCAGAACGACTCGAGCTCCTCCCACCGCAGTATCTCCCGCAAGCCGAACAAGAACACCGTCAGCAAGTACTGGCCGAGGTGACCGAACGAAATCTTCTGTCAAGGCGGTCAACCAACGCCTTCGTAGGCCGGAGCTCTGTCAGATTGATCTGTCGACTCCCGTAACGCCGTCTCCCATGAATCTGAAACGAGACTCGCGTTACCATCGTCCAGGACCCCCTCCGAGTCCAACTTCAACCTGCCAGCCGAGACGGACCTCGGAAAATTTTCTCCGAGGATTTCCCTCCCTCTTTTATTCTAATAGAAGTCTACGTAATTCCTGATTTAATTTCATCAGGATTTACCACGTTCAGTCTGGACATCGCAGCGTAAGTTACATCGCGATCAGCTCGCGAGCAATGACTCTAGATCTTGGATTAATTCGTAATTAAATTCTTGCAGTTTACAGACTTATTTACTTCCTCCGGGTCGCCCGGTTAACAGATAAATCGATCTTTTCCCTCGACTCACGATCCATATACTCGCCCCTCTGCTTCAATCGGAATTTTGTCCGGCAAGCTCCTGGATCATCGCAGCTTTCAGCTTCTCTCTCACCACTCGGATTTCACAAGTGAATACCACTGGAGACATTGCCCGGGATCTGTAGGTAACGCGAGAATTTTTCTACGGTGAATTTGTACAAAGCCGATGCTCTAACTGTCTCTCGGTTTTCAGATGCCGGGAACGAATTCGCTGAAGGCGATCGGTTCTTTATGGAGTCCTGTTGACGAACGATCTCCAGGCTGGTCCAGTTTCGACGGTAAAAGTCACTCGACGGTGCTGTGCAGCCGGTGGAACTGCCACACGAAGACTCGTTACTCACTGAATGCAAGTCCGGTTTTATCTACCACGACTGACGCGCGTTGCCGATCGTATCGTGGACCATTCACATCCGATACACCGCGAACGGTCGCGGGATCCACGGGAAACGCGAATCGATCGCGAATCCCGGGTCGAGACCAACCGTCGGCCACTCGGTTTCGCCCAATTGTATCGCAGCGACATCCGACAGACCTTGTGACGTTTCTACGACTAATCGCTCGTGTAATCGCGAAATGATAAGCTTTCGGCTCGGCTGTTTTGTTGATGGCTCTGCTCCCAAAGCATCGCTGCTGGCGATTGTTCGCGCCGGATAGCGGGAAAAGCAAGGTCTCCGTTTGAGAACAAAAGCAAGTCTTTCCTTGCAGTATACACTTGTACGTAAATTGTTCGTGTACTAGAATTGTCAATACCGAGTGTAATAATTAATTGTACTCAGCTCACGATTTCTTCAATTACTCTTCGAACGTTCTTCTTGTAAACCGATTGGTCTCCGTCCCGAATACATTTAACATAATCGCCGGAGAGTTATTTAGTTATCTGTATGAAAGTATGTTAGATGGAAGCGTTAAGATAAGTTGCGTAATACTGCTTGTGTCCGATAAGTCAACAAAATGTAAACAGCGTGTATCGATAATGCCTGTGTGAATCACGTGTCCAAGAATTCTTTATTCTCTGCTTGGACATTCGAATGATTTATTAAGGGATAATCGAACAGCGATGATGCGCTCCGGCGTGTCACTACCGGAAACCAGTGTTGCATCAGTAGCGGATTATCGGATTTATGCGATCGGGCCTTGAGTCGATGTCTGGCCGGTGTCTTTTTGAGGATCAGAGGCCGGCGCGTGGCAGTGTGTATGTAGATTAGCATCGGATCAAGATGATCGACAGATTAATCATCCCTCAAATCACTTCTTTTCTTAGCCGTGACCAGTTATTTTAGAATCTACCGCCGTGTCGCGCGTTTGTCGCGAATTTAATGCGCAAGGACAAGTCGGCTCAGCGATAATACCATTGTTCGTCTACCGCAAGATGTTCTTAATTAATGAAACTGTATCGATTATGCGACGCATCGGCTAGCGTTCCGTTGAATTCGCAATTCGATTTCGCCCGTGTGCGGGCGAACGTGAGCAGGGCAGAGGCGATGCAACGGTTTAACCAATTAAAACGAGAGATAGACTGAGCTTGGATTGAATAATTCCTCGGTGGCAGTCGGCCGGCTCGCGTAAATCAGTTCGTCTGCCCTTTGTGTTGAGGAAAGGCTGACGTCATTTCGTATTGACCTTTGATTAGCCCTCGTTCTGGACACCGAAACAATTAGATAGCTCCTTCCTTATACGGTGACAAGACGTTACAGCGACGATGTAATGCCACGAATTAGTTGGTGCATCTATTGTACTTTAGGGAGACAGCCGAGCACGGCGGAGCGAATGTTTATTTCTCGAGCGGATAATCGGAATAGATTCCGTGATCTGTTGTGTCAAGGGTTAGAGGGGGTTGTGCGAATATCTCGGTCGTGGGGTTTCTGCGTTGGCTGTCAATAGGGTATCAGGCCGGGGAACGCGAAGAAAGATCGACAGCGCCGAACACTGACCTCCCTCTACTACTACTCGGGCGTGTCCTTGGCCTTGAAACGAAAACGTGTTTCGGGAGATGAAATCCAACCGCCCAGGTGGAACGATAATTGCTGGCTGACCGTCATAGAGAGAACCCAAGCCCGCGGCTTTACTTTCGCTCCGTTACGGAATCACGATGAGACCAGACCGCGGAGAGAGGCGCGAAGGTAAGCGAAAGCATTCTCCGAGCATTTCTCTTCCACCTGCACGCGACGCAGAGATCTTCGTGGATCCTCGGAAAGAAATTCTTAAAAAGTTTACAGTTCTAAGATTGGACGTTGCGAAGATGCTTGCGTGTCCCTTAGATTTTCTAAAAATAAAATGTAAAGCTGTATTGATTGAGCTCAGTTGCAACGAAATTGTCACAGCGACTAAAGCGATCGACAAATGGATATGCAGTTCTAGGTCGTCAAATTTCCTCTTTCTGTCTTTCCCATCGACGAACAAAGCCGTACGATAACAGTACACCTGTACCCTTGGCATTCTTGCACGCACAGTGTTTCATCGACTCAACTATACGAGTTTGCAATCAAATCCTATTTTGAAACGATAAGTGTAGGGGTGACGACAATGATCTACGTCATGTGTTTTGTGCAGATTATTGGGTCCTAGTGTTTAATTGAGAGGCCCGCACTTATTAAGAGAAAATATCTATCTTCTCATTTACCACCCCAAGTCTCTCTTGCCTACTTCTATCCCTCGACCACTCCTAATTTTTTAGAAATTATATTTTTACCTACTCCTACCATTCTCAGGCCACGCTTTTCCCTTAAATCTTTCTTATTCCATGTGCTTCTTGTGCCCTTCTTTTTTATGTTCTTACTTGATATGTAACATAGTCTTAACATGAGCTACCTTTGTAGCTCCAAATTTTGTTTACAAAATTTCTAAGTCTACTAAAATTTATCTTAATTAACAAATAGACAAATGCAACGACAAGACAGTGAATAAAATTTTGCCTATCTCCATAACGCGTTAGACAAGGAAAGCCGATTGTGCAACAAGAATAGAAATAGCGACAGGTGGCGCCATCTACGGTGGCGGGTGTGTGAACTAACTTTCCCTATGCCTACCACGTGTCAGATGAGGACAGAGACAGTGTGAACAGAGACGCCGCTTTGTGAACATCGTTTTTGAAATAAGTAATTTCTTTCTTTCCCTTTCCTTTTTAAATACTCTGGAATCTCTCTTACTGTATTGTGATTTCACTATCTTTTCATAGTTTTCCTCTCCTTACATCGTTTTTTCATTCTATTCACTCTCACTCCCTTTGCAATCTCATAACTTGTCCCCAAAATCCCAACCCTTTTGGCAACCCATATTTTCAGCCTTTCCCTTTTTGCTTCCTCCCTTACCAAATAGATTTACACAGTTCATTTTTAATAAACACCATACATACCTCTCCTTCTCTCCTTCCATTTCCCCACTATCTTGCCGCACAACCACCACTTCTTACTAAAACTGTTTATAAAATACACTTTTCCTACTTCTCCGATTTCTCTCATTCCTTTCCCTTCACTTCTCTTTTCATAACAGTGAAAAGTTTTAAAGTCTGACCTTCCGTTGACTTGAACTACTTGCTAATTGTATCAGGAGAACATGCGCGGAAGATATCTCGAAATCCCACGTCTGACTTGTGATTGACTTGTGCTACTGAAATTTCAACAAAATTCGGATACCTCCTCGACAAGTGTCGGAATTTCGGCATAAACTTTCGAAAAATTTACTCACAAGTGGTGCGACTCAATCACAAGCCAGACAAACAAAATTCGAATACCTCTTTATACATCATGTTCTCCTGATACAATAGCTCTTAGGAAGATTTTTCGGAAATTAGCAAGTAGTTAGAAACAATGGACAGTGAGACGGGGGAATTCTAAGAGGAAATTAAATGTATAATTGAAAATTGTAATGTAAGGTTTACGGAAATGTATAAATAAATATTACAGCTCTTATTTTATTGTACAATCATATTATAATATAATAGTAAAAGGGAGTCAGAACGAAGCTAGAATTCGTTATGGCTCCCTTTCTTACAACGACGACTTACTTAATTAACAATAAGCGTACGCCTTAACTGTCCCGTGTCTTCGGCCAATAAGAGAAAAGTAACGCCTGGCGGGAAACGGTGAAACCCGTCAGGATGACGCTAGTGGATTGGCCAATAGAAAGATTGAATGCTGACCAATCACAGATTGGTGTATGCATTCACGTTATCATTTTGCGTTGCACGATTACATATAGTTATTTTGTGATTGTTGGGTTCGTGGCGACAGAGGCTTGGTGAAAATTGAATACGTGGTTGCAAGACGATGGTGGTCGAGCAAAGGAATACCGAGTTGTTAAAAGAAAACCAAGCAAATGACGCTACGGGGCCGAAGGAGCAGAAGACGTACTCGCTGGAAAGTATCCTTTTCCAACGTATTTTATGCACGCGTCGATTACTCTGTATTTGCCATATGTCATTTTCTAACCTCTATTTGTCATGTCGCACCCATTGTTATTGTATATCGTTTCAATATGGCATTATATAAATACAAATAGGTTTTTTCATTATTTTCTTGACAATCACCATGCGATACAAACTACTTATCTATGAAAATAACCATCTTTTTATTTATGTTTCTTATAGGAATAACAGCTCTTATCACTTAATGTAATTGAAATTGCTAATAAATTACTACTTTATAATTGTATTATTTAACTTCTTATTTTTTTTTTATGAATTTTAATTACTCTAAATACTATTGAAGTGCACAAGTGTTTGAGATACCTTGTAGCATAGTTTTGGTCCAGTACCTTTTTTGAGATTTCTTAACAGTTAAACAGTCTTGAAAATCATCAAAGAAGCACAGCAGCAACATGGGTTGAGACACGGTGATTACCAACGATATCGTGGATATTGTTCAAGAAGACTAAGGCGTTTGAGAAAAGTATTAAAAGTTCCACAGGGAGACAGACGCCATTTCAAAAGGAAAGATATAAATCCTGTGATGGTTACCGATGATAAATTTTTACAAGTTCCCCTGATGATGTCAGAACGTGCCTGGAGTTATGCTATGCAGCTAAGACAAGAATCTAACACAGAGCCAAGAAAAAAATTTCATTTGATATCTAGACTAAGGAAAGCTGCTACTTATTCCCTGCAGTTGCAAGAATTGATAGAGGTAGTATAAACTGACTCTACGACTTGTAATACATGAACATTCCAACAGTAATTAATTTTCATTAACTGATTTATTTCAGAACATCAATTGCGATGCAAGAACAAAACTAGAAGCTCAAGCCTATGTTGCCTGGATACATGGTTCCTTGCACTTTGAGCTACAATTATGGAAAAAAGCTATGGAGAACTTGAAGAAAGCTCAGGTAGTGTATGGAAAGCTAGCCTCTGCACTACCAGAACTAGAGCAAGTGATGTACAACGCGAGGGTGGAGGAACTTGCTCCTAGCCTTAGATACTGCGCTTATAATATTGGAGATACCACTGCCATAGACGACTTAATGCAAATGCGAGGTCAATTGAGCGGAGAGCTGTTAGCTAGCTTAGACTCTTTGATAGCCCAAACCCGTGAGAAACAGTCGAACACGGAGGAAGTAACATGGCGCGGTAAATCTTGCGGTACGGTACCGCCTAGAGCAGCAGGTCTGCTAATTGCGGACTCTAGATTGAATCAAACGTTGGATAAAGCAGCCACAAATCAAGCTAAGATTGATCTATTGGAAGCGCACTTGATAGATTGTAAAGACGCGATCTCGGCTGTGAGAGACTTCTTCAAGAACGAGCTGAAGAACAAAGACAACGACAAGCTAACGGCACCACAGCACCTAATCACCTATTTACAATATATTAGATTGTCGCGTACTTTGGAGAGGAATCTGGCATTGATTAAGGCCGCTGAAGAGTCTGCTAAAGCGAAGCCACAGGACATTGTAAGACTATACGAAGCAGCTCTACATAATCTCGTTGAGATCTCACAGTTACAGGACGATGAGGAGTTTGGACGGGAACAGGAAGCTAAGACGAAGAGCTACAGGGCCTTTAGGTGTTACTACATGGCCCAGTCTTTAGCAAACCTCCACCGATGGAGGGAAGCCATGGCTCTGTATCAGAGGTCCGCACAACATGTGAAAGATGCTCTAAATTATGGCCAAATGCTTCCCGAGCCATTAAAGGAGGCTCTGCAGAAATTGGAGACCTCGATCGAGGGTGCAAAGTACGCCGCCCATGCGCACAGTGTGCTAGAAGAAGGACAAGAAGAAGAACCTGGCACCAATAAATATACTAAGACAAAGAAACCGTTGTACGAACGTTTACAGGAGTACAGAGAAGACCCAGCACTTCTAACGAAACAGCCCAACGTTTATAAACTACCACCATCCATGCAGCCTATCCCTTGCAAACCGTTGTTCTTCGACTTGGCTTTTAACATGGTCGAGTTTCCGGATTTGAGCGAGAAATTAGGAGACCAAGCCAAGAAGGGTGGCCAGGCTGGTCTCACAGGATTCGTTAAAGGTTTATGGGGCTGGGGAAATAAATAAAACAAGTCTATTGTAAGCGAAAGATACTGGATTTTTGATGTTATCGCACGTGGTACGGTAATGCGTTTTTACCGGTTCTCAAACGTCTCGATGACCATCGAGTTTTCACTTATACCGACAGCAATATTGATTAAAGGAAATAAAGAAATATTATTAATATACTCGATATATTTACTTAACACACCCTACGAATTTTGATATCTGTCCAAACCAATTGAAATTGATAAATGAAAATATTACCTCTGAATTTCCATTTCCATCTTTTGCAATGTAAGAGTTTTACAATTAAACCAATTTTTGAGAGAGCAATTTCAATGTCTGAGGATGGGTTTAAGAAGCAAGAATTTCAGAGTTGGAGATCTTTACTTGTTTGTCGCAAGCGGAATATTCATGTACTTCGACTTCTGCAGAAATAAATAAACAAACCAATTAGAGAACAAATTTGGAATATAGAAAATGGTTGCACGATGGCGCGGGAAAATATCAAATTCTTTATCTTAGAGGCAGTTTACTGCAGTTAGTTATGTTAAGCATTTTATCACAGCATCTAGCATCTTGGCAGATTATCATATCAGTGATTACATACTGTGAGAAGCAACCGTTCCGATCACGCAGTGCCAGGAAACCTAATACCTTATCTTTGGCAAACGTTATTATTAAACGTTATTAATCTGTACGTATTGCATAATTTATTTTTATCCTAAGCTAAACTATACACTTGAATTTAGTATAATACGAAATAAAAATCACTATGTGCAACAGGTTAACCTTAATTATTTAAATATCGTTCTGTGCACCATGCTTTCAGGACCCACGTGTGTTTCTATTTCAGTAGTCAGAAATCATGTGCGAAAAAACGAGTGCAATGAACGCAGAATTGAAGAAGTTAGCTGTCTCGCTTTTTGAGATCGACGCGATCAAATTTGGAGAATTTGTGACCAAAGTTGGTTTGAAAACTCCAGTGTACTTTGACTTGAGAGTAATAATTTCTCAGCCAAAAGTTATGGTATAAGGGATTATTTAACAATTCTATCAAGCATACTCTGTCATTTATATAATTTTAAAATTGTTTATATTCTTTGGTATTTCCAAGGCTGAACTGGCTAAGGCACTGTGGAAACTGTCAGAGGACCGTAAAAACATATCTCAGATCTGTGGTGTACCTTACACTGCTTTACCATTAGCCACATTAATATCTGTCGATTTCAATATCCCCATGTTAATCAAAAGAAAAGAAGTAAAGGCATATGGTACTAAGAAAATGATAGAAGGCCATTTTAAGTCAGGAGACAATTGTGTGATCATTGAAGATGTAGTCACTAGTGGTAGCAGTATTCTAGAGACTGTACAAACTTTAAGAAAAGAGGGTTTGAAGGTGACAGATGCTTTTGTCGTGATTGATAGGGAACAAGGTGGCAGGAATAACATTGAAGCTCATGGTATAAATATGTGGAGTTTGTACTCAGTCACCAGTCTCTTGGATTACCTTGTGGAAGCCAACAAGATTACACCAATGACTAGGAAAGATGTACTAGACTACTTGTCGCAATGTCAAGCTCCTGTTATTGTTGAACAAGGTAAATAAAATTTTACACTTCATTCTGTTTCATAAAATATTAATTAGATTGTTTTAAAGTTCCAGAATGCAGACTGAAAATGCCATTTTACTCTCGCGTTACTAAGACTACAAACGAGATTGCATCTAAAATATTCAAGCTAATGGAAATAAAAGAATCTACTTTGTGCTTGGCAGCAGACTTGACCAAAGCAGACTCTATTTTACAATTAGCCGATTTGGTAGGACCGCACATTGTGGTACTAAAAACGCACGTAGATATAGTAGAAGACTTCAGCTCTGATTTTATAAAGCGTTTGCAAGACTTGGCTAAGAAGCACGATTTTCTTTTAATGGAGGACCGGAAGTTCGCGGATATCGGTAACACAGTATCTTTGCAATACCAAAAGGGTATTTACAAAATTGCGGAATGGGCAAATATTGTTACCGTGCATGCGGTAGCAGGAAAAAGCATTGTAGATGGGTTAGAAAATGCGTTGAAAAATGTTAACGAACCGCGTGGAATTTTTATATTGGCGCAGATGTCTTCTAAGGGCGCGTTAACAAATGACGAGTACGTGCAGCACGCAGTGTCGATCGCACAAAATTCTAACATAGTCGCTGGCATCGTTTGTCAGTCGAATATATTCAGCAATCCAGGTCTCGTCCAGCTGACTCCTGGGGTGAAGCTCGCCCAAAGTTCCGACAATTTAGGTCAACAGTACAACACTCCAGAATCTGTTGTAAAGTCTGGAGCAGATTTAGCTGTTGTTGGTAGAGGTATCACCGAGGCAAAAGACAAGTTAGCTGCCGCGTTGGAATATAAGAAGGAACTTTGGACTGCTTACAAAAAAACGATTAGAATAAAAAGTATTTTCCAATTCACCTATTACCTAGGTTCGTACAAAAATATCAGGGAAATATATATTTAAGGTTTCGATGTATACTCATAATGCAACGATACGCCGATTTATATTCACATTTTTGTACAAAAAAAGAACAATGTTCCTACGCGTTATTACTAACGCTGATTCGGGATAAAATGTACAGTCAATGATAAGAAATGAAACATATTTTTTTATGGAAATATAGTTTGACTATTGTATCAAACAGGTTCACCATTTTGATATCCAAAGAATTACGTAGTTATCTATTTTACTATCGCTGACCACGCACACGAATACACTTTTCTGTTGTATTTTTCACAAGTGCAAAGAAGAAGTAACTAGTAACATGTACCTCATGTAAATGCGATCGTGTAGAACTACTCGTTGTATTTGTACTTGTATATCCATAATTTAGGACGCCATTCAGATTGACCCTTTGCGATTCCCAATTATTTTTCCATATACTTAAAATTCCACTTCATACAATTATATAATATGTATTTGTACATATATATTTTTTTATTTTCCGCGAGGAAAATATATTTTTATCTTCGAATCGATTTGTATCACTTATAATAACACAATAAAAATGACTCGCAAAAGGCTAAAGATTAGTTTAAGAGATCTTCCTCCTTCAACATTAAAAATGCAACTTTTGGAACTTCTTTTTGGCGCAATTTCTCCGAATTATATTGTTACTTTTAGAATATACATATCTAAGAGAAATTCTTTTTCAACCCTATTGAGAAGACCCCTTAACATCACAAGCAAGTACTATATTTCAAAACGGTATTGTATGGTTGGAATCCATAGTCTCACTCTTATGCTTCCTTGCTTTTGGTAAGTTGTTCGACTAGTTTCCGGAATACTTGGGCCACCTGGCTATCCGGTAAAGTTACCAAAACACTTTGGCCAGTCTCTGCCAGTTTACCTACTTGTGGGTCTATGGGTACTTTGGCAAGAAACGGTACGTTTACCATTTTCGACAGAGCGATACCTCCGCCCGCGGAAAATACGTTCGTGCATTCCTGAAATGAATATTTTTCTATCAAAGCGAACAATAACAAAATGAGAAACCCAACTTTTTTACTAACCGAACACGAGGGACAAACGAAGCCACTCATGTTTTCGATAATGCCAAATATGTGAATGCCTGTTTTCCTACAGAATGTTACTTCCCGTAGGACGTCGTCTACAGCGACTGCTTGTGGAGTGGTTACAATGAGGGCTCCATCACATTTCGCGTTCCTGTGAGGTTGATATTATCAGTTAAAGATATCTCTGAGAAATTTTAATTACTAGCTATAAAGAAAAATATGACTTCTCTGGAGCTTAGATTAATCGCTACGAATTAATTTAATTGTGTATCATCATCTGAGACAAACATAAAAGAGGTATCTGTGCTGTACTACGGCACAATCATTACCTAATACAATAACTCTGTTATTTTCTCTCCTAATATGTATTCCAGCAAAATATATGAGCTTATCAATCTCATGACCAATAGCTTATCTCAGTAGAGTTACGTTTCGTTTGGACATCACATGATTCTTAATCACAGTCACATGTGAACATTCATAAGCACATGACACTTTAGTGCCAAACATTCTGTTTTTCAAGAATCAAACTTGGAGGCAAATCAATCCTGAATAAATGTATTGAAAAATGAATAAAGAATGTACTTTGAAAATACCTTAGATTTTCCATCACTGTGATGTGTTCATCCGAGGTTCCTGGTGGTGTATCAATAATTAAATAATCAATGTCTTGCCAGACAACATCGGTTAAAAATTGCTTGATCATGCCAGTTTTCTTGGGGCCTCTCCAGACAACACTGTCGTCCTGATTTTTTAGTAAGAAACCTATTGACATCACTGCCAATTTCTGCTCTTTGTCTGCGTACACTGGCACCCACCTGCAACAATTGATGTATTAGTTAAATTATCCAGTAAACATCATAAATCTTACTAAATAATCAAACTGAACACTTAAAATAAATTGATAAGAAAGACTGTCTATCTCTAGGAAAGTGCTAAAAAATATATTTGCACAAATTATAACAGTGTATCGATAAAAATAAAGTTCGAACAATCGAGCAATCGTTTCTCGCTAAAGTGAAGTGTAATATTCGAAAAATCACTGTAGCGATCTTTAGTAAAAAAAAAGGGAAGTGCACATTTTTATTAAACAACAAATTATTTGTAGAAACTGATGCACAAACCCGTCAGACGATTGGTGGACATCTTTGCCTTCCAAATTCAAGAGGTACGGCACACTTGGTCCGCAAAGATCGACGTCCAACAAACCCACCTACAATATTTTGACATGTAAGCAACTTAACCTAAAACTTCAACCTAAAACACGAGATAACTCACTCGAAATCCTGATTCCTTGAGTGCCAGGGCCAACTGAGTGCTGACCGTTGATTTTCCAACACCACCTTTACCGGACAGCACTAAAAAAACATGCTTAACACCTTCCAACATTACGAAAATAAATGCAACAACAGTACCGGCGATGTAACCTCCACGACGATCCGCCGTGTTCTGACGAGCTCTCTCTCCTCCCTCCGTCTCTCATCTCTCAGTGAGGAGTCCTCGCTGAGGACTATGAAATTGTCATAAACACCAATGAACCTTCGTATCCTTTCTCTTCGGCACTGTGTAAACTTGTTAACACACATTGTATGTATAATAAAGCCATTGCCCAGTTTTATGACACGGTAGACCTATCCTTTAATAAAAGATTCTCTTAATAAATTTCCTCTAAATATGTGACTACTGTATCCTGCTAGTAGTAGATGTTGCATTCAATAATTTAAATATCCAAATCCTCTGCTTTTAAATAATCACGTTACCATTTTGTCGAAGTACAAAGAATTTACATAAGGAAGAAAGTTGAATAAAGAATAATTTATGTTCAATATATATTGTATTTAAAAATTACGAATGCCCGTATACTTTTAAGCAACAGCGTACAAAAAACTAAAAAGAGCGCGAAGACTACCTCGAAGATTACGATATCACCGAGATTTCGTTTACATTTATTTGTTAATTAGATAAACTTATCGAAACTACGCTCTTATTAGCTTAAAATATCTGCAAAATATTCGACTCGGTTAACACGATCTTTTACATTTGTAAAAACCTCGAAGGAACAGACTACTAATACGATTTATTGATGTTATTACGAACTAATAAACATTTAATCTCGAACACGGCTCTGCATGTAATATAGTACACCGTCACGTGGCAATCAATAGCTTAGTAACTACCAGCAACCAAGAATGGTAAACACAACATTGTGCGCTGTATTCTCTTTTCTCTCTTTTAATTTCAATTTCTCGGTGTGACCAACACGCAAAATAATTCCGTTTACTCATTTTCTAACATTGTTAACATCTGTTCTTTAATTTTCATTCGACACTCACTGCGAAATGTTGTAACAGATACTGTCAAGATCGAAGCCGGCCTCGTCCGAGGGTGTGAAGAAGTCAGGGTCGGAGAAGAAGATACCAAAGTTGGAGGAGTTCTTGGAGAAACGAGATTACACCGGCGCATTGACGCTTCTGGAGTTCAACAGCAGCTCTGGGAGTAATTTGGAGACCGAACTATGGATGGGCTATTGCGCTTTCCATCTCGGCGACTACAAACGCGCTGCCACCGTGTACGAGGACCTAATCAAAAAAGATCAAACGCTCCCGGACCTGTCGTTGAACTTGGCCTGCTGCTACTTCTACCTCGGCATGTACCCTGAGTCCCAGAGAGTTCTCGACGATGCTCCAGAATGTAAACTGAAGAACAGACTGTTGTTCCACCTGGCCCACAAAATGGACAACGAGTCCAAATTTATCGAGTACAACAACAAGCTGCAGAACGTCATAGAGGACCAGTTGAGCTTAGCATCCATCCACTACCTGAGAGCTCATTACCAGGAAGCTATCGACGTGTACAAGAAGATTCTGCTGGAGAACAGGTTCTTATCACCGTGTTGTCTCGTTTACGGCTGTCGCAGACGTTAGTAGATTGTAATAGAAACGTTCGCTCGTCGACTCGTTGTCAAACACCTTCGCTATGAATCGAAATGTTTGCCTTGACATAACCTTGACATAACCTTGCCTAGGGACTTCGACAACGACGATTCCGCTAGTGACGAGGAAGAATGGAACGTTGAAATTTTAGAGGCGTTACGCACGATTAGGGTTTTAGAGGACACCAGGTACCCCTCCCTCTCCCCTCGTCCTTCCTTCAACTCCAGTCGTATTCTAAGCACCGTAATTAATTAACTTTCGCAGCTTCGCATCAAATTCCGCGGGATACCGAATAATATTTTTCTACGTTTGCAGAGACTACTTCGCGTTGAACGTGTACGTTGCGTTATGCTACTACAAGCTGGACTACCACGAGGTTTCCCAGGAAGTTCTCCAGGTGTATCTGCAAAAGTATCCCGACAGCGCGATCGCGATCAATCTGAAAGCCTGCAACACTTTTCGGCTGTACAATGGGACCGCCGCTCAAAACGAGATGAAACAGCTGATGGACAAGATGTCGAACTCGTTGAGCTTCAGTCACGACGTTATCCGTCACAATACAGTCGTGAGTTGCGAACCCTCTCCATGGCGAAACGTTCATTTCGAAATTCCGAACGAAAATTGCTCGCAGGTGTTCAAAGGCGGAGAAGGGGCGCTGCAAATTTTGCCGAACTTGGTGGACGTGATTCCCGAGGCTCGGCTGAATTTAGTGATCTACTATTTGAAGCAGGACGATGTTCGGGAGGCGTACGAGTTGATCAAGGACCTCGAGCCGGCGGTTCCGCAGGAGTATATTCTAAAAGGGATAGTGAACGCCGTGATGGGCCAGGAAACTAATTCCGTAAGGATCTTTGGTCATCTGTGGCTTGAAAGATAATAATTAAATGCACGATCTTTGCAGAGGGAGAACATAAAAACGGCTCATCAGTACTTTCAACAAGTTGGAAAATCGGCGTCGGAATGCGACACCATACCCGGTAGACAGTGCATGGTTTCCTCCTTTTTCCTATCACGTCAATTCGAAGACGTTCTGATGTACCTGAACACGATCAAGACTTATTTTTCCAACGAGGACTACGACTACTTCAATTTTAATTATGCCCAGGCTCAGGCTGCAGCCGGCTATTTCAAGGAGGCTGAGGAAGCTTTCTTGACTATTCGAAACGAGAAGTATAAAAATGACTACATTTACATCAGCCTCCTAGCTCGTTGCTGTAAGTGTTCGTTAATTTCTATTATCTTTGTATAGTAATTTGAATCGATTGATTTTTAACACGTTCGCGGACGGTAAAAAGAGCCAAAATGAAATGCAAATGCTCGGTGAACCGGTTACCCATTACAGTAAATCGTATAAATATTTCGATAATTGGGCTTATAAATTTCCATGTCATTTTGAGTCGCAATGAAAATGAATGCTACAGCATTCACGTCTTTACCGTTCTCATATTTTACCTACTGTCCTTCTTCGCCAGATATAATGAACAAGAAGCCCCAGCTCGCGTGGAATTTATACCTAAAAATGGACACGTCCAGGGAGTCGTTCAACCTGTTGCAATTAATTGCGAACGACTGTTACGAGGTCGGCGAATTTTGGTACTCTGCAAAGGCTTTCGACATGTTGGAAAGGATGGACCCGAGCCCTGAAAATTGGGAAGGGAAGCGCGGCGCGTGTTGCGGCACATTTCAGTACATCGTGGCTGAGAAGCAGCCGAAGTAAGAGATCAGTTCGATCGATGATGCGTATACCACACGGAATTTGCGCAAGCTGTACGACAAATCTGATTTCAGGGAGCTTCTGACCGAGGTGATACAGCTGCTGAAAAACACTTCGAACTCTCAAGTGGAGCAAATTATCCGAGTGATGCGTAAATGGGGTAAAGATAACCGGATCAGCTGTTGATGACTAGAAGTGACTCTAAAGTGGGCGTTATCGTTAATTGTATCGACCACGAGTGGTCTTATCAGCCGAGCAAACAATTTGACATTGTTAATGCGTTTCGCACGAGCCCGGACACAATGATCTCCATGATCGGACGACGTCTAGTCGCGGGGTCGCGGCGGCCGTTGATGATTTAATATAAAATAGATATATTTAAACTGTGATACACTCATTTTATAATATAATAATAATAATAATAATAATAATATTAATAATAATAATAATCATCGTAATATCAATAATAATTAATTTTAACAAACACAAACGGTGAATCGTAAAAACACCATAGTCGATGGCGTGTACACCACGTTCGCGTACTTGCACATTTTCCGATCGAAATACATACACATATATATCCGACGTTCTTCAGAAACGGAAACGTATTCTTGGATTAAACGTCCGGAGAACGATACACTCGCGATGCTCCAAGAATCCGAGTTTCCGGTGGAATGGCTGCTGAAGTCCAGCGAAAGAAACGACGAAGAACGCTCGGCTCGAACGTCATGGGCGCTCCGAATAATTGAGCAGAGAATTTAGGAGAACCCTCGAAACGGAAACGTGCGTCGCAAAAAACCATCCGAAACTCGTCCCAACCATCGGCAGCCGGAGCCTTCGAACGCAACCTTAGACCTCTGAGAACGCTGTGTGCCGTTGAAACTTCTTGAAAATATCTCTCGCGCTACTCTTTCAAAACATTCACAACTATTTGGTAAGCCTTTTAGAAACTGAATGTTCCTCCTTAGAATTAGGGCGAACCTCCGACCCCCGCTGGCTGAAACCAGGGTGACGACGACACCAGCGTTCAGCATCCGTAGAACCATGTTCGATCGTTGGGATTATGAGAGCTGGATCCCCTAAACGCAGCCGGAAGAAATTACTATCTCCACTAGCTTTATGCATCTCCTTGCAATTTTGGAGTTCCAAAGATCGAAGAATTGCAACGAACAGAGATAGACTATTTCTTAAACATCGTCGAGACGCTACTTTCAGCCTAAGCCGATCTCTAGATCGCCGAACAAGATTCCACGAACGCCGCATACCCCGTCCAACTGACGTCCACACCCCGCAAAAGAACGAATCGTTAACACGTGTCACGCAGTTTCGTACGGAAAGCTGTGAAAAGAGTCCTTCGTCCCAGCACTCCGAGTCCTGTTCGAGCCGGACGCCGCGTTGACAGCGCGGAGAAGGAGTGCCAATCACCGACTACCATCTTTATAAAAATAGCACCAGAAGAGGGTTTCCGCGGTGCCTTGAATGGCACGCGGAATTCGAAATTTTCATAGTCCGCGTCACCAGGGACCATTGTCGGACCGAAGCACTCGTTCTCCGGCTCGCGCGTCTGGGTCCTGCGCAAATGGATCTTGAAGAAGGTCTTCCTCTTCCGCGGCTCTCTTCTTCCGGGCGCGGAAATGATCCTCGAGAACGGAGAAACTGGGGAGATTAGGGCAACGAAGAAACGGGAACGGTTCCTCGGGTCCCCGACGACGACGACGACGACGACGACGACGACGACGACGATACTGTTTTTGCGTGTCCGTTTTGAACGTCGACGCTTAACGCTAGAAACGTAGCTTACTTTTCACTATGCTAGACATTGTATGTAAATACGATAATGATAGAGCGGAAATCATCATCTCCTCGCGCGCGCAGTCTCTCTCACTCTCTTTCTCTTTTGTTCTCTATCTAGCATTCACTCTACGAGCTATGTTTCCTCTCACGCCGATCTCACTTACTCCTTAATCTCCTTAGAAAAAACACCGCAACGACCTGTCGTCTGCTCCCACGTGTCGATACAATACGAGGGAGGTACTCTCTTTCTCGCTTTCTCTCTCTTCTCTCACTCTCTTTCCTTTTTTTTGCGCTTTTCTCCAAACACATTTTTATCATTTTTTTGTTTTGGCAATCTGCTAAGCGGTCGATCGCAGACCGTGTCAGCATGGGCGGCGTAATCTACCGTACAGTGTAAGTGTGTTAAATGTTAAAACACGCTGTCGTAATGGCAGCGACCATGTCGAGTAGGTTCTCTACGGCAGTGATCACTTAATCATCTCAATCGTATCCGACCATCGAGTTCGCAACTTTCTCGATACCGGCGATTGGCGTGTACCACCGAATCGAGTATCTCATCGCGTAGACCGACGATCGAAACGTGTACATTCCATCGTCGAGTGGACAGACGATCGAAATACGTCGATTCGTCCAAATCGTGGGCGGATCGATGAAATTGCGAACTTCGATCCTGATCGATCATTGCCCGGCTCTGCTCCGGTGGTAGAAGATCTTGAAAAACCATCTTCCGACGCGTCAGGATGCTCAAAAACGGATGTTGCACTCGATTCTTCGTTCGCGCGTCGCGTAGACTCGAACGCTTGGAACCGCTATGCGACGCGGGAACATCCTCTCCAAGGGCTCACGGCGAGTTACACGGTAAAGTTTAATAGTAAGAAAAACGTCTACTTAAAGAACCATATACATAGAGTATTTCGTAGCGGTGACCTTGCCGAGAGACCAGCCTCCACCATCCAACCATTCACGAGGAAACTCGAAGCCTTTTACACTCGAACGACGACTCTTGGCCGAAGTTCAATCCCATTTCCATCGTTCCGTCGAACACGAAATTAGTTCGCAATATTCCGGAGAAACTCAAAGATTAAAGATTTAAGTATCCCAGATTCTGGACTTCGAGTCGAAACGCGTGCAAAGGTCGGTCGTGGAAGCTGGTATCCGCAGGCTCTGAGGGAGCAAGGTCGGTTACGGTGGCCCATGGGACTTTCCTATCCCCGGAGCCCCATGGACCACGCGGAGAACGTCGTTTGGCATTTAAATATGGCGTTGATCGGTGCTCAAGGGTTCTCGGAAGCCGAAAACGACTCGCAAAACGGCTGCCGGATGCCGATCGACGTGAAACCAGTCGGCAACAAGGTTCTATTTTCTGAAGACGGCAGTATCATTCGACGCGAACAGAAGTCTACGAAAGGATCTCTCAACGACAGACGCGCGAAGCTAGTCCGTGTGTCGGCCGCGTTTTCACAAGACACTGAGAATCGATCAGCGATCGCCGTTCCGGGACCGATATTAGAACGAGGGAACGGTGAAACGCGACTCGGGGAGACCTCGTAAAATAGCCGGGAGAGATTCGTTGACAGAGGGTCGAGTCGAGTCGATTTTCGAGGGAAATCGAAGGTGGTCCTGCGGAACGGTGAACGCTTTACAAAACGGTTTCTAATGCTAGAGGATCGAACGGTGATCCTTCGATCGCGCGAGCGTCCGGTCTACGGCCTACTGTCGATCCTAATCGGTCTGCCAGCCATCGTTATTGCTCCGATAGGTAGTTCACGCAAAAACCAGTAACACGGGAGTAATCGATAAGACACAAGCGGCTGAATGTACACGCGTTATCAACGAATCGTTTCAAGGAACAAGTCGGAACTTAATACTGGACAGGAGAGGGGGAGAGTACAGTCGGGGCGATTGTGGCAGCTTCGTGTGCTGGTGTTTAAACTAGAATAAGCTCGTTGTTTAAACTAGAACCGAAAGATTAGGGGCGGTGGCTTTCGACTCTCGCGAGTCGGAGGATCGAACGAGAGTTTCGTGTGCGTGAAAGTCTTTGATTTAGTGCTTCGTTAACTGTACTCTCTTGCTGGAAGGGAGAACGAGGGATTTGCGAGAATCGTCGATTGGGGAAATGATGCTCGGAGTCGGGAATTTTCGTCGGAAAGGAACAAAAACGGCGAAGATCAGTCAATTGGTAAAAACGAAGAGTTAAAATAAACGGAGAACGTCGAGGAAAGATACGGTCGAGGCTATTCGACGTGAAAAATCACACTTTTCTCACTCTCACTCTCTCTCTCTCTCTCTCTCTCTCTCTCTTTCTTGGTTTCTATTTTCCACGCAACTCTCGCACTCGGATTTTCGTTAAATAATACTAATAGAAACAGGGTAGAACAGGAATAAAATCGCACACGCATAGCTCACACTACTCGCGCTCGCCGAAGGATCCATCTGATTTTTAGCCTACCTCAGTCTGTATCAAAGTTGGTCTTTAAACTGAATTAAATTCGCTCCGTTCGCACGGTCCGTGGCACGCTCACCGGGAATGCACGCGACCATTTATTTATTTAAACATAGTCTCGCTTGCATCCGGATTTCTCTTTCTTTTTGAGCGTCCTTTTGTAACTGCGGGTGAGACTGTGGGTAGCCACGCTACTCAGCGCTACCTTTGTGCATGCCACGGCACTTGTTTCCTAATTTCTGTCCCTGGAAAAAAATCTTTCGACATTCCACTGCGTTTCACATTTCTCCTGCCTGGTCCACGAGCACTTTAGAAAAGTTCAGGATTATTTAGCGTTTGAAAAACAGAACGTTGCGCACCCCTGGCAAAAGGTGTTCGATCTCGCGAATCAAAACCCCGTGTGCGAATCGCGATGGCTTTTATTCTATTCTCGCGACGATTATCTTTGTTTTAACAGTGCTAGAAATTGTTAGAGAACAAGTTGTGTCGAGCTGTGTGTGTGTGTCTTCTATCGCGAGAACGATCAGTATTGTCTAGGAACAAAATGCAACGAACGAAACGAGACAATTAACATTGATTTAAAGAACAAAGGTTCGATCCTTGTCGTTCTACTTTCGATATTCGATCAAATGGTACTGTCGACAATCGTGTTCACGATCAAACATTTTCTGCCAGGGGTAATAGTACTTCTAAACTGACACTATCTAATGTAATGAGTCGTCTAAGCCGACTCTGTATAGATGCACTGTCGATGGAACACAGACCTTTGGGGCTCGAGACAAGTTAGGGAGCAGTTTCAAATATTTTTAAAAGTTACTAACATTTTTGCGAGCGGGTCTCTGTCACTGCCACGAGAGAAATTCGCAAAGTCAGCCAAATTGCAATCCAGAATAAGATTAACGATTTAGGTTTGTTCCATCGACAGTGAGTGTTGGAAAAGACATTGATAGACTCACCCAGGCCCAGGATAGTAATAGGGAGGCGGTCGTTCGTATTCCGTGCTCAGGGGCAGAGGAGCAGCAGCAGCGGCGGGTTGGTACCTAGGAGGACCGCCGTTAGGGAAGTCCCAGTTTCTGTAATCAAGACACCGAGATCCTTTTAAACCAGACGACAGACGTCTCCTTTTAACGTGGCCACCGTGGGTCGTCTCGAACAAGGAATAACGAAAGAAGAAAAGAAAAAGTAGAAAATATTCTGTCAACATCGAACGTGTCTGCTGGCACAGAGAGAGAAAGAGAGAGAGAGAGAGAGAGAGAGAGAGAGAGAGAGAGCGTGTAATGCTTTTAGCGAGCAAACGCACGACGAAGCTGGCCGCAAGCGAAACTAAAGTCGGTTTTATCGGCGGTTCGGTCGAGCAAAAATCGCAACGTTTTACGAAACTCGAAGCATGCTGTGCCGGTCTTCGAGCGCGATAGATCGCAAACAGCAGGATCGAGCGCGTCGGTTGGTTTTCGTCCGGTTCTCGAAACGCGTTTTGAGAAGCTCCAGCCGAGACAAAGCGACGTTGCCCTTTTGCGGCGGCAGAATAACCAGTCGAAACAGAAAAACGTAACAGAAAAATGAAAGTTCATAACGAAGTACGGAGACATAGTTGATAACAATCGGTCTTGCGACTTACGTGCAGAGGCGTATCGAGAGACGCGGGAAGTTGCCCCCCCGCAAGGTTCCCACTCACCTGGAAATAACCGGGAGAAAAAGCGTGACCAACGGGGTTGCATGAGTTTTGCGGACGGGATCAAGTGGTATTTGCGTCTGGCTACCGTCGAGAATGCTGTCTCTCTAATCGCTGTTCTGTCTCCGATCGAGATCGACTCGTTCACAGCTCTGTCCTAACTAACTTTCCCAGGGCCTGTTACCGAACACGCTAGACTCGCACACGATCTACAAACCGTAATAGGATCGAGACAGTAACATCGGCACTAACTTCTCAATTTTCATTTCATCGAACGTATCGCTTTAACCCCTTGCGCTATCGCTTCTTTCGCAGCTACGTTGATTAGCACTTCTTTGTCGCTAACAAGTTCCTACACGAGAAAGAAAATTCACATTTATTTGCATGCCAGCCTTTACCCGAACGTTTAATCATCGACGATACAAGAATAGGATTTTACTTCGATTTGAGAGACGTGCTTCTTCTCGAGTTTGACACGGTATTACACAGGGCAAGGGGCTAACCTCGTTGAACTTTCGCCGAGCCAGCAGTCGACGTTACGGAGACACCGTATTTATCTGTTCCTTGATCCCTGAATTTAGCAACCACCCCTGATTGAATCGATATTCGTCGCTTGGAGCCCGGCAGCATGAGTTCAAAGCGATGGAGTGTTCGAGTTCGACTTCTGGTGACTTGAGAATGCGGGGGAGTGAAGCAACCAGGCTCCAAGAACCGACAGATTGAACTTGATCCCGTCTTCGATTATGTTTGAGCGTGTTGGAGAGCCGCAGGAGCAAGAATAGAAAGAGAGAAAAAGAGAGAGAGAGAGAGAGAGAGAGAGAGAGAGGGAGGTAGAGAGAAAGAGAAAGAGAGAGAGAAAGGGGGAAGGGGGGATAGAAAGAAAGAGAAAGATAGAAAGAGTGTCGCGCGATGAGTGGGAACCCTGCTCACCGACTATGTGAAAGAAGTATAGTGAGAAATACTCGAAACTCGGGGGGTAAGATGTGTGTATTATCATCAGGTAAGACTGGGTGTCTCGAGCGCGTACATGAAAGGTGAACTCGAGAGGAAGAGGACACTCTGCCGGTGCATCCGAATGCAAATATGCATCAACTTACTGCGCTTCTATCGTTACGCTAAAGAGTCTATTGTGAGGTTCTGTTTCGGAGGGGGCGGTGGGTGCGTGGCTGCGACACGCGGGGGTGGAACTGCAAAGAAACCAGAGATCAACTATCGTGAACCGACGGAAGAGAACAACAATAGGAGATCCCGGGATCGTTCGACAACGCGTTCGACGATTGTTGAATTCCCGATCAATCCCCCCCATCCCCCCCGTGGTACTTAGCAACCCCCGACAACGCGTACTGTGCTTCGCTGGGTCAGAATTCGTCCCGGGCAGTGAGAGACGATGATCGAAGGATGATTGGCGAGAGCAAACTTCTACGAAGGAACAGGATCGCGATATATTCGACAGAGCGGGGAAGCATCGAATGCGGAACGAATCGCTGGAAGTTCAGGATGATCCTGTTCCTTTGGAGGGTGGTCGATTTCAAACTGATCCCGATCGATTGCGGAAAGGGAACTTACTTCGGCGCCAAATCGGAATATCTAGAGTCATGATGGGATGTGCTTTGGTGGGCATCGGCGATCCTCTCTCTCTCGTATCCGACCGCAGGGCCGTCGTAGCTCTCCACGTACGCAGACGGATGGTGTCTGCTGTGAGACGCGTACTTCTTGTCGTGAACACTGCAACGAAAAATCGTCGGGTTAGTTCTGTAAGGAATCGCGGCCCGCCTGGCCACTCGTCATGCGAGTTAGAGAAATCAGTGTACTGTTTTGCTAGAAGCTTGTATCTGCGTGTTACGGTGTGGTCGTTAGTGTCCTAGCTAGCTTAAAGAACACACGTCGCCGGAGTCGATGCTGTTTTACGCGCATTAGGAAACAAAAGACGTAGGAAGCTGTACTGTTTAGTCACTTCGAAAGCTTTGAGAAGATGCTGCGCGACATATTCTACGCTCTTGACACCTTCTCCTCGTTCGTGCCGAAAGCACCGATTACGAAAAATCACTTTGCAAGTATTAGCATTTCCGAAGGAGGTGTCAGAAGCGAAGATCGGAAGCCAGAGAAGTAGCTAAGAATTTTAACACGACTAGAAGATATGTTAGAACTGATACTGTGGGATTCGAGGTGGACGGATCATCTTTCCGTCCATGAAGAAACGAATTTGAATTTCATTCTTCCGTGAGAATTGATCAAAATTACTCGCAGTCCCACAGTGTCAAGGATGCACGTGCGAGGAGCGTGGAGGTCAACGGTTCAGTCGACGCGGTTTCCGACACGGTATACTTAACCGAAAGGCATGTTTGTATTAAAGTTAGGGGTGCATGCAGCTTTGGAACAGTGTGGCGAAGAGATCCTAGGTGTTCACAGCTTTCGGGTTAGCAGCATGCGACACATACAACAAACACAGAATACGGCATGCGAGCAATTTGGCTGTTGTCGTTGTATACTTACTGAGCGAGGGGTATGTTATCCCTGTCTGCGTACGCGTCATACAAATATTCACTGGAACGGAGCGTGTTAGCGGTTAGATTCCAACAACCATTCCACACATTAGACAGCTACTTTAAACTTAATATAAACTACTGCGGATCGGCCTGCGACTCGATCGTCTCGAGCGAACCTTTAACTCTAATCGTTTCACCGTTAAAGAACTAGTGGTTCCCGTTGCTAAACAGCACTGAATTTTCAAAACGGACAGAGAGAAAGTTCTCTAATATTTACACAAGGGTTTCTATCAATATTAAGCTCAACGTTTAATGCGCAATCACTGGGCGATGGATCTCTACGTAAAATAAAAGTAATCTAGGACAGTAGTCGCATCAAATCAAAATCTCTGTCTTGAATTGTTCGAATAAGATGCTCTCGACTGTACAACAAATTCGTGAATCGCTATCTCGAAGATCCTGAGAGATCCAGAACCGCGAGACAATCGAATCGCAGCCGCGAGGAGTATGTTGCTACACGCTATTCTTTCAAATACGTTCAGGAAACAAAAGACGCGCGCAACGGAGACGACGGAAACGATATTAGTTAGCAGCACACGGACACACCGAATAGACGAAAACTGAAAAAAAGTGAACAGGCTCGGCCGTAGATCGATGGTCGATCGATCGGAAGATATATTCGTCGCCGCAACCTCGAGACTCGCTAACGTGACAGAGTAGAAAATGAATCATGCTTTGACTAGAAAAAATGAATAAAAAGATCATTACGAAGCTCGAGTGAGTGCATGCTACGGGTATATGGAAGCTCGATTAACTACCAAGATAGGTCGAGATAGAAGACTGAACAGTTTGTCTACAGAGAAGGGTGCTCAGAGTTTCTGCTGGCAAGAAAATTAGCGGAGAAATCATAAAAGCGAATGTCTGAATGTATAATGAGTTTTCTTGTTTCTTGGTTTTCCTCGGACGGTTTACGTGCCAATTTCAATACCGATCTCCTGTTTGGTTCTCTCTAGTTTCTGTTTTTACATAGGTACAGCTGCGAACAGGGGCTTCTCGTTTCCTTTCTTTTCTCAATAATCGACATGCACCAGATACACGTAATTACACTTTTCGGGAACATCTAGCGAGACACTTCGTACATCGTCTGGGGGGTTTAACGGCTACGAGAAGGGGGAATACTTACGCTTCGACTAGGGGTCCTGGGTACGGGTCCGACTTCTGGTATAATGCGCTCAGTTTCACGCAGAGCACTATGGTCGGTATGAAGAGGATCAGACACCAGCCGACGCTCGCCCAGAAACCGTTCTACGAAGAATAGGAACAGATAGACATCGTCATCGATCATACTCGAGAGAGAAGTATGATCAAGAGAACCACTTACAAATGGATCCAAGATCATGTTGCATCCAGCGACCAGCGTAGCATTGTACGCGTTCGAAACGGGAGCGCATCTTCCAATTTCAAAATTCGCGCTACTGATGACGTGTTCAAGAAACTGATCGACTTGAGAGAGGAAGGCCTGTCCGAATTTGGTTGCTAGCTGCAAAGAGGAACATCGAAGAGACGAGTTAACGGATGAGGACGATGGACAAATTTCCAACTAATTAAATGTCTAGTCGACGAATGATTTACAATTTTAACGTATTCCGGCCCGTCTTTGTTCAGGAAACTCTGCGCTTCCGTGACCTCGTCGACCAGGTGGTCGATAGCCTCCGCCATCGAGCTGTGATTGAACTTGATCTTTTCCTGAAGCATCAGCGCTTTCTCGCTGAGCTTCGCGCTCATCATCGACATAGGCACCACGTACTCTTTGTGAGTGTCTTCCAGATTCGCCGCGGTCGTTTCCAAGCTACTCTTAATGTCTTCTTGTCCCTCCGGTAGCTTCCCGGACACGTCTCTTAGTTGGTTGGCTAGGTGCATCAGATTGATGTTGGTGATGTTGTCCGCCAGTATTTCGGCGTACTGATAGAACTTAATGTCGCTGAGCCCGCTCTGGGCGAGATCGTTCAGCTTCGACTTGGCGCTCTCGGTCAGGATCACCACCCCTGGCGATAGACTGATCTTCTGGCGCAGTTGTTGTATGGTGTTGTTGATATCGTTACGACCCGCGTAATCTCGAAGCGAATTCACATCGAACAGGTATTGCAGTTTCAGCACGTTGTACAGGGTGTCGTTCGAATGGCATTTCCTGCAACGAAAGATCACGCAATCAGTGGTGGAAGATAGCAACAGATGCTTGTCTGTGGCGACTGCGATACACTTACGTGATAATGTAGTACATGTTCAAGTTAGCATTGGGCACGTTCGGGTACAGTATTTTCTTGATTTGCACTACCTCGTCGACCAGAGCGAACATTCTGTTGTTCTTAGGATTTTTCAAAGGTTCGCAGACCGCTCGTTCCACCAGGACACCGGTGACCATGTGAAGCACGGTGACCACCATTAACACGCTCGTCAATAGGAAGATGGTCCACACAGCCCTGGATAAAATTAATCGAATTAAATCGAGAACTTTATCCGTTTACTCCGACGATGGATGGACTCTTACATCATCAAGAATCTTGCTCCGGAACCTTTGTTGCAGAAGTCGTCGCCATAACCGTCGGGTCGTTTCCCGCAGATCCCGCAGAAGAGGCCGAAGGTCAGACACATCAAGACCGTCAACAGTATGCCGGATATACCGTATCCCAAATAGAGTCTAAAACATGGGGACCATGACGTCGACATCGATTTGCTTTTAACCTGATTCAGCTACCTGTACGGCGAATACTGATCGATAGCATTCCAAGCGACGTCCAGGTGACGAACGTTGAGCTCGTCGATGTCAGCGCTGAGTTTGTCGATGAGGGCTGTGATGTTGTCGGCCAGGTCCGACTGATGGAGTTTGGCTCTTCTGATGCTGGCGCTGACGACGGGAATGGTCTGATTCACCGCCTGCTGGATATCTTTCTGTATCTTGAGGAAGGACTCTTTGCCCTGGTTGACCTCCGACACGATGTTGCCTTTCATCAGCTGAGTGATGTTGTACAGAGCGGATGACACGTCCGGCAGCTGTAAAAGACACCGTGTTAAACGAACTTTAGAGAGGAATCGTCGCGAAACAACGATGCTCGCCGGATAGGGCGTGAAATATGTCTCGAATCGAAAGAGAATGCATAAGAGAAATCCAAGTTCCATTGTTTCAAAAAAGAGTATCAGAGTCATGCTCGATAGGCCTTCTAAGACATCGTTCCTACGAAGAAGTAACAGAGTTTCGTATCAGAAGAGACAACGGGGTTCATGGCAACGGGCGTGTTCGCGGCGGAAACTACCCGGAACGATCCCGAACGGTGAACTGTGGCGAACTAGTTGTTGTTTCTGTTGTTGTTGAGACTAGCAAAATGCAGAGTGAGTCGACGAGACACGGTGCAAACAGAACAAAGAACTGAATTAATGTGCGTATCACGAACGAAACTGTGCAGGGAGTTATAGTAGTTGCATTCGATCCCTTCTCTCTCTACGGTATGCTTTTGTTCGTTTCCCCTGGAAAATTAAAGGAAAATAGAAATCCTCCGTGTTCTCGGAACAACCCGAACGAGATGTACAGATCGTCGTTGTGCGACCCCGGTCCCCTGTTCATTCTAAACATCACACACTTAACAGAGACGGTTTTGGCAACGACACACATAGAAACACGGTAACACAGAATCGAAAATCTACATGCGTGTTCTGGCTTACGACTTACAGACTGAAGCTATTTGGTGGCGAGCATGGAATCAGACAAATTGATACAGTAATTCTGTTCGTAAACCAATGGCTGCGCATTCATAATGTCTAGTAATCGTCTCTACGTATACCCGCCGGACGAACGTAAAGTCTAAAATAAAGATCGCGAGACGAGAATCGACTTCCATTGGCCTACGACGTCAACCTCGGTCGAACAAAATCAAACACAAGCGATTTAAGCGGTCGGAATTAAGAAGTAGAGTCGCTGGCTGCGAGGATTAGTCGTTCGATGGCTTCTAAGATCGCGAACAACATCGGCGAAACGATTCTTTTCGTCCACGAAAATCTGTCCAGATAAGAATTTCTCTCGATAAAACCGACGATTTCGCGATGCAGAATCGACTTCCCCGCGCAACCAGCGCGTAGATTCTTAACAGTCGATGAAGTCATACCTTCGGGAAGTATCGGTCCATGTACTGCATGCGTGTAAAGCAGAAAGAAACGAATCGATTAGACGAGTACCGTGAAGCAGCGACGCTGTACACAAGAAGGAAGCACAGAGCAGAATTTGTTTACCTTGTCGAATTCGACCTCAACCGCCATTTGGCCCACTTTGTACTCGTTCATGACTTGCTTGCACTGCTGTGTCTTGCAAGCCGAGAGAGTCTGCAGCAGCTTTATCCTGACGGACCGCACCGCTGCAACGGGAAACAATTCGTTCAGTGGTATCATTTGTCAGCAGAATTCGTCCGTCAGTTTACTCGGCAAAGTCTACGGAATCCTCCTCAACAACAAACATCTGCATAGCGTCCGCAGTCGAAGAGTAACAAATTAATGAACGCGAAGATATACCGTCTGTAGTCCTCGCTCAACGCGTTCGCAGCCAGCACTGCTTAATTAATAACGTAGATAATCTAGCAAACGAAAGTCAGGGACTTCTCTTGATTGTTTAAGAAATTAATTCGACCATTTCAAGTACAAGATCGCGAACGTTATTGTGTTTATGTATGACGCTGGCAGCGAACGCATTCGAGTCAGGGTAATGAAAATTAATCATCCGCATAATGAAACAGGCAGAAACGTGAGTGACATGGGGAAGTACCGCTGGACAACTTGCTGGCGTTTGTCCGTAGATCCCAGGTGATCGTCTGCATGGTGTTCAGGTCGTCCTTGACGGACTCCAGACCAGCCACGATGTCACTCAGGTTCGTCAACGAGACGGCGTGAGTGTATTCGGCCAACTGCTCGGTGACGATCCTCCCGCTGTCCTGCAGGATGTTGTTCAGGTTGACCTCGAGCTCGTCGAAGTTCGTCTTGAGTAACTTGTTCACCTGGCGCTTCGTTACGTTCAAGTAGAGCTTCACGTCGTTTAAGCTGATCTCCACGTTTCTAGGCAGATCCCTGGTGCCCTCCTGCATGTACTCGTTCGTCACGAACGCGCACACCACGCCGAACCTGCAATTTTCACGATCATGACCGTTGCGTCTGTCATACCGAAACTGTCTATCATAATTCTACGCGTTCAAAACTCTATTCTCTCTCGGAATAGACTCGTATGGGTCGACGAAACGACAACAGAGAATTTTAATATCGACAGCCCGACAGAGTCGGGATTAGCGTAATGAGATTTAGACAGATAAACGCAGCTAATCCGAGGCTTTATCCCTCGTAGCGTGGGAGTGGGTGCACAGATTGTCGATGCGCACGTTCGTTTACGAAGACCGATTTCTTCGTGGCGGTGACTTAAATCTCTTGCACTAAAATAACGAGTCAGACTCGTGACGAACATTTCGTATATAATTTAACCTTTTGACTGCTATGGTTGCATATATACGCCCAGCGAAAGCTGTCCCTGTGGACTATGGGCGCACATGTGCGATGGCTTCGATCATTTACTGCTGTCTTACTGTATTTGTCCTGAAATTATTTTATCGTATCCGCAACACTCTCAGAAACAACATACCTTGTTGCTTATCAATAAGAAAAAATGAAATCTATGAAATTTATGACTGGGCCTGCGGAATCTCAGCCTCGAGACTTCCTCGAGAAAAAATATTCAGTCCCTGCGAAGCGTTTCGGCTCAGAGTATTCAGCAGTCAAAGGGTTAATAAATACAACTGCCAATCGTTTCTTCTAAATCGAAACAAAATTTGAATCTTCTGTCGTCAAAGTCTGGGAATAAAAGTAAGTGAAGACAATCGGGAAATAAAAATCCTCCTGCTTGATCGAGGAAATGATTAAGGATGGGAAAGCGCTAATCAACGCAGTGCAAGTGGTTTATTGATTTTTAAAGGATCTCGAGGCTTATTTCGTTAATCGAATATCGAGAAGATCGACTTCGAATAGAACTCACAGTATAATCGTCGCGACGCCGATCAGCACCATGCTGAGCATCACCTTCTTGCAATGGTCGTGCTTCTTGTCGAAAGGTTGACTCCTGGCGCCGCAGTGGCCGGCGCACCTGCAGCAACAGAAGAACAGCCCCACGCAAGGTAGAATCGCAGCCAGGAACAGTCCGATCAGTCCTAGGCCAGCTAGGCCGCCGTAATGAGCCACGATGACCTGCCATTCGGACAGCGAGTACTGGATCGCTCCGTTCACCACCGTGAACATCCCTGCAACAGAACAATCATCCTTCCGTCAGCGCGAAGCGAGTTCCTCTGTCGCGACTCCCTCGTCGGTTCACTCCTCGTTCTCGTTAATATCTCGAGGAGAAAACGGCTGGCATCCCTAACGACAACGTCTTTGTCCGGCGAGCCCCGGATCGCGAGCCAAGATTCGAAAATTCGTGTCAGCCCGGCTGAAAGTTCCGAGGGAAATCAGGGGGACGGGGACGAAGTGGCAGAAAGGGGCGGCGAATGCGGGGAATACAGACGTTAAAGTGCATATTTCCTATCCGCAGAACCCGGATGCGCCGGTTTTTGGGGCGAGAACAAAACACGGTGGAGGGAAACCAGGACACGAACGGATGTGGAGCGTAGGTCAGGAGGAAGGGTTGCCCGGGGTCGAAGGGTGAACGTAATGGGGACGGACGGACGGGCGAAATTTATTTCCTAGTTGGTCCTGGGAAAAATGGATCAAACGTCGATGACCGGTCGCGTCGGATTAAGACCCCTGGACCGCGCGCGCTGCATTGATTTTCCGATGCAGCACACGCTGCGCTCTTCTTACGAGCGAGCTCTTGCTCCGAATCTACCCCTTCTACCGCGACTGTCACGAATTCCGCAATAAAACCAGCGATCGTGTGACCGAGTCGTCGATAAACTGCGAGGTACGGATGTTGCGTCCGAAAATCCGAACGCAACGGAGCGTTAAAGCGGAGATCGTAAAACCAACAATTTGCTCACACGTTTCGACAGAGTTTAGGAGAGTATGAACTAGGTACAGTAATTTCTCTCGCGTTGTCCCTCTGCTTGGGAACGAAAGAGGACAACTTGGGAAGAGGAGATGGAAAACGCGGCTCGTTTTTACAGTTGCAGATCGTCAACGACTATAAAAGCGTTCAACTTAAAACACTGTCGAGCATCCTAATTTTTAAATGGTCGACATCACTAGACTCTCTTGTAGAAAATCATTTATATAATTTCAGATTATAGACAGTTATAAAGACGAGCCGTAAGGCTCGAATAATCGTATCTTCTTCTCCCAAGTTGTCTATTTTCGTTTTCAAGCTGAGGAACAATGAATCGAGGAATACGCGATTGGCTATTTTATCGATCGCGGAGAACGGTAGACGCAGCTCTGCATTTTTCTCGGTCAAGAGAACCGGGATAAAGAGATTCGATTGATGATCGAGATTCAAGGGAGCCGCGAAAATGCCGCGAGCTATTTCGTATGCAATCGGGGAAGCTCTCGGGGGCGGAGACTGGTTTCCGACGCGGTGCATCGCAAACTTTCGTTTCTGGCGCATGCTGCACCGAGCGCGCGTCGCTCGGTGCATCGGGCGATGCATCGGTGTGGGATCGGCTCTCGACTCCACGTGCATCGACGGATTTATTGCGGTCGTACAGGTCCCCGCAAAAGCTGCACGGGACAAGGAGTTCAATGGTCGTGACGGGAGAGCGCCGTGCTCTAACTGTATCTGTCGTTTCGAGTTTCCGTGTTGCAATAAGGCTGCAGTGGCATGTAATGCGGACGGACAGGGGACGCATGAATCACTTCTTTAATCCATTTTCTATCCTCGTCCTGCCAGACCCAGATACGAAACCGCGCTTCCCGATAAACTGGCGTAATCCTTCACCGGGAAACCCCGAGCATCCGCATTTCGAAATCGCAGCGGACGATAAATCTGCATCGTTCAAAACAATTCGGCGATATTAATTCAAAGATTAGAGTCCCGAAAAATTTCAGTGTTTTAACACTTTGCCGGCCGCTGTCACGCTGGCGTGACACTATGCTTATTAGTGCCCAGCACTAATATTTTTGAGCTTAGGATTTTTTGGCTAACAGCTGGTATGCTATTTAGATGTAAATTAATTTTCCTGCCGAGAGAACGCATACTTTATTGCTTAATTTTAGGATTCGCTTCTCTCGCCTCAGTAATGAGTCGAGAAATGAGCGGCCGGAAAAGTGTTAAAATTGTGGGACGAAGGATTTGAATATTTACAAACTAGGGAGCATAGAGATTTGAATGTTTAACATTGGAGAGTCCAGCGGAGTCGATCATTTAAAGATTAGGGTGCTCAGAAATTCTTTAATTTGAAAATTGCGATGTAAAGGAAATTGAATACTTAAATATTAGGGAGCCCAGAAACTTGAATATTTTTAAATTGGAGAGCCTGGTGACTTAATTGTTTGAAAATTGCGAAGATATTTGAACATGAAAAATTTACGGCAGATTACCCAGGACGCCAAGGTTGCTGGGAATTATAGGGCGCCTCGCTGTTTCAGAATTTTTCGCAGCGACCTCGCGCAATTCCACTCGAGAAATATCTCCCATCCAGAAAACGGAGCGCGCACGAAACGCTCGGCCGCTTTTTCCCTTTCGCAAGGTTCGGTCGCATGAAGATTACGCTTTGCCCCGCGACACATTTCCGACCACTTTTCCTTCAGGAAATATTTCAGATGCGAAACACGGCGGTTCACGTGCTCGGCTCGCGTTATCACCGTCGCCGTAACTCCCGAGATAATGGATATTTGTGCCGGCAGTGGTTTTACAACGATCCCTTGTTCCTTTCCCCGCCCACTCACCCCTATCTTTTCGTTCCACCCTCGAACGACCAAGACGTTCCCCGACATTTTTGACAAATTGCAACACGCAGAGGTCGCAATTAAAAATCTCCGGTTAAAAAGACCTTGTTCCCCGGAATGCCGATGCCTAAATTTTTCATGCCGGTCTCCGCGCTCTCAAATTCTCTCGAGTTTAACTCGAAAGCGGAGAAGTAGGTTGCGATATTCTAGCAACGAATTCCCGTGGCTCGCAAGGTCGCTCGGAAACGGGAAGCAGGCTGATTTGCTTGGCGGTGATTTTCGCTGGGTCCCGGTGCTAAATGAAAAAAATCCGCGCTCGAAAACAGCGCGGTCGATCGTTCCACGGGGAGCCGTCGTCGCAAGAACGAGCACTTGGCCGGGCTCCCCTGCGCCGAACAGGCGGATAAAAGCTCTAACGACGATCTTTCTGCTCGCTATTATCGTCGACTATCGCTAACTAGCTCTGCCCCTCGGTTCGTGGAACTTGATTGACAGTGGCCTCCGATTCTGATTGGCCTGTGCAGCGTTGGCTCCTCGTTTTCGTCCGATTCTGCGCCGACCAGGCGAGCTTTTCCCTTGGACCCTTTACGCTCAATTGGCCGCGACGGTTCTCAAAACATCTCGAACACGCTCGCGAGACATCGCGGATCGTTCAAGCAGCCGAAAAATCTCGCGTTCGTCGAATTAGAGAGCGCCGCTCCACGCGAAAGCAGCGGATGCATTTTTCAGGTCAGAGGCGAGCCGACGAATTTCACAGAGACGTTCCCGCGATTAAATATTTCAGGCGTACTCGGCGATGCGAATCGAAATCATCTGGTCGCCGGCTGAAAAGCCAGATTATATTCTTCACTCGAGGCGCGCGGGCCGCCTCGCTCCTCGCCGCGATTTCTCGCCCGCGAAAAAACCGGCGCACGAAAAACGCCCGGTTTTCACGAATTTGCATATTTCGCTGCGAGAACGGAACCATTATCCTCTCTCGGACAATAAGCCGTGCATTCTCGACCCGACAATGCAGGCGATTCTCGAACAATGAGCTGGCGTTTAATCGCGGTTACGAAATTTTTGGACAGCCACACCGATTCGCCGCGCCAAAACGTTCGATCAACTTTCCTGCACGTCTTGGATATAGATGTAAACTTTAATTTCAATAAATGACTCGTTTTCACAAATGTTGCTCCCTCTCGCTCATCCGTATATTTTACTTCCTTTTCTAGTCGTTGCAGCTACGCGTTTACTTAACTCTTCGAGGCATACGATTTTCCAGAAAATAAAAAGCAACTTGCACAGAATATACCGCCGCGAAAATCTCGCTGCACCGCGCGATTCGCCAACTTTAATCGCAACAGTGTCAACGACTCGCTAATGCGTTTTGACTCTCGTAAACGTGTGCTTTCGCTTATTTCCGCATTCGCCGTTGGTTCGTAGCGTTGCCAACTAATTAAACCATTAAACTGTACAACTATGAGTAACTTGATCCTTCCCAGGCGGTTTAAAGTATATCCCACATCGAAATACAGCTCCGAAGAGTCAACGTTATTGCAGCCACGAGATCGAGAATTGCTTACCCTACATTTCAAATACGTATTATTCTATCGTAGTCTTGGCCTTAGACCGAATTAACTTTCTATTATCTGCCTCTACTTATCTTGCCTATTCCGAACTTACACCGCGATTCCGGTCGACATCTTGGAGAACAGATGCACCGAAAGTTCGCCGGGAGTCGACGACGCGGCGTAGGGAAATTAGCAGGAACGAAAAGCCTGTAATCGCGGCAGCTGTGAAAATAATAATGCAGCAAGGGGTTAACAAATTCCGAATGCCCGCGGTATCTTATCGCGTTCGAAACTGTGCAGTCTCCGCGGACGGAAGTCCGAGAAGTTCTGCTACGTCTCGGTGCGCAGAAAATGAGTCTCGCGCGTGTCCGTCGTGCCGTTAAATGGCCAGAAACGAATCTCACGGCGCGGTATTAGCATAATCGTGCTAGAGGTCAATGACTCCGGGAAATCGATCGAATCCGTGGACGACAGTGACTCTGTTGCACCGTTGGAACGGCGCGGCGCGGTGCAGCGGCCGCTCACCTGACTGTAATGCCCTTTTTTAATTATTCAACGGGCTCTTTTCTCCTTCAAGTTCGTTCACCCATGTCGCGTTAAACTTTCAACGTTGAATTACGATATGTTCTTTATCGACGCCCGACGGTGTAACCGCCATTTTAATCTGCTCGACGAGAGCAAAGCCGCCGCCGCCGCCGCGCGTTATCTCCTCTCGTTTTCTCGCGCTATCTGTAATCGTTCAATGCAGCAGAATCCCAGATACTGAGATCGAAACGATTACCCGTGGATTACGAAGAACAACGATCGACCGGCCTCCTGCTCGCTCTGCTCAACGTCGCGAGCGCGATTAAACGGACGCTGTTTCACGCATCGTGTGGCTCGCTAAAAACACCGGCGTAATGAACAAATTATACAGAGCACGGCAGAGCGAAAAACCGTGCCGCTTGCAGTTTACGTGCACCTGACTGCGTGCATTACGTGTTACCGCGGCGCGGTGTAACCGTGGCTTTGTAACACGAGAAAACCTCGACCTCCGTGCTCAGCCGATTTCCGGTTCGCAACGACGCACGTGGATCAACTGCTGCACAAGCGAAAGCCGATCTTCTTCTCTAAACATTGGCTTCGTCGATTCGTTTTTTCTCTCGCTGCTCATCTTTTTTTTTTACAAAAGAGGGCGGCTCGATGATCGGACCTCGTGCGATCGCTTCGAATTCGAAGTGGGCCGAATTATTCTATTTTTTATTATTCTATTTAATCTGGTTTCTATTCTATTCAGCAAGCATTTCATTTCACTGCACACTTTCGAGATCTGCTTTTAATAATATTTTAAAGTAATTAGAACTTCTTTAATGGTGATATCTTTTTTTTCGAACAGGTTTCGCGTCCATCGCGTGACTGGACTTACTTGAAATTATGCTTGGAATCGCGCGAGATTTACAGCCGCCGGATGCCTCGATAACGAAACTCACATTGTAATCGTAAATTACACGTAACTATCGCTTTTCTCGGCTCTCCCGATAACGGGATACCATTCCCGACTATTTAAATGCCGGCGAACTGGCCAGGAGTTTCTGAAAACTGTATTTCGTCGAGCCCAACGAAATTTCCGCTGGAATAATTGCGTGAGAGATACCTTCTAGCTATCGGTTGCCGATCGGATCGGCGCGGGATTGTTTCGCGTTTGTTTTCCGCGTGACGCAAAGCTTTGTGCGCCGCTGCAGTAAACGAACGAACGAGCAAACAAAAAAGTAGAGCGGTTGTGGAATCTCGAGGATGGCCGTCGATTTAGAGAGATCCGAGCTCGTTTCCTGCGGTCGATAGCAAAAGGAGTATCGCGGAGGGGGTGATAGGGGAGAGCGGGAGAAGTCTTTTTCAAATCTGCACCGACTCGGTTTTTCATTTTGTTATCGGAAACCCTTCGCTCCTTCCGCTAATCCCCGCGGATGCGACCCGCTATTATCGTAATGAAGAAATCCATTAGCCCTCCCGCGCGGTAAATATTGATGCATCGTATATTCTGATTGGATGTGACCCTCCGACCCCCCTCCGTCGCTCACCCTCTTTCTCGTCGATCGATTTATCAAACCGACTCTATATCCCCGCGATTCCGCGAGCCACGAAATAATACCGGGGGCAAATAAGGAAATCGCTCGGGGCACTGATTTCCTTGTTATTAATCCGGCGAGATTGCTGTTCGAGCTCCAATAACATTTTCTGGATCCACAAAGTGGCGCAGACAGCATTGGCGAGCCGCTCTCGGCGAACTGGTGCGCTCCGAACTGTGCTCAAACACTTTACCCCGGGACCGCAGACTGCGTGCAAGCTAATCTTCCCGGGTTTCACCGGGATCAATTTCTCCACGAGACAAAACGTATTTGCGTATCCTCTAATTCGTAGAAACTTCTCTCCTCGTTGGACTCGCGGGGAGCCTCCTCAGCCCTTTGACACACGATCACGTTCCGAGTACGCTGCGTCACGATGACGTTAAGCACTACTCGATAACGTCGTCGCGATAACCAGATTGCGGTTTCTTATGCAAGATAGCAATCGTCTATGTTGATTCCAAGAAATAGAAATTTAACAGGAAGCTTATTTTTGGAAATTAATAAACAGTATCTTCGGTCGAATTTTAATGAATTCTTGCGCCAATAAAATGTGTAAAAATTGTTCGTAGAAAATCGGTTTCTCTGGACTCTATGTCCAGCTGGACTCTATGTCTTTAGGCGAATTATTAATTAATTATTGATATAGTAGTTAGTAATATATTAATTATATGTCCAGTACTCTACTCGACGATGGAACCGACCACCGAATGATTCGGTAGAATTTAGAGGGCTACGAAAAAGTGAGAATGCGATAAAGCATGATCGATATTTCAGGGAGCACGTCCCGGAGAGCGTCGGGATATTAAAGAGACGGGTCTAAGCCGGGTATCTGTCTCCCTTTTGAAAGATTCCAGCTCAAAGGGCTCGGCTAAGAAATACGCGGCCGGGGTTCGTCGTCTAGTCCCTCACCCTTCGGCCCATTTTCCAAAGGTTCGCAGCCTCGCATCTCATTATTTTCAAGGACAAAGTGCTTGCTCCGACGCTTCCCACCCCCGGAGACACCTTCGAGCTTCTCCTGCGAGTCTTGTCACGCAGCTTTTCAGCCCTACTGCAGTTTCCTCGGCGGACGTGCACACGGCCGCGCGCAACCTTTCAATCCCCGGCGACGAAATAATTAACTGCAGCAGCAGTTCCGTGTTAAACGAAGGAATTGAGAGGAGCTGCGGAATTGTTCGCCGGCGGAAAACCGAGTTTTCCGGCAGTATTACGCAGATACGGATCCTGCTGCGACTGCCAGACCTCAGATTTCCGTGTCTTCCTGACTAATGGAGGCTCCCCGAGTTGCAGCAAAAATATGCAGCAGCGAGGAACGATGCTCAGAAGACCGTGACGGATTACAGCTGTCCTCATCTTTCCTTCTTTGGGCGTTTTATTCAAACTTTTCAAGCTTTCAAATTCTTGAATATTGAAGTTTTTAAATACTCAAGCTTTTGTATATTCGTAGCTTCAAACTTTTAAATGGTCAAATATTTAAATATTCGTGGTTGCGAATTTTTAAATTTTTTCAAATATTTCAGTATTCATAGTTTCGAATATTTAAATATTTCTACTTTCACATAATTAAACTTTCAAATATACTAATTTTCAAATACGAAAAGACGAGATTTGTTTTCTACAGTGTTCACATAATCGAAGAATATACTGCAGAACGAGGAAGAGCCAGCGATATGAACACGTTGCTATCGTTCCAGTCGGCCTGAGACTGTCAATGCGGTTGGAGATTGGCCGGCAACGAACGGACAGATGTCCAGTGTGAACGAGTGAAAGAGGAATGAATTAAAAGAGGGATTTAATTGACGAAGCGTCGCGACGATAAGCGTTCCGGTCGGCGAAGTAGCGACGGGTTTCGAGGCGAGAAGAACACGATTCCCTCGAGGACAGTGTCTTGTCGACGGTTTCCGGTGCATTGTCCGGAAACGAAACGTGATCCACGAGTGTGCTGGCGCTAGGTGAACCGTGTCCGTTCCCACTCAAAAAGAAAAGAGATTTCCCTACCCAGATTTTTGGAACAGAACGCATCTTCTAAAACTACCGAAGTATCAAATCTTACGAATTCCGTTTCATATCAATTACCCAGACAATTTTAAATATCCCAGCGAACCGGCTCCGATTGCATCTGAAAAACTCCGCGCGCGTCTTCGAAGAAAATCGCGAAACCTTGTCCTCTTTACGCGGAGTTCGGAGATGTCCCATTTACCCAGTTCGGTGTTGCCAGCAAGGAAAGATATTTTCCGAGTCGGGACATCGAGACGAGATGGTCGGTCTTCTGTTACAGAGTCGGAGACGCGAAAAAAAGGGTTGCAGGTGGATCAAAGAAGCCAACGAAGCCCGCGAAGGGCGTCGCAGCCGAAGCATCGACGGTTTCAAGAAGCCGGCGGAAAGGAAGAGGAAAGGAGACGGACGACGTTGAAACGTACAAGAGACAATAGCCTCGGAACGGTGGCCACTACACGCGGGCCTCGACAAATGAAATTCCGCTGTACTTCGAGCGGCGCTAAAAATACTTGGACAAAGTAGGCTAGCCGGTTTCAATCCACCATTAGAAACGAGAATAGAGTATTTATCGACAGCGGGAGGTTGGCAGGAGAATCGATACCGCGAATGAAATTTCACCGACTATTTCATGGAAACTCCGAGGCGATTAAATGGTTCGACGGGCTCGGGGCATTAATTTTCCGATGGCGATCGGAAGAAACTGGACGACTGAGAAATGCAAATGGCCATTAGGAAGGGACCGGGCAACGAGGTGCAGTATTACGGTACTTAGCACGTAACACGGTTATAAGTCAGAGGTTCGCAACGGGGCCCCATGGGACGCGGCTTTCTCCGGCAAAATCACCGGCGTTCCTGTAATCGCGGCTGGCTCCGGCTCTCCGTCCTTCGACCGGCGATATTTAAACGCTTGGAAAGTCATTAACGCTTCCTACGCGAACTGTTTGCTCGCCGAGGCTCGAGAAACTTCGAGCGACGCGTTTCCATCGATTCCGTTGCCAACAAATTGCTGCGGGTTCCACAATGTCTGGCGCTTTCGAACGAGGCTCCCGTTTGCCAAGAAACTTCGTCATCCTCGTTAGAAAAATTCCCTAACGACCGGGTTTCCTAATTTCGAGACTGAACGAAGCCTTTTTCATTTCGCGCGCGAGAGCTACGCCGCGGGGCTGCGACGTTTTCGAATAAACCGGGAACGAGAAACGAGGAAGTGAGTCAAAGGTTCGCGCTACCAATAACGACGGCCCACTGACTCTCCGGTACGTGGGGCAAAGGTACCGGGGTAACGGCGAATCAAAGCGTCCGGAATTTCCAGGGACGAAAATAATTCCCGTCACGAAGCACGTTACGTCACCAAACAAGAGACCGGAGAGAGATGACACACGCGCGCGTACACAGGGAGAGGACAAAAGGAAGACGAGAGGAGGCTATTGTTGGGAGAGGGTGAGACGGAGATGGAGAGAAAGAGAGCCAGCAAGCCGGACGAAAGTGCTACACCAAACAATGTTCTCTGCGCTGAACGAAGCCACAGAGAGAAAGAGAGAGAGAGAGAGAGAGACGAAGACTATACCGTGAATATCGCTGCACCGGAAACATAGTTCCCCTAAAGGGGCCTTCTCCACGCGTTACGATTTACCGTACCGGTCAGCTGCGTTAGTCCGATAACGCTGGTTATGGCTGCCGATCTTCCATCGACTCCCCTCCGACGTAAATCTGTTTCACAACAGGTGTGCCGCGAGTAATTTCTACCTGCGATCCGGCTTTCAAAGATGCGACAAGATTCTATAGGTTTCCTTCGACTAACGTCGTCTCCTTGATCGTCGATGCGAGATGAAGACAAGACGGTCCGAAAGACAATGTACGAAGCGCGCTCTAATGAACTGCTTTGGAGACAATAGCTTCGCGTCCATACTCCAGCCACCCAGAACAAACGCAAATAAATTGCTCACAGACTATTAGTCTCTGGAACAACGACTCGCTCGCACAGAAGCAAAGAATTCAGTTAGGTAAACACGATGCGTTCAGGCTCCCACGACGAAGCGCGTTCTCTGATTAACTGTTCCGAAGACAATGCCTTCAAACATGGACAAACCATCCTGCGCACCTCCAAATAATTATTCTCTTGCGTCACAGGTAACAGCAAAACATCCGAACAAATGGGACGTACCCCACAGACCGAGGAGGTACAGTCCCTAATGAAACGCTAGAATAACTTCAAGACAATGACTTCAATGATCCAAAAGGAAAATGAAATGACTATTCTGAGCTGCTTATAGTCTCTCAAATAAATATCCCCTTGCGTCATAAGTAGGCTTACCATAATTACGAAGAGCCAAACCGGGACGCAGAAGAGAAAGAGGCTCATTTTCATTTTGCTTTTCGCTTAATTTGTGTTTTTCATATTTGAAATGCAATCAAAATTATTATGAATTGAAAACATATTAATAAATGTGAATATATTTTTTATTAAAAAGAAAAAGAGACAAAGTACAATTAATACAAACAACACAAACCGGGACTATCCCGGTCAAACCGGGACGTATGGTAAGCCTAGTCATAAGTCGAAGTAAAGCATTCGAATACATGGAATACGTTATCGCGAAATCGAGTCTCCGATGGACTGCTATAAAAATAATGGCTTCGTCTAAAAGAGAAAAGTAGATAAACTATTTCGGGCTGTTCGCAGTCTCTCGAACGATTATTCCTTTACACTGTAGGCAAAAGCGAAGCATTGGAACAGATAGACAGAATGTGCCCGGAGACTGAGATACAATATCTAATGAACAGCTGCGAGGACAATTGGTTCAACCATGCGAAGCAAACTCGGATGAATAACCCGAGGACCTGGCAGCTCCTAGAATCGTCGTACTGGGAGAGATAGAGGATCTGGAGATAGAGGATCGCTGGAGAGTCATCGTTTCCGCGAACGGCAACGGTCGTAGCACTTTGACGCAGGATAAAAGGTAACGTGGACAGCTAGCACCTGAGTAGACCGCCATCGAGAGGTGGGGGCAAACGAGACCAGACTGGGCTGGAAGCAGCGATGAGATCACCTGCAACGAGAGGGAGAGAGAGAGAGAGGGAGGAGAGAGGGCACGAATGAATCGGAAAGAGTCCGTGTAGCGGGCTTCTGCAGGATTCTAACGGCACTCTCGAGAGGAATTAACGACCTCGACGCGAGCGACGGCACCGGGCACGCGCGGTCGCGCATTAAAAAACCGTAAGAGAGCCCCGGGAAATAAAAATACCTGGGGCGGATCACGCAGGAGAGAGAAAGAGAGAGAGAGGGGGAGAGAGATTCGCACACGAGCGCACTCGAGGAGATCCTGGGGCTGGAAGCGAGGGAGGAACTCGACGACCCCGAGACCCTGAGGATCGATCGCGCAACTCTCCGGCTCTCCGAGAACGTTGCAACTGCGGCTAGACACTTCAAGGTCCCCTCTCTTTGCCCCGTTAATTCCGCAGACGACCACGGCAATTGTTCTCGATCTACACGCCATAAACCCGAACGCACGCGGCTTCGAGCTCTGTTTTCCCTCGCTGGAATTGATCGCATATGGGCGGACCCTCCTCCTCCCTCCCTCCTCCGTTGCAGTTTCTACAGACACGCTTCCTCGGCCTGTAATTCTCTGCCTACTAAAGGGAGAGTTCGTTGAGTCATACGTCGTGTTTTAAATACGATCGAGTGCTCGGGGAAAGGTACAGTGACACCCGGTGCTGATCAAGGAACTTTAAACACAGTTGTTCCCCAGGCTGCCGCTGCTACATTGGCTCGTTTCGAATAACTATGCATTTTTCGCTTCCCGTTTACTGCGCTCGGTTCTCGTTGTTTCTGCAGTTTACGGAGGTAGAGTTTTACGGCGATAGTGTACGTATCATTTGAATCGATATTCTGACGAGCTGCGCGACGATTTTGCTGCGCGTTTCAGCGCGGTACAGCGAGATCAGGTTAGTTATAAAGATAAGATAAGGTGTTCGCGTGGAGGAGCGTATCAATAAATATCATAGATGCAATAAGCGTCGGAACGACGACTTCTCTGGAGGAATAATTTTTGCGAGAAATTATTGTAAATTGTTTATCGTTCCCGGCCGGTCGGATTTGAAAACTAGAAACCAATTAACTCGGCGCATTGTCCCAGCGGAGTAGCGAAAGAGGAGCTTCATTTTCTCATTAAATTTTTCAGAGCCGGGCCACGAATGAAAGCCAAGCTTTTTCGCGCTGGCTGAAACTTGAGACAATGCGTGGCACACTGACAGTTGCATTTCTGGGGCAGCGTCGAAGCTGCAGTGCTGCAGGTGCACACACAAACTGCATCTCGCTCTCTTTCTTCCCTTTTCTGTAGCCTCTCCCTTTCTTTCTCTCTCCTTCTCTCTCTCTCTCTCTCTTTTTCGCTTCCTCTCACTCACTCTCTCCGTTCCACCGTTCTTTTTCGCTGCTTCCATCCGCCACTCGTACACGTAGCTCAACCCCGCGTTTTTCACCCTTTCTCTTCTTTGATCCCTCTCATTACGGCTCCTTTTGTGCCCGGACAGAATGCAGCCGCTGCACCGTCGCTTCCACGACAATGGGACCGGCCACTCAGGACGTCATAAATATTGAAATCGAAAGGAGTCGAACGGCTCCCGATTAATCCCTGTTTCGTCCTCGTTTCACCTCGTCGACACTGCATCCCCGGTGCATCGCGAGCCCGAGCGCCGATCTCATCGGCCTAGAATCCCAATAAAAACCACGCAATTCCATCCCGTGCCCGATTGTCCCCATTCAGAGAGCCGATCGCTTTAATTCAACAATTTATTAAACAACAGACGATCCTAGCCAGGCCAATTAATTGGCCTTTTGTGACACGGGGACTCCGGGGAAGACTAATGATGGCCGAGCCATTTTATTCCTTTGATTTCCGATTGGCTCCCGCTTCTCGCAATCATTGCAGATATTTTCCGATGCGTCCGAACTCTGTCCTATAGTTATTTATACCCTTTTACATTAACAAATACGTCTAAAAAAATCTCAGATCTGAATTTTTAAAATCGAAGAAATACAGTCGCAATCTTGATCACTATCATCGCATGATTTCTTTAAAATTCGGCCATGTTTCGATGCCACTAATTTTAACTTTCTTTTAAAACCAAACAGTTTTTAAATGTTACTCAAACATGCGTGAATAAATCTCGGAAATGTGACAGTAAAAGATGTTACAGCTTCTCCGTAAAAAATCCCGAGGAAGTGAAACAAAAAGGGGAATTTACATTGGAATAACTTTTTATTGCTTCGACGTTAATCACGCGATAAAAGCGCTCTTTAAGAATGCGGATATCTGAAGAGCGAAGCAATCTTCTGCGGCGGGATAAAAATTTCGAGGATAAGGGACGAGAGATCTTCCTAGGAGATCAGAGGTCGCGGAAAACCTGAGATACCCGGTACGGGTAAAGCGGAAAATCATCGAGGAAATTCGTCGCGGTCTCGGGACAGCGGAAAGTCGACGGGAAAATAATTACTTTAAGGTTCAAAAAGGAGGAGAGGCGGAGAGCACATACACCGACGCATGCGGCCAGCATGTGCGGATGCAATTTCGTACTGCGATTCGCTGAGATAACGCGGATGCGTCGATCTGCACCGGAAAGTTATTTGAGGAAGATAAAACCGCACGAAATCTAATCTTCGGGGAGAAAAATTCTCGTCGGAGAAAACTTCGCCGTTCAAATAAGCATCGAATCCAAGATAAAACGCAGGCCTTTGTTTTTACGACTGGTTGTGGAACAATTCGCGCGGCGCGCGATCGATAAACTGCAGGCTTTATGCAATTCCTCGGATGCGGACGGAAACACGAAAAACCAACGGAATTTTTGTCCTATTTCCAGCCGAATAAATATTCCACCGATTTAAATATTTCTTCGTCTATTGGGTGCATAATTTTCTATTTTCTCCGCGAAGAACGCTATAATTTTCGTTCGATCGGAAAAGAAAATTAACGAAGGCGCAAGCACCGATCGGAAAGTGCACGTTGCATATCTGCCCCAGCCGTTAGATCACTATATTTACGCATTGCGCGCAAACTGTTACAATGTCTCTCCCGCGTCCCTAATTACTTTAACGACCAATGTCCCGAGTGGAAAGTTAATTTCGCGCTGTAATCGCAGGGAATAGGACTGCAACGGCGATGCGTCTCGTCGCAGAGAGGCGTCATTATGCCAGGTTTGCGTATGCACGGGCATGCAACGACCGCGAATAATCTCCAGTCTCCGGAAAACACGCGGGAAATTATTATTTATCCCGCATTCGCTTTAATCAAACAGGGAAGCCCGGTATTCCATCTCCTATTCACAGTCCGATCTACGTATTGTGCGTCCA
>CM052154.1:11637832-11653136 GCA_028455555.1 Augochlorella aurata | reverse complement strand
CGAAGATTTCTTGAATTAAATCGATAAAGAAAATCGATAAAAATGAGTTTTCCATTTATTAAATTTCCTGATCGCGAGCTTCTAAGAGTTCAGGGAGATTTCCCGAGTCGACTCACAGTTAGGATTTCGCGCACAATTTGACGTTGTCGTCGCAAGAAAGCGGCGACCCGTCCGAGATAAAAATACCGGGAAACTTGTTCCACGGATGCTCCTGGAAATTTAGTCTCGCGTCGGAGGGACGTTGTCTCCCAGCTTCTTCGGCTGGCAACCAGTGCACGACATGTGTCTCGCAGGTGCATACGAGCGAGTGCATGCACGACGCTCCCGCACACGTGTGTCTGCGACGCGGAGACCTCCCTCTCCCTTGAGTGCAGCCGACTGCAGTCTGTGCAATCTCCGCTCGAAAATACGGGGTTCAACGCGCCTCCCGATAGCCGATTAAGCGACACCGGTCGCGAACTTTGCGTCTGCCGTGATTTCCCTGGAAGTTCCCTCATTTTTCTGGGTTACAGAGAAATTGCAGTTACGAAATTGCAGTTACGAAATTGCAGTTACAATGAGTACTTCATGGTGTTACTCTTTCTACATAATTTTCTACTAATAAATTTGTCTACTAATAAATATTATGTTTTATTGTGTTCGAAGATATTAGGTTGTCGATTTTCGAAACAGATATCTTCCAAAAAATAAACCTTTTGCAACAATTCAATATATCAGTCTCTTATTTTCTCTGAAACAATTATTTAGAAATGAATTATATCGACATTAGCGGTTTTCGAAAGGGAGAGGGATCTACCCTACAGAGTAACTTACATAAACTAAGCAGCGAAAGTCCTTGAGGGTTAAGAGGACGGCCTCCGCAACCTCTGACCTTTCGAACGAAGCGCGCAAGAGAGGAACGCGGATTCGAGCGGATCGTAAGCGATCGAAGCAGCCCGTCGCGCTAATGAATAAGTGTCCGAAGGAAAGTGCAGGCCAATAAAGACAATGGTCTTAATAAAGGGCGAAGCAGAAGCGGCAACAGCAGCAGCCGGGGTTCGCATTCGTTCCCCACGAATCGTCGCGTCGCGCAGCTGTCGTGGAACGGCGACGACTTTACACACAGGCCGGTTGCTTAATGAACGCGACGAGAGCGTACGTGAGTCAGAGTCGCGGCGAGGATCGAGCACAATAGTCGGCTCGGCTCGAGGCGTGGGTGTGCGTGCGTGCAAAACCGGCGTACAACTCGTCGAGGATAGGGGAACACGCCGGGCAGAAAGTAACGATTCGAGCGGAGAGTACGTTCGCCCGGATGGCGAGGTTCAATGCGAGCGAGCGAGCGAGCAGGCGAGTTTGCGAGCCGACGACTGCTCTCTCTCTCTCTCTCTCTCTCTGTTTTCCTCTCGCGTGAGTCACGTTTACGCACGCTGCTGCACTCTGCATGCACGCGTGTCGCAGCCGCGTGCAGTGCGTTAAATTCAATCATCGAGCGGGCAAACTTCGGCCCGAATGTTTGCGACAACGCGACAAGCTCGGCTGGCCGGATGAATGGAGTCGTTTGCGGGGGTGGAGGACGTTTCCACCGATTCCATACTGTTTAGAAAATGCCCTCTTCGTTCAAGAGAAGCCAGGTGCGAATCTACATGGCCACTTACGTTGGTACAATAAAGGAACACGCTGAAAGTACACTTTGGAAATCAACACCTCCTCCGCACATGGTGCGCTAATTATGCTTTCTCGGTCGAATAGATGCTGCGATATCGATAAAAAAATTCGAGAACGTGGTTTAATAGTGTAGAAAGAAGCGTGCAAAGTTCCACGAAGCAATCTTCAATGGCTTCACAGAGAAAAATTGCCAAAGTGCATCTCGTCAACCGAATGCATTTCGTGCTTGGGCCAGAACTAATCGAGCGTCCATTCCGGACCCCTCTCGTAGCCGGCGACAACGGAAAGACAGATTTCTACCCTTTCAGTCTCCTGTTAATTGTGCCGTCAGCGAATCGATCCGATGCATGCCCCGCTCGACGATCAGAAACCAATAATTCCCGGCGCGGCGTCAACCTCCGTTTCGACACACCTTTACGGCGCGCTTGGGATTACGACGGTCGTCCAAGTGGCTTCCCCGCGGCGCTCATACGCCAAGTGTCACGTTTATTTATTGTTTATTGCGCGCACACGAGTGCACTCGATACGCGGCGCCGATAGGGGCGCACGGCAAACGAAAATAGAACCGATCGATGGTGTTTTCAGCGGAGCGACGACGTCGTTGGTGCCGTGAATGCGAATGTACGGACCCCGTTTTTCCCTCCCGCCGCGGCCGAACTCTGTTCCACCTTGCGTTGCATATTGAACGGAACCGGAGAGGAAAGGTTTCCAGCTCCCGGGAAACCAGACCTGCGAGTTTCGCTCGCTGGAAACCGCTCTCCCGGTTTTCTCGATTAAACGCATTTTCATTTCCCGGTTGATTCCGACCGCCGAGTCAACCGCCCGCGGAACTTTCCATTTTCTGCATAACGTTCCCCCTCCCCCTCGATCTCCTACACGTATATAGAATGTCAGAGCTTCCGTCAAGTCGATCGACCAATTATTTCGAAAACGTGCGAGGAGAAGCGTTCGAAAACTTCGCGAATTTCTATCTCCGCGGAGAGAGAGAGAGGAATCGGATCGCGCAAACGAGCCTCTTCTGACCGAGGCACGGGCGAAGGAAAATCGCTGAACTTTCGTAAGAGCTCTCTACAAAGGTTTTCCGGGCGAGTGCCAGGAAATCCGAGGAAACGCGATCCCGGATGCGTAGTCACGACTGTGCTCGCTCGTCCCTTTTTTTCCTTGTTTCGCTGGCATCGAGACGGAACAAATACTCGTCGTCGTCCGCGCTGCTGCGGGGGTGGCGCTCGTAACGAGCGTTCTTATTTGTACGCTCGCTCTCTCTTTGTCTCGAGCACTCGGCGTGCTCTTAATTGCGCACCGCTTCGGCTCTTTAATCGCGCAGATTAAAGGTCACGAGGGACTTTTTGCATCGCGCCGCTGCCGCTGCATGACACGCGGTGAATGGACCGACCGGTTCTGTGGACAGTCTAATAGCCGGAAACATGGCTGCTCCTTCTGCTAACCTGCTGTGAAACCACGATCAGTCACGAATTCGATCAAACTTCATTCATTAAGAAGACCTTCCTAATTTTCCAATCAGACCGAGGATGCACTTCGGGAATTTTTGTTCGGGAAACCGGCTAAGACGTCGTCGCGGTGCTTCACAGATTTGATCGCATGCGTTTGGACCACGCTCCTGAATTTTAATCCGCTGACGCCGCCGAAACTGCGGCAACTATTCGACCGAATAGTCGATGAATAATTAATTAATTTATTCATCCACGGGAGTAGCCCATTAATATACAAGGAATTAATTAATTTGGCTAAATGCTGCTCGCTAGGTGGAAAGAGTGTTCCGTTGCATAATGAATGAGACAGTGTAGGCGCGGCAGGAAGATAACGCATCCTGCAAGTCATCGACTAGGAACAATGTTCCCCGGCGAGATGCAACAGCAGTATCGATGCAACCGGTCCACAAAAATTCGGAAGCCTGGTCCAGGCGTGTACAAATAACTCCACGAAGTTTCACAAGGACATTTAATACGCCTCGCCGAAACAAAGAGGCCCGGAGTGCACTTTTCGCAGAAAATCGCCGGACGAAAATTCAGTCATGCCGTTGCTTCGAAAAATCAAATTCCAACGGCGCTGCGCTTTTGTTCTCCCAGTGCAGCGTTCCTCGATGAAAGGCCGGGAGAGTGCGTGTCGAAATGGAAAACCGATTTTTCGAGTTCTCCCATCGAATAGGCGAGAGCTCCGAGAGCGAGAGAGCGAGAGAGCGAGAGCGAGAGAGAGAGCACAGCGTACTCGAATAGTTCGCGGGCTAGCTCTGACAATTTAATGGAGAGCCGGTCGCTTTCAACGGGGATTTACGACGCTGTCGGGCCTGTCGCGGGCCGAGTCCCGGCTCCCGGCCGAAACGTAGGAGCCCGGGCAAGTAACGAAGCGAAGTCGCGATGACAAAGAGAGACGTTAATGAGCCAGACGGCGGCGGAATTGAATTCGATGTCGCACAAACGCTCTCCCAGCCCCTCGTTCGACGGCCACCATTTGGCCACCGAATTCCACCGAACGTTTCCTGCTTCTGTGCCCGACGTAGCTAGATTGCGATCCATTCTGGGCTTCCTTCAAGGTTCCCGTAGCCATGAAACGGGCCCGTTTAAACGCGCTCGCATCGATTCACCAGCCCGACTCGCTCCGACAATAGCATCAATTCGGTAGCATCGTCCGAGATACGAACTTTAACGCGCGGACTTATTCCACACCCCTTCCCCGAATATTTCCTCGCGAATGACGCTTCTGTCCTTCCAAATATTCCTATTCGTCAATCGAAAGACGTTTGGCAAACTCCAATCTCCAACTCCGATTTGATCGCGATCCCGCAGCTTCTCTGCCTGATTTATCGTTCGACTTTCGTATGCTGCTTCCGTTCTAAATCGGCTCGGATACAATAGCTTGTATCCGATAGAATAGACGTCATAAACCGCAATTACTGTCGTAATTCGGCGCCATTAAACTGGGCTAAACTACTTTCGGAACGATGCGTGCCATTAGGCGGCGAGGATTCGTATGAAAGCCGAAAGCGACATAAATTATCAAATAGACGAGTCGCACCCACATAGAGCGGCGTGGACGGTTCGCTGGATATGACAGCGAGCGGATTAAACTATTCATTAAATTCTCGACGGAGGAGCTGCGTCAGAAATAATTCAGCGTGCAGTACAACGGTATCGTTGGAATTATAGTTTCGCAGGATGAATTATTTAAAAAAGGAAGAGAGAGAGAGAGAGAGAGAGAGAGAGAGAGGGAGACAGTTAGGAAAACCGCCACTCAGACCGGCTCTCGACCGACGAGAACGAGCTGCAGGGGTTCGAATCGACCGGAACTCGGGAAAACGGGGGGTCCATGGGGGTCGGAAGCGTTCCGTGGGAGGGGTTCACGGGTGCAACGTGCCGCAGCCGGGCTAAATTGCAGCTTATACTGTCCAAACAGTGCAACGTCGGAACGGACGCGAGAAGGAAACTGCATTAACATTCTGCAACTTGTTCTGCGAGAGAGCCCAAGGGTCTCTCCGGAACTGCAGCCCCGTGGAAATTAAATTGAAGTTTAGATCCTCCGCCGACGAAGTTTGATTTACTATTCCGCGTGCGGGGGTGGCGGTGTCGGGAATTCTTTATTTCGCGGGGAACGCCGGCGACGCCGCCCTCTAGCCCTCTACGCTCCTAGCCCGACGCATTTTTGTTCCCACGATGCGCCGCTCCCCCTTCGTTTTACTTATTTATCTTGCTCGGACAGGGAAACATTTTTATTTATGTGCCGCCGGCCGGATAAAGGCAGAGTCCAGAGTTTCCCCGAGTTCTGAAAATCAGTGGCCGCCGGTTACAACCCCTTTTCCTTCTACATGCCCAGAGTTCTCATACGTGTAATCCTTCACGCTCAGAACGGCCAAGTTAAAATTTACGGGGAAATCTTCTCACGTTCCGCCGGAAAGTCGAAAGATGTGTTTCTGCTTTGGGTAAATCGCCTTCGCAGAATCCGGAGTCGGCCATTATTCGGATTGTTTCGAGCAGATATTTATCTAAGACCATCGTCCGAACGAATTCCTTTCAGTTGAATATTTTATTCAAGTAATTCATTATTCGTCATCAATTATTCTGTCTATTTATTCGAACGAGTATTCGAATAATTCGAAAAACTAGAAGAAATAATTCGACAATGGAAAAGATTGTTCAAATCGATTATTTTATGTATGAATTCCTACTCGTTGTCATTCGATTAGAATATGATTAAGGTAGATGTCCATCTGGATAAATCTTGATTCGATCGAATATTTATTCAACGATAATGTCGAATAAAATTTGATTCGTTAATCTTTACGAACGATTTTCGGTCGGAATGTGAGAAGCACGATGAACGCGATAAAAGGTCGATCGAAGGCCGGCGAGGATTAAACGATGAGAACGAACCTTAAGACGCGAGTTTGAAGTTGCACGAGGATGGATCGATTGCGATAAATTAATAATGCTAACGAGAGCCGGTGTCATGCGATCGTCGCCCGAGGACGACACCGCGACGGCGCTAATTAAACACAGGATATTTCGTTGGTCGCGATGTCATTAAGTAAAATTGAATCGCAGTCAGTCCGCCGCCGGCTACTCGTTAGTTAGCGAATTTAAAGGTGCCGTTCAAACGTTACCGAGGCTGAGAAGTTCCAGCGAACGAGAAAAATGCAGAAGAGAGAAAGAAAGGACGCGGGATTTTCGGAAGAGAGCTGCGATATCAAACGCGAACTCGTCTGAGCACGATTTTCAAGGCCCCCGAACGCTGTCGATCGAAAGGCTGATGTCCCAATGGCACGGAATCGACGGTTGAAGGCGCACGATGCAAATTAGTCGTGAAAATGTTGCGCTAGACCGCCGCCGATAATGATTCCGCCGGTGTATTCGCTTTTACGTTGCCCGGGGCCGCGTAATTGCCGATCCTCCGGCCGAAATTAGCTTAACGGTGTACGCGTTTGATAACTGTATCCAGCGTTTAAGCGAGTACTAAGAAGACTGTAACAATAAATTCTGTTCTCCAGCTGCGAGGAGAAGACATTAACGCGAGACGACGATTTTTCGCGGCTGCCCATGAATGGTAACGCGATCAATATCGCGGCTAATTAATATGCAAATATATTCCGTTTCGACGAAACGCGCCCCCTGTCCGTTCCGACTGACTCTCGCGACGAGGATCGTCAGATCGCTGCTAATTTACACCTGCGTAGGTGGAACAAGGCTGCTCTCTGTCTGCAAGCGGCTCGGAGAAATCGAGGAATCTGCGATGTTCCCTCGATATCCGAAAATAAACGAAAAATATCCCGGTTGAAAAATATTCGAGCAGGTTCGGCGTTTTTCTCGCGGGAAATTCAACAGCCTAATTAAATAGCCGCAGAAGAGTTTCATCGTCCGAACGGAGCGTAACGCACCACTCGTCGCGAACAATGCCGCGAAGAATATAACGAAAAGGGATTATTAACAACATTAACGAGCGTGACGCGAGATCTCTGATCTCTCGTTAGCAGCTTCTGCGGCAGCGAAGGGGAGCCGTCGACGTATTAACGACGGGTCCCTATTGTTTGCTAATTAAATATCGGAGTGGCGGCCGATCGATCGAGCTTGAAAACGAACACGCCTCGATTTTTTCCAATCGAGGCTCGCTCGGAGGCGAGAAACCGGCGCGGTTATCTGTCGAAATGTAGCGCACGCGATTATCCTAATCACGCGTGATCGAGATTAGGTTGTTCTCGGAAGCAACGACGAATCTTGTTCGGTAGACGCGGAGCAATCTCGATGATATTCATTTCACTGGCGCGGGAATCTCGGTTCCAGTGAAACTAAACGTGATTCGTGCTTTCTCATTTAACGGAGTTTCTGGTCTAATTAAACTGTTTAGATGTTCGCTTCCTAGCGATCTTATCCTGTGACTACTTTTGCGTTAACAATGGCTCGAACACACGCTGCACGTCGCGGCACAGCTGCGCGATCGTAATGAAATTCTGGTAATTAATCAACGCGCGGGTGCGCGTATTAGCTATTAAAACTTGTCGAGGACGAGCATACTTTGCCTACCCCGCAATCTCGTCGTATCATTACTATCAGTTGCTTGTCAATCGACGACGAAAACTCGGATTAGCAATCGATAATTAATTTCGATCGATACCAAGAAATAGAAGCTAAAAGCCAATGATACTTTTAGTCGTCACGCGGTCTCAGTTTTTATCGTTACTCCGTCGCAGTTTATGCAGATGCATCGGGAAATTAATGCACGCCCGGCCAGACAACTTGCCGATGAGTTACGCAAAAAACGGGCCCAGGTAATCGCGAGATGATCGATCGACTAATTTCGCTAATAGCTCGCCGATCGTCCAAACGCGCGCGTCGACTCCACGGCTAATAAATGGAGCGGCTTCGAAGCAACATTGTTTCACGCTAATTTACCGTTTACGATTTCACCCCGGTTTCTATTTAATCATCGCGTTAAAAAATGATTTCATCCGCTATTGAGTTTTCAGCTCCAGAAATCAACTCCACACTCTCTCTCCGCGATTCTCGGCTTCGTCTTTCGCTCTATTTTCGCGGAAATCGCTCCGACACACGCAACCGCTCTGCTGATCAGCCTCGGATTATCTAATTGCGAGCACGGCAACTGTAAACCATAATCGTTCGGCGTTGCTCTGCGGATGCTGGGCAGAAGTCGAAAGCTTTCAGGGAACAGCATCCTCGTTTCGCCGGGACTCCCGGGAGTAAATAGGAGAAAAATTCCACTCGACTGTTTCCGAGCGAGGCCGGGATTGAATCGCGAAGAATTTCCAATCAGACGGCGGCAGGCGGCGGGCTCGGTGCAGCCGATAAATTGCGACGGATCGCAAAGCTCTCTGCGAATCGCTTCTAAATGAAACTCGCGGCTGACACGGACAAAGGAGAAATTAAGTAATTCGAAGGAAGATTAGAACGAGCGAGAATGTATCCCCTCCTGTCCCTGTCTCGACGCTGCGCTCTGTTTTACGGGAACGAAAAATCGGATCTCGTCGAACGGTTCTCCTTCGCTCCGATAATAAACGATCGATCGCGAGACACCGATGCAATTGACTTCCTCGAGAAGGAAGCAGCTGCTTGTTGACGGTGTGAACGATCCGCGAATTTTCGCGACCTATACGGAACAGCGTTATCGTCTCCGGATTCGCGGATCTCGCGTCAGCTTCGAATTTCCGAAGCGGAAAACGCGCTAGGTAGATTCTTATTGGAACCGGGTCAAATTTATCGTAGAATTTTCTCTTTCGGCGTATGTGGGTCAACCTGTTGAAGCTCGTTCCGGGAAAATAGGTCGATCTACTGCGGAAACGTGTAATTATCATTCGCGATCCTTTCGGAGAACCTCGACCCACATCCGGTCGTATCAAACGATGCGATTAATGCGAAGTATCATCGAAGGGGCTCCGACGGAACTTCTCGCGACGATGATAAACTAATCTCCGAGAAATGGAAAGGAACGGTTCTCGCTCGGCACTCGATATCTCGATGCGACAGCCCGATTGTCGAACTGGATTTATCTCGAGCTAGGAAACACGAACGTTATCGAGACTGGACAAGATATCTGAGCATGGATTTGCACCAAGACGATTTCCTCGATTCTCGACGACGAGACCGAGTCGACGCTATTGTTATCGTCGAGCGAATCGCTTCGAATCGTTTCTGTGAACGTTCAATTGCGCGGAGGGCGGCGCGTCGGTGTCCGAAAAAGCGGGCCAGAATGAGAAAAAGAGCGACGCGCGGCCGGCCAGGGAAAAAAACGACAGGCGACACTTGCCGGAGTAATAAAACAATAACTGCTAATAAAACGCAATTGTTCGTGGCGCGGAAGTAATGGAGGCATCTCGAAGAGGCCAATCAGACCGGCGATTCATCTGGCCGCGCGACGAAACGATAAAAGGTACTACTACGGCATACTTCTTTCCCGCGCGAGTAATCCGTACTGTTATTGATGCCGTTATGCGCCGCGGCCGCACACATAATCGATAAAAGCCGGACCAACGGGGGAAAAAGAACAGAACGCGACCGAGGAGACTCGGTCGCGAATTGTTAAGCGGAAAATCGGCTCCTCTCCGGCGTTCATCTGGGAACGATTAGAGCGTGGATCCGCGCCTCCGCTAATTCCTGCGACTCGCTTCCGGTAGAAATCTGATCGGGACGCGGAAACAATGAGTTCTCACTTTCGAGGCATCTCGGAAAACTCGATCCATTCTCGATTGTTCGCGGCGCTCGTTAATACCCCGGGTATTTCTGCAAAATATTTGCTAATTAGGGAAAATGTGCCCGCAGCTTCGTTTACGAGCAACAGCTCCTCCTCCTCCGGGATTGATCACACCGTGAATTGCTCGCGATTTACGTTGACGGGAAGAATGGATTCTTTCGCGGCGGATAATTATACGGACAGTCGCGAGAAATATTTGCGAACTAATTAGGGAGAAGATAATTCGGCGTTCGTTTACGACAATCCTGCAGCCGATTACGATGAAATTGATTCCCGTTAACACTTTGACCGGTCGCCGTCCATGCGAGAGTGACGGAATTAATTCCTCAGATTTGAAAATTCATTTGTGCGCTAATCTGTTACGGTTCCCTGATTCGATTAGGATCCGAGGAAGCAATTGATGCGATCGTTACACGATTAATGCCGCAAACGCGGAGGGCTGGATCGACCGAGTCACTGCCGAAGTCGACGGCCCGTTGGGAGCCACTGGCACGAAGCGTAAATAAGCCCGTCATCGACAGCTCTTTCACTGTCAATGCTCTTCCGTATCGGAAGGCGCAAGGGAAGAGAAAAGTGTTGCCGAAGAACGGGTAGGAAAAGCCTGGCAGTGGCAGATATGTCGGGACTGTTCGACGATGACGAACGCCTCGCTATCAACTTCCTGTTAGAATTGATATAGATGCACGCGGCTTCTCTCTCTCTCTCTCTTTCTCTCATCTCTGCTCCTATGTTAACGCGACGGAAGGGTCATTGATCCGGATAAGTTCAGCTATCGCGTTTTTCAATGAATACCGTTCTCGCGTGGGAATTCGGGAACAAACAGCTGCTCGGAAGCGGCGATTCCGTGCCAAAATTTCGACTTTTTCCCAATATTTTCGTCGGCCATGACAATGCACGAATTGAATGTCCGGACGTTCCGCGGTGTTAACGTCCGTTCCCGTTTGGCATTCTATTTCCGTCGCCGCGGCTCTTATTTTAATATTTTGGCGGCCGTCCGGATTATTTGGAGCCGGAATAAAATTTGTACGGCTCGCTGAGAGTTCTAGATTAGGTTATAATTAATTTGAGAATTGGCCGATTGACAAGGATGGGGGAAAGCCGTTTTTTGATTTCAGTCGAAGAAGAGAGAGAGGGAGAGAGAGAGAGAGAGAGAGAGAGAGAGAGAGAGAGAAGAGAAAGAGAGCTGTAACCGATTATTACTGCGTAATTGAATTTCAAAGTTAAATAAGAGAAGTCTGCGTAACGGCCGTGTTATAGAAAATGTAGTTATGTAATTTAATAGGTCGTTGCTTCTAAATGGAACGATTTTAGGTATACTATTCACCGACTGCCTTTCACTCGACGGTAAAAACCAGATTTTCGTGGAACGCGTTCGCTGCGGTCGTAAAGTTATCGCTGACAATACGAAATGAATGTGTCCCTTCCATTGACGGCTGGACATTTATCGTACTCAACTGATAGGAACAATTAGGAATTCCACGAAGGCGTCCTCTCGCAGCAACAAACCTATCCCAGGTCATTTCTGAGAATGAAACCGTTTACCTTTCTTTTTTATGTCTCGAGTACTTTTATGTCTTTAAGTATTTTAATTTAGCTTACGTCAAATACGACTCGGCGCCGCTTTCCGCTTAAAGAAAATTGCGGAAATTTCATGGAGAATATTGCTTTCCGCATCCGATTCGACTATTTCAGAAATTCGGATTTTTCTTTGCTCTTAGAATTTCTCGAAATTTGCAAAGATAATTGATCTTATGTATGCCACGGTACTGGGAAATTAGCACAAGTGTAACGAAGCTGACTCGTCCTCGAGCAACAAATATGGCGGGCATGTTTTGGTGTCGGTCAGCTCGGCACCCTCGTAACACCAATGAAAAATAGCTGGGCTTTTCGCGAAGAATATTTCTTCGCTGACTAATCGCGACTCGGAAAAAATAAAAATCTTATAGTATTACCGTCGGTGACGTTCGCAAGGTTACCAGGTAAAAGTTACCTCGAGGATAGTTCTATGAAGTCGTTCCTAGCCAACCGTAAATCGACTTCGATAAAATTCATTACTACACATCGAAAACAAACGAGACCTACAATTAACGAAATAAGAAAATCTTCCTCTTCTTCCTCTTCTTTTTAACATCGGCGAGACTCGCTTCCGGCCCCTGCCTAAACAAAACTCAATTCGCCAAAAGCATTAGAAAATTTCCGATATTGTCTACGCTCGTAAAACGCGCGCTCGATTTTCCCTCAATTTTCCAGAAAATTGAGCAATCCTTGTCGCACAGCTATCTACGAGATCTATGTAAACGCATAGCTATACAGCGAACCGAAATACGTGCTCGACGAGTCGCCGAATCGAACTTGAAAATTAGTAATAATCTGCACGCGGGAAACGCCGAATTTGCGAAAAAAAATGTCGGATATCGCAACGACGATAATATTTTTCTGACAGCGGTCTGTTTATCAACAAGCAACCGGCCATTTTCGAGCGCGCAGCGCAGGGCGTAACCAAGGCCGCGGATAAACCCGTACCTAACCCTACAATTCATTATGGTGTCTGCCCGGAAGAGAGGTCCTGGGAAGCTGGAAGAAAGAAAGAGGTGCGATGGGTTCACCTTTGGGGTAGGCTTGCTTGCTCTGGACGTAGTCGATGAATGTGTTGGTCACGTTGTACAGCTCTCCCATGCCCTTGGGGTTGAACTTCGTGGTGGCGGCGTAGGCCGCGGACGTGTTCACCTTGCTGTAGTTGTAAACCTCCGTGGTCATGATCCCTTTCAGCTGTCGGTCCAGATCCTCGCTGATCACTCGCATCCGATTCGTGAGGGTCTCCTGGCCGTTTGCGGGGCGCGGCACCAGAACGCCGAGCAAACCGAGCAGGAGAATAATCGGCAATAAACCATGATGCACCACGGCACTCGGCCGTCCACTCAAAGATCGAATCGAACACATGACAGCGACCTGCGCCCGGGACGCGTCGCTTAGGACTGATGGCTCGCTGCTGAGCCGAGGCACGCGGAACCGGACCATCCCCACTCCGGCCGCCATGCTGCCTGGAGACGAGACCTCGGCACCCTTCGGAAACATTCGGTTGCGCTCGCCCTCTTCGTTCCGCACGTTCCGGCTATTCTGCCGCTCGACCGGGATGCTCATTTTTCTTCTTTTATCATTATTCTTTTGTCATTGATCGTCTAACCTTGTATTCGAGAGAAGAGAAGAAAGAGAAATCGTTCTCTACACTGTTGCAATGTTGATTAATTCAAAACAACTCTGTAGCTTCGTGATAATGACGATGCTATTTAATTTAAAAAAAAAATGTGATGAATTGACACCCTCGTAAGGCGATTGATATGGAAAAGCGATATCGACCATTGAGTTTTACGTATTTACAAATATTTCAAAGCCTTCTTGTTCTCTCTGTGATTAAATTAGTTTGAAAAATTACGTTTTGAATTATTTTAATCAGCCATGAAACACTGCCATGTAAATATCGCATTTTAAACGATGCAGTTAAAAGAATGATCTGAAATAACTATGCTATGCAGCTTGCTGATCACGGAATACTATTTGATTTTTCACTTCATTTATAATTATCTCTTCAGTTTGCAGAGATTCAAATGACAGAGCACAGAAGACAGAAAGATTAAAGAATGAATTTAAAAATTTAAAAACTAATTCAAGAACGTGGAAATTAATTTAATAATTAAGAAATCAATTTAAGAATTCAGGAATGAATTCGAGAATGTTGGAATTAATTTAGGAAATCAATTTAAGAATTTAAGAATGAATTCATGAATTCGGAAATCGATTTAAGAATTAAGATATTGATTGAGGAATGGAGATATTAATTTACAAAAGCATTTAACTGCTCACCGAAGGTAAGACGATGGTTCACGTGGCTTGATTTTCCCGCGCAGCCGCCATTAGAGGACCGGAACGGCGGCAAGCGGACCAGCCAATCGCAGTGCAGCATTTTCCCCGGAAATTTGAAAGGCGCGTCCTTCTTCCAGCATCCCCGGGGGATTCGCGGTTTAATTAATCATCGTAAGAGCATGCACAATATGATGTTTCACGCGCGGTTATTGCAGCTGCGAAAAGAGAAGCAACGGAAAGATTAGCGTGAGAATCGTGACGAAAGCTACAGCGTGTCGTTCTTACGTCATTTAATTGAGTTGATCTCGCAACATGGCGAGATGTTCCCGTTTAGGGGATCCTTGCTCTAAAATTGCGCCTAATCGTCGCGTTTGTTCTACGAACGCACCCGTGCTTTCACCGGCTGCTTCTCCGGGCCAATCTGAAATTCCACGAATAACCATGACATCATATGAATTAGAAAATTTGTTTTTCTCTCGCAAACGTCTCTTGATAAAATTATACGAAATTGCTGGGTCTACTACTTCAAATTGTTCGCTTCTCGATAATTCGAGGCACGTTTTCGATGGGTAATTTATCAATATTTCTGGCAAGCTTTTAATCAGTTCTAATCGAATATTAAGGTAGCATTTGAGGTGTTAAGATAGCAATTATATAAAGTAAATCACTGGGTTCGATCGGAACGCTAAATGTTATGACATAAGAAGTTCCATTTGGCTTCGCTTTGTCCAATCAAGCTGTTGACTCACGGTCATCAGATTATAATCTTGCCTACTGAACTGATTACAATAGATTACAAGGACTGATTAGCTTCTGTGAAGATATCCAATAATTCGGCGATACAATCTTACAAACAAATTGTGATATATCGATCTCACGGAAGTTGGTTGAAAAATGTCTATAGGAAAATTGAAGAAGGATCTCATCGGGCCTGTGGAATGCGATTGTCGAAAACGTTCGCCGCGAGATGGCCGAGCGAAAAAAGGAAAAGACGACTGCGTTACGACGGAAAAAAGAAATCGATGCACCTGCGACCGTCTTGTTTTCCTCGTGTCATTCCATGCCAGGCGGTTCAAGCTTTCTCGGTGAGGTCCACTTTTAAAGACCAGTTCGATCGAAACGAAAAAAGGGGAGAGCCACCCGGCAAAAAACTCATCGCGCGTAATTAAAAAGAAAGTCTCGCGGATACCCGCGGCTCCCGGCGGTCTCGCGACGGTTTCTCCATTATTACTTAAATAACAGCCCTTTCCTGGAAACGTTCGCGGCGAACTCCGCGCCGGTTGTCCCGTCGAAAAACTCCTCGAAGACAGATTTTACCTTTCACGTTGCATTCACAATCCGCGCGACACGAACCGCAGAAACCGCGGATCCAGGTCACGGCATCAAAAACTGCATTTCGATCGGGCCGTCGCCACTGTTTTCAGCTGACCCGAAAACCGGTGCCTAGCGACCGCTTAGACCAGCTGGTTTCCCACCGGAAACCGCCGAAAAATCATTAGCGAGACCAGAGTGACGGCGACCGGGAATTCAGAGCGTCGTGTCAGTGCGCCTCTCGAAACGCGATTCCGCACGGTGTCGTGAAAAATCC
>CM052154.1:11590862-11637732 GCA_028455555.1 Augochlorella aurata | reverse complement strand
ATGGCGATCTATTATCTCAAGCAATCCTTTTAGTTGTTCGCGGAACAATGAGACGGAGGGATCATAAATGTTTTTATCAACGATCGCCTAGATTGTTTTTCGGAAATGACGGCGCGTGATCGCTCGCGAAGGCCGAGCCTCCTTAGTTTCGCAAACTCGGGAAGCACGTATCTCCCGGCGGGATTACAGCTTCCTGGGTACTGGCAGTGGAAACTTGGAAGCCGAGAGTGGTTGAATAGCCGCGGAAGGAGTCCATCGGCGTGTTAAGGACCGAGTTTTCTCAGGGATGGCCGGCACTGTTGCGAAACACGGTGAATGGTCTTCGAGTAATTCAGCCCGCGGATCTTTATTCGCGGACCGACAACTCGCCGGCAACTTCTTTTCCACGGCCGGCGAAGTTTTCCCGACGAAACGTCCCCGTCGCCGGCAAACATCTCGAAGTAACGACGCGATCGATCCGCCGCGGCTAGACTTCCAAGCGTAAGGTCGCACGCGAGTAAAGCGGATTGGGACCGGCGCTTCTTCTGGACCGAAGATTTTATTCATTAGCAAATAGAAACGTACATCGATTTCAATGAAATTCGGCTATCGTCGTAACGACATCGACGAGTGCAAATCTTAAATTAAAAATCCACGGCCTAATGAACCGCGCGCGAGGATTTTCTACGAGGAAGAAGCCCCTGCGTCGAAGCAGAGAGCAACTACTCTGAAAATCGCTGCACACGCTGCACAATATGTACCCCTATACGATATTACCTTCTGCTAATTCTTTATTTGTCGTTCTCTAGCGAGATTAACTTAAAAATACGTAGCTAACGTCGACGCAGCGAGCTTACACCAACCTTTGCCTGCATCCGCAGTCTGCTAACTATGAATAACTATTGAATAGATATGGATCTCGAGACAATGGACTCGCGACGACGACGAGTAGACCGCGGACTTCTCTGGAAAATGAAAATTGCCGTATCGATCCAAAGAGGCCGGAGCCAAATAGAAACGCGTTCGTAAATACTTTCGAGTTCTCTACTGTTTGGAACTTCGTTGACACAGTTTTGCCGTAAAAGCAGAAAGTCCGCGGTCTAACGACGACCAAAGGAAGCCTCATCCGCGATCGCCAATCGGGGGCGGCAGAGCGCCGATCGGAAGGCGAACAAAAATCGACTCTAATCTACGGGCTTAACGATTAAGTTTACAGTAACGAATAGCGAATAATTTATAAATAGCGAACATGCTCTACGTCGATAATACTATTCCGGCTTGTCGAACGAGCGGGGAAAGGGGGACGATTGCGACTCGGAGAGGAGGCCTGGCTGCCTCCGAACGTATAAGGCTTCTCCGTCGCGGAGAAAAAAGACAAGAGGAGAAGAGAAGTGCCGGTAAAACCTGTAATTAAAATCAGCCAGCGGCTCGCGGCATGAAGCGCGGCGCAGCGCGGCTCCGGGACACCGACGTCTGAAAATAGTCACGGAGTGGTTCCAGGCGATCCGAGCCGGTTTAAAATTGGCGTAAAACTAGGCTACGTTCCACCTGACCCTTCGGGAAACGTGATAGACCGCGTATGCCATTGTGCAATCGGTAATGCCCGTCGGAACCCTGTCATTCATAAATCTGTCCTCGCCGAACAACACCCCATAACTCATGCCCCCAAAAAAAACCAGCCTCTGGAACCCGAGCCCTGTCTTCTCGGACGCGACAGAATCCATTTGGCAATCTTTTCTCATTGTTGTTTCGAACTTCGACCGATTCGCTAGTTTTTTAATAGCTCCGAGGAACTCGATCCTGTGACTCAGATTCTACTAGGCTAAGTTAAAACTTGTCTCCCAAGATAATTCATCAAACAAAGCTTTCCTCTAGCTTCCAAGACTTTAACGCGCATATCTGATTAGGCTGCGGATCTTAAGCTGCAAAATAAAACTTAAATAAACTTAAATAAAAATGTACTTCCCCTAGCAACAATTTCGATTCTAACGTCTTCGTTGCACCTAGATGATTTGTTTCTAAGTGCACGAAATCGGCAGTCTAGATTCGATTCGTTCAGGAATCTCTTCTCCAAGATCGGTGATTCACGGACCGAATTCAAAATGGCGGCGCAGCTGGGAAAATCGGAAGAGACCTGTTGCGTTCCGCGCGATAAGAAAGTCACTCGGCGCGACGACGCAGCTCGATGTCATCACCTTTTGTCGCAATCGATCCGAGCGGTCGAACTTTTCTGCGGAGAACGATAGATAGATATCGGACGATTGCGGAGGCTCGATGTTCTTTACGCGACAGTCGCGTCTCTCCTACACAATCCTGCTAAATAAAAGGGGAAGATTGCTCGGTGGTCGGCGAGCCCCGGAGTGCCGCGGGAGTCTAATGGGTCTCAGGAAGCGTAATTTCTGCGTTTAATGGGCTTGGGCAATTCCTTGGCAGCTGCGGCTTGGTCCGACGGCATTTTTGGCACCTCCGGAGCTGACGGCAGGCTCGAATCCTCTTGCGGAGTCAGCCAGTTGCTCGTGCTGGAAACAGCGAGAAGACGAGACCGTTATCTTGTCGAGAGCCAGAGACAAGGGAATGGACTTTTAGATAGCAACAGATAAACAACGGAAGAGATCGCTTAAAATTGATCTAAGAATAGCTCGACGAAAGTTTGATTCACTTCTTCGTTATCGCGAACGAGTCTCTTCTAATTGTGCTTCTCTGTCTTTGTTATACGGATATAATGATGAACATGATTTTCCAGAAAAGTGACACTGTCATATTTACGATTCATTTTCCACGAAGAGAAAATATGCTATCATATATGTTCTAAACAGATAACGCATGTTCTAAAGAAGCAAACTCTCAATTGTGTTTCAAGATAATACTTATTGCTCCATTTTATTTGACATTGGAGCAGAATGCGAAGATCTCGCATAGCAGGAAACGTGTGGACAAATGTATTATGTAGACAAGAATTAAGATAAGGATTTTATCGAATGAAAGCGATTAGTCGACGTGCATCAATAAAGAGATTCAACATCTCAGTTTAGCGTAATTCTTGATCTCGATCTGTCCCAAATTTTCCTGCATTTCATAGCAACGAAGATCACGAGCTCCCTGCAACACTTGCAAGAAGCCCTTGAAACAAAAATTACCTGTTGACGAGAACTCCGCCAGCCTCTGCCAGACCATCAGCAGCTGCGACATCTTCCGTTTCGTTTCTCGGCGCATTCGTGATCCCTTCAGCTTTCGTATCGTTCCTGATCGCTTCAGCATCTCGAGGATTGTCTTCGGCAACTCGAGAATCCTCTACAGCAGGAGGATCTTTGGAGGATCCTGCGGCTTCCAGAGCGCTATGCCTCTGTATGACGCTACCTCCTATTGAGAAATGCCTGTCCGTGGTGGCCTGGATTTCTACGTTATCAGGGTATCGATGCAACACGTTCTTTTCATAGTAATACTGTCCCGGCCTTCTAAACGTGTTCATGTTATCAGTGATCCGAGTCACCAGCGGTCTTGGGACCTCGGTAGTCACCTGGCTTGCCCAACTCTGCCCACCCTGACCAGCAGATTCCTCCGTCACGATCGTCACGCTGTGGACCTTCGACGGTTTCGGCTTCTGATAAGAATTCTCCGACTCGCTCCATCGATCTTGAGTGAACGGCCTCGGAGAAGACAGATGAAACCGATTATGGTTGTCGTAGCTGGGCCTGGCAACGATGTTGAGTGGAGAAGAGACGTCACCGTTCTGATAAGGTCTGTTAGGCCTCTGATAATCGTTCTTCCCTGGCTCGGAAACCCAAGGTCTTCCCGAGGAACTCTGCAAGTACAAACCGTCGGTGCTTCCTCTATCAATGGGCCTGCTGGTGACAGTTTGATAGCCCGGCCTGTCCTTCTGGTAAGTTGGAATAGAGGACCAGCCGTCGGGATCCGCGTGGACAGGACGTTGATATGGCCTATTCGAATCGTAACGATCTCTGTCCGAATAAGAGGACACGCTGGACCAGGTTGAATAGTCGTACGGTCTCTCTTCTATCGGTCTGTGACTTGTCCCGTATCTGTCGTTCTGGTACTGCCAATTAGGGTCCCGTAAATTCTCGTAAGGCTTGTTGGGTCTACTTCCGTATTGTCCAGAATCGGTCAGCTGGTTCATCAAACTCTGTTGTTGCAACTCTTGCCAGTTCAAGGTGTAGCCGCCGCCAGTCCCGTACTGACTACCTGGCCTGCCATAAAGAGGTTTAGGGGGCAACTGGCCATTATTTTGATACTGGGGCTCGTGGCTCGGCCAGGAACTGACTGGAGGTCTCGGATCGTGATAATGAGGCCTGTCGTTCGGGTAATCCTGGTAAGGCCTCTGCGTAACCGGCCTCTGATAGTTGGTATAATAAGTGTACAGAGTCGGTCTGGGACTGCTACCATAGCTCTCGAATAACACGTCGCTTAGCCCGTAGTTCGAGTGAAAACCTTGGCTGGGTGGATTAGGGTTGTTAGGATCGTCGAAAGCGTGCGGGACGTAGGGTCGTCCGGTTTGAAGCGATGGCGGAGGGATTGTAGGAATTGGTTTGGGGGTCACATAAATTGGAACGTGTTGCAGAGGGCCGTGATCAACCGGTCTATTGTTGATGTAATCCAAGGGCGGTCTGGTAGGCAGACTAATGGGCCTGTCGTTGACATAATCGGTAGACGGTCTGGGAGGTTGGTAGGCCTGCTGCTTCGGAGGGTCTATTTTAACGGTGGAGCCAAAGTTCCCGTCTTTGACGAAGATGGGGGCGTTCACAGCGTTGTTCTGCACCACTATGCTCACGTTATCGGGCGGTCCGAGCGGCTTTCTGACGATAATCTTGTTGCTCTGATAGATGCTTGTCTCCGTCGGCTTTCCTTTCTGCAAGACGCTCTTCTGCGATTGGTCCCCTATCTGCGTCAGAAGTACCCCGTTGGTCGTGGGTTTCGTGGTGGTGTTCTGGGCAGGAATCTTCTTCTTCTTGAACGGCCCCAGGAATGCAGCCCTGCCGCGAACTCCCGAAGGACCCTCTCTCCAAAACTCTAGATCCAATTGACCTATCCCTGGGTCTTGGCAGGCCACTCTCTGGTTCTTCAGGTTGTCATGGATCAAGAAGACGAAGGGTTGAATGGTGTCGATCTCGTCCATGGTGCCGCAGAGTACTTGGGCCAGGCTGACGCGCCTGATCTGCTGAAGCTGTCCCGGTGTGAAGCTGTTCTCCTGATCAGGATTCTCGTACCAGAACCTGTCGCCTTTCCGCAGGTTGCTGAACTGTTGCCCGATGACGCAGGCCAAGGTCGGGCCTACCAATCCTCCGCTGACCGACTTCTCAGCTAATCCCGCTGTGAAGAGATCGATGTCCTCCACGAAGTTGTAAACTAGTCTAAATTTGTCGGCCACCTCCGGAGGCATCGCTCTCTGTAGATCTTCGAAGCTTTTTATCGGCGAAAGACCGCAAGGTTCTCGCCACTGGACGTACGGAGGAATCCCATGATCTCTGCCTCGCTGTATGTTTATGGAAGCAAGGTCCATGCCGAAGGGAAACTTCGGAGTTTGGAAGAGGTGATTGGTTAGCTCGTCGCTGATATGCTCGTCTCTCTTTTGGGAGGGCTGATTGATTAGGCCGAGGAGCAGACGGTCCACAGAGCCTGCCGTCTCTAGGTTCGCTGGGTTGCTGAATTCTTTGTGGATCGTTACGTCTGCAACGAAGGCAATTTGTATCGCTCGATCTTCAAGACTTTATTCCATCAAGCGAAACACTTACTGTTGAACAGAGGCTGATGGTTGCCGTCGAATCGGACGAAGCTCCGCTGCACCAGCGAGTGACCAAACCGATAAGCAGCAGCAGAGAACCCGTTGGCGACCGTAGGATTCCCCGAAGGATCGTAGCCCGGGTAGTATCCTTTCTTGAGCACCTCAAGGTCGAATATCTTCATCACGTCGGGACCTGTCAAAGCGATTCCGTGTAGCTCTATTCAACGATGCCTTACCGAATCCGCAGTTAATTTGGCGCACCAAGAACGATCGGCAGAAATTCTCTGTAGGTGATGTGCTGGACGACAGCGCCGACGATCCTCCGGGATTCCTGGAATAGTTTCTCGTCGCTCCATTGAGGGTTCAACGCGGCTAGTTTCGTTGCTATTCTATTGTGCAGCCTCAGGAAGACCACGTGGAGAGACGTGAGCGCCGGTTGCTCGCCGAGCCGACCGTCGCCGGCACGGAAACATCTTGTCGACAGTGATCCACGTAGGCAGAGATCGGAATCTTGTTTCGGGAGCACCGGCCTCTGCGATTGGATTTTTCCGTACTGCAGGAGACCTATGGAACAAACACTGCTGAATCAGTAAAACGATACCGCATCGCGTATTTCACTCACATTTTTCTAACTCGATTCGACGGGGACAATAGTAAATCGAGGTGGACTCACCGTTTCGGAACAGCCGCAAGGTGTCGGTTTGGAAGGCGTTGCTGCTGTACACCGTGGACGCGTCCAGGTAGCTTGTCACCTGCGACAGCTGCTCCCTGGGGCCGAATTTGCAGTCTTCTCTGGGAGCCGAGCCGCTCCGAAGAAACTCCAGACACTTGACTCCTAGAGGACTGAAGAAACTGTCTTCTGCGCTGACGCTGATCGGCAGGCACTCGGGATGCTGCAAAAATTCCATTTCACGCCGTTATTATATTTATCGAACGTCCAACTCGGAGCGACGAGGATTCGTTAACCTCTTACCGTACTTTAAAGAGTCTAACTCGTGATTAAAATTACTAGTCATAACTTATTCTATTCTTTAAATTTAGAATAAAATTCTAATCCCTTCTCTTTAATATTTGAGCATTTAAGTACTAAACAATAATTTTGTGTCCTTCTAAGAAATTATTGCAATGGAAAATTTTTTAATTGTGATAACTGTGAGGAAAATGATACGTCAAGGGGTTAACATCGACGAATATTAACCATGAGTTCTGCTGGCTGGAAACCTTTGCCAAAGTTGAGGCAGCACTGAGGAATGGTCCCGTTGAATCCTCTACTCTGGCCAGTAGCTAAAACATCGATCGTAGACGTATTAAATTCTGAAGAACACAATTTGATATTTTGCTAATCGATCATTGATTTTACCCGTCAAGTCGTGATCCACGAACTGCCCCCACTGCATCAGCATGTGAGTGATGGAAGCTAGAGGCACGTCTCTGTCCTCGTGGATGATCCTGGTCACATCTCTCGCACTGGGCAAAGGCGACCCATCTATCGACCTTCTTACGCTTTGGATTCCGTCGCCGTAAACCGGAGGCAGGAACCTGAGAGACGATCAAACAAAGCATACGATAGATATCTAGAATACACACGCTGGACTTTCGTCTGATTAATTAATACCTGTTCATAGGGGACATCGCAGACCCCCACCACAGGTTCTGCCGATTGTTGCAGCTGCCGTCGGACGTTCTGTACCGCAAACTAGCCGGTGGACACTCGGGAACTCCTCTGTTTGGACAGTGTCGTTGGAGTGGATTGCTTTGACTTCGTCGAGCCAGCAGCGATTCCGTCGGAATGTCCGGGAACCTACGGAAGAAACGTTTCAGGATTAAGGAACGAAGATCGGCGGGAAACCAGGAAGACGAGTCTTACTTCTTCTTGAACATCGTGGTGCTCTGAAGCACCGCGAAACCGTACTTCGCGAGTGCCCTCGCCTCCTCTGTCTGGTCGTTGAAAGCTGCCACATACTTCGCCGGGTTGTCCGAGTCCAGGTAGAGACCTGTCGTCAAGCAATATTTGCCAATCCATTCTTCCCGAGAGCGGAAAATCAATGGACAAGATACAGCAAGTCGTACTAATAGCACTGTTTCGATCACAGGCTGCCCGACAAGTTGTAAATTAGCTTAGGATCCGGTGTTTTTAACGAAGCTAGAACTTGCCGTATCTTCTCCACTGTTTACCGACACCGACTAGCAATAAGACGAACGTGGAACCGACCCATGGAGTAGAGCGTAGGCTCGGTAATAAGGTACAAGTTCTTCATGGCCTGCAGCCCGAAGTTCGCGGCCTCGAGAAGGTCTTCCTCTTCGGGCTCGCTTTCCTCCGGGCTCGTCGGATCCTCGCTTTCCACGGATGCAGCCTCGTCGTCTCCATTATCCCCGGCAGCGGTCCTCGAGGAAAGTCCTGCCGGATTTCTCGGCGAATATTCCAGCTCGGTCGCCGGTAGGCTCGGGTCTCCCTCCTTCTCGAACAACGGGCTCGAAAATCTCTCCTTTGTCCCGTTTTCCGGGCCGAGTTCCCAACGGCTCGTATTTTCCAGCGTGTTTCCCGGCCTCTCCTCTACGAGCGCCTCGTCGGATTCTACGGTGGTCCTCTCGTCAACGGAGTCTCTCGTGTTCTCGACGTGCTCCGAAACTTTCGACGGATCCGCCCGCTCGAGCAGTTTCCGCACTTGCTCGACGATCTCCGCGTATCTGCTCGGGTCCTCGGGAATGAACAGGGTTTCTATGGGGCGGTTCTCCTCTCCTCTCGATCCTTCTCGATTCGGTAATCTGTCTTTTGCGGTTAATGAGGCGGGTGAGTCTTCCTTTGGCGGGGTTTCATGGCTCGCGATTTTCGACAATGCGGGGCAGAGCAGGGCGAGCAGGATTCTGCAAGGTGAACGATCTCTGTTAGCCATTGGAGAACGTCCAGAGTTCGCGTACATTCGGCTAACAAGATTCTTTAGAGACTAGGGATCTCGACTATTTCGTGACAAAAGTGAAACATAAACGATCTTGACAGTCTTCTATGTGTTCGTCAAAGCGATATGACAGATGCTAAAGTCTTTCTTGTTCAGTTATTGAGACTATTTCCTCGCAAAAGTCACATAAGCTCTGTACGAATGATCAACTGCGGGCAAGAAACCTAGAGAAACTGTTTGCAGGAATCGATCGTCGCGAAGGAACGATATTAATTTTCCAGGGGCGATCTCGGATGACCCGCGTTCTCGGTGCAACGATTTGCCGAACGTGACGTCAGCTTTCTCACGTGCAATGCGAGTAGGCGAACGCGTGAATGGCTCGTTCCTCGTGCACACGTTGAGTACCGTTGAGTCGCAGCACGTGCGGCCCCCTGCATTTGCATTCCGTCGCGTTCCCTGCATTTAATTGCGCCGATCGCGAGAGAAATCGCCTCTCCGAGGCGACGACACCGCGATCGAACCGATCGGGCCCGCTCGGTTCGCGATTCCCGTCACGGTCCCGTCGAACTGGATCATCGATCACCGATCGCCGATGTCCAGATTCGCATTCGTAATATGCAAATACCCGTTACCCACATTTTACACCCTATTACTCACCGCGAATACCGAGATGCCCGCGGGGAATACGGTCTGCGACTCGCGTTTTCGCGGAAACCGGCCCGCGAGGAATGTCTAGGGTCTCCGCAACGTTCGCGCAATCCTCGGGATACGTAAAGATCCTAATCAACGGCTGATGAAACAAATGATCGCGCATAGAAGAGATTTATAATCGCGCGTTTTATGGAAACGCGTCCCGAAACGGAAAGATCCAGAGAGGAGATCGAGAGATTTTGCGCAGGCCGGGGATCTAATGGCCGAGGCTGTTTCGGACAAGTAGGTTAACGCCGATTCTACAGTAATTTATCTAGGTTGCGCAGCGATGTACATCACGGTGTCAGCAGCAAGAAGCTGTAGACCGCCATTAATGACAAGTCATTGAAAGGTAGTAAACAACGAAAGGAAGCCACGAGCACCACGACGACGAGGTAACACGGATGCTTTATTTGGAATGTGGAAAGATGTAACGGGACAGTCGATCGTGGGATGCTGCCGCGAAACGAAACAACCGAATTGTGTTTTCTTTGTTCCGATCGACGCCTGACTCGACTCCGTAAAACATTCCACGCGGAAAACCGTTCCATACGTCACGCTGTCTTCGCTCGTTTGTACTCGAGCGAAAATCCTACGGGAAATCGCTGGAAAGCGGTGCCGCGAAGTCGGGGAAACCGCAAAGACAATTTTTATCGAATTAAATTCGCTCCTCGAGAACTCCTAACGGGTATCGATTTATCGGTTCGGCAAGTTCGAGCGTATCGTCTAAATAATATCTAGCATGACCTCACGAGAATAATAATGACTCTCGCAATTTTTATTACATTGCAGGCGTGACTTGAGGAATTTATTAAATTGGCAGTGTTAAGAAATGAAGAAGGTTCTTTATGAAATTAATTTCGCTCCGCGGGGACAGGTACTTTATTAATCAGGAAGAAATATTCTAAACGAAAAGCCCCGAGATAAAAATGATAAATCGGAGGAAAAATTAGTGTGACAGCGTGCGGTGGTTTAAAGAGGATTATTGTTCCGTGATAAACGAGGGTTCCAGATGCGGTGTCAAATTAAAAAGCACGAGACTCACAGGGTAGAAGCCCGCATGGCACACGGAAGCGCTTTCGAAGCGCGGTAAATGGCTTCGCTGCGTAATTCCACCCCCACGATGTCCCAGGAAACGTTTAAGATGGCGTTGACCGCGACTCGCGGCCTTCTCGAGGACGGTCCACCAAGTACTAAGCTCGGTGGAGGCTGGTCGACCGGTCTTATCCGCGATGAAGGATACAGGACGTATTTTTTTTCCGCTCTTTGCCCGATCCGGTCGGTCATGCACCTTTTTCTCGGATTTTTACTGTTACTCGACTGGCCTGCGGGCGTCACCTCTTCGATTTCGACTGTAGCTTCCGCGATTCGCGGCTCGATCATGGGAGAGGGATCGCACTGTCGCGAGAGGAGCGTCCTCTTAATCGACGAGAGAGAAAGAGAGAGAGAGAGAGAAAGAGTGAGAGAGAGGGAGAGGGAGAGGGAGAAAGAGGCGACGAGATGCCTTTTTAATTCGACGACACGCACCGTTCCTGTTAGATCGCCCGTTTCGAGAGAAATCGAGACCCGTGCTATGCTAATCCGTGCACGACGGCCTACGAGTGTTTTCAGTCCGCATCTCCAACGATTCTAATCTCTCGATCGTTACCTCGAAATTCGTGGAAGAAACTCCGACGAGATTATCGGAGATTTACGATAGACCGCGCGATAAAGCCTTAAACTCCGGCTACTGATTCTGGTCGTAAAATCAGCGGTCCATTTATGATCTCCCGAGCGAAGATTCGAACGCTTCTTCTCGTTCGTTTAGCGCCTCCGGATCCGATCAAGTCGTTTTTCTGAATTTCCCAACTGCCCGGAGGGAGATCGTAATGCCAGACAAGGCTCTGTCGCAACACGGGGGTGCAATTATGTTTCCTTATTGTCTAATTGCCGTATTGTGTGGGTGCATATTTGTGGCCGACTGTGAATGCCAGTCTAAACGTACCTTGTCAGTGTCTGGCAGCTTTCTCCTGTGCTTGCAAGCTGGCAATCGCCTTTACCGAGCCGTACAGCACTTTCGCCCGTACTTGCACCCTCCTCGTGACGGTGCAGGAGTTCGCAGACGCGGAGGACCCGCTTCCGGTCCCGCCGCCGGAAGTCGAGCCTAACTGCAGCGTGGTGCCGCCGTAATTTGCACCTCTGCAGCTCGTGCAACCCTCCGACATTGTCCCTTCTCGAGTGTCCTCTCGCGTGCAACAGGGAAAGCCTCTGCGAAATCAAAGTTCATCCCCAAATCAAAAATCCGGTCCCCTCTTACTCCTATCGCCGCCATCTTGTAGAACGCGCGAGACGCCAAAACGTTCTACGCTCTCCGAGTTTCGCGCCAATGATTATCGCCAATGATTAATTTCCAGTCGACGCTTACATTTTCCTCGAAATAAAATACTAAACACGGGAGAGAAGTCGTCGTCTTCGATCGCTGGAGTTTCTCCGCATTCGACGGATGCTCGGCGACGTCGAGCACACGATTTTTGCCTGTTCTAATGTCAACTCGTTGCAATTACAAGCCGCGGCGGACAGCTCGCTATCATCTAAAAGCAATCCATCAATAGCGACGACGCGCTGGAAGCTAATTGCCCAGGAGGAACGCGAATATTAATCTTGCGAAACGTCCAACAATTATTAATTGATACCGCGCAATCCTTCCGCGATCTTTCGGCCGCGTTTCGCGTTTATTAGTCTGCCATCGGTGATTAATGCCCCGTCCACACCATCTAGAATCGCTCCGGCATAATCGCTGATCATGCTATCGAACGTTTCCGTCTATTCCCACCGCGAAATCGCAGGTTTCGCAGCCTCTCTCGCGCGTTTCGTTCCGACGAAGCGCGATCGATTACTACGGTCGGAATTAAATCGATTCGAAGGGTTCGATTATTCCGAACGCGGGCCAGGACGCGACGTCGACGAAGGAAATTACGCCGTTTCAACGGCGCACGGACGCGAGAACGACGCACGTTGTGGACGCGGCATTATTACGCAGCGAGCGCGGCTCTGACCCGCGCGCGCCGTTCACCATAAATCCGGGAAAATCTGGGTTAATTATACTAATGGCAGTATAAGGCGAGCTTTCCTACCGGCGACCTTACCGGAAAAAGGCGAGACCGGGTAACTTCCCCGGCACGATCGTGCACAGCCAATTTTACAACGGGGAATAGGAACAATGGCCCTTACAAAAACCGTTTCTCCTCGATTCTACGAGGACTTTCAGACTTTGCGGACTCTCTCCCCGGTGGATTATGGCAATTCTTTGCGTACAGTCTGTTGGCAAATCGAGCAATACATTCGAAAGAAAATGCAAAGAATCCGATGGATTTTTCTCTCTGGTCTAGTCGGCTGTTCGCGCAGGCGTTCGCGTCTGGAAAATATTTTCTACGTAAAGAATATGGAAATTTACAAGCTTCAACAGTGTCTTAAAATTAATTAGATATATAAATAGGTCAGTATCAAAGTCTCCACGAGGTTCGACTAAATCAAAGCGATCGAAAGACAGTTTAAATTAATGAAAGTCGCATTTTAAGAACGCGTGGAACATATTCAGGAAAGAGAAGCGAGTTCAATGTAGCCAGACGGTGCAACGCCAGCGACTTTTTCAAAGAACGCGAAGTGGTTCCATGTAGAACGGAGTTCCAAAGTAATTGCTTAAATTGATAATCCGGGGATTCGTTCGTTTAAAAATATTGAAGCAGATGTGAACCAGAAGGAGGCTTGTAGAACAGGACGTACGAGGCGAGTTCTAGTCCAGACGGCGTTATCCAGGGAAGGTTCTCAGCATCCTCGGGGCCCTCTATCCAGGCTGGTTACTCTATGGTAGCTCACTGCGGGTTCACAATCGGCGACGACGGCCACGTCCGAGCCGGTTGTGCACGTCGAACAAACTGATCGCTCGCGACGGCCTCGTGGTAAGCCGCACCACGGCCGCTCGTCTCTCTTTTCTTCTTCGCCGGGTTCTTGGCGGCGGTCTCCTTCGTCGTCGTCGTTGTCCTACGACCGACGTGTCCCCCCAGGAGGGGACACCCGGCGAAACGGCCTCCACTCTTCGGCCCCGCTGCTTTCCTCTGACTCACGATCCTGATGTACAGTCGTCCCTGATAACACCGGCCGCCTCCGATCTTCGACCCTTTGCTCCCTATTCGCGATCACTCGCAAAACTTCTTTTTCACCTTTGTTCTCCGACGATTATCGGGCTCCTAAGGTCAATGCAGCTGTTGATTCAAATCTGAGAATTTTCAGAATTATACAGTTGTCCTTTTCCTGGTCCCAGGTTAAATTAGAAAATAATTAGAAATTTATTCTTGGCTGAAGAAATTTATTCTTCTTCTTTGCGAAGATTATTTTATGAATATTGTTTCGAGTATTTTTCGGCGCTTTCTCTGGATTCTGATGAAATTGAAACAGTCTTTGTTCGGCAGGCTCGGTTGCTGAAGTATCTGATTTTTTCTACGCGATTTCGGGAGTCCTCCATCGTTCATTTTACGAAGTGGATTTCGTGCATGTCCGGACGACTACTCTACATAGTTCGCCGCGCGTTCTTTGTGTCGGAGACACGGCGGACCGATATTGCGCCCTATATGGTTCGCAAGGGCGTTCCTATATTCGCTCGGCGTGTAAAAGTGGAACAAAGCGGCTCTCGAACATAAAGGGCCATTTTCCCGTATTCCATGGAGACGGCCGCTCGAGTTTAAGCATTATCCAGAAGTGGAACAAAGATCCTGGCGAATTGTGCTTCAGCAACGTTCACGCCTGCGAGGTAAATATGGGCTGCCGAAATCCGGAGAAGAAGACTCCGCTTTGAACTCTCCCGTCGAAAACGGACGTTCCTCGCGAGGTTTTCAGAGAGGAGAATCGACGATCGGAGGCAGGTTTACGGAAAAGCAGCGTGATAGCAGAGCTGACTGTACCGTGATACGGGGACATTGGCGAGGGAGGGAGAGGGTATGCTGGGGCCACAGATCGGTACGCGGACCCAACTGCGAAACCTAACCTTCGATCGGTAAAAATTCGACCGGCGAATGGCCGGACCTTGTGCCCCGTATAATTCTTTCGCAACACGGCTGTACACGTGCGCGCGCGCGCGAGCGCCAGCACGCCTCAAAGATCCGTGTAAAATCGAGCCCCCTGCCGATCGTGGGGTTCACGGTACCGTATCCGCCTGGTCCTCTTTCTGCCGGGCCCCCTTTCCCGAAAACCGAGCCACGGTTGCCACACGATCCATTCCTGCACGTGCAAGAAAATTAATTGCCCGTGTACCCCATTAACCTTACGATATCTCTTAAAACCGACTCGAGAATTCTCGAGAAAATTCGAAGTTATCTCTGCCAGTTCAGCGATGGCTCCTGCTCCGGGTCGTCTCCCTACCGGCTCCACTCTTTCCCAAAAACTGAGCTACGATTATTGCCACGCCGTTCATCCCGGAACAGGAAAATTAATCACTCCCGTTCTAATATTTATTAACCCCCGGACGACGAACCATTCTCGCAATTCTACTATTTCAGGGATGTTCATAAAAATTCTCTGCTTCGTTCAGCAATTTTCCAAACATATTTTTAAATATATTCCTTACAGGCTCTTCCATTGTTCCTAACAATTTCTTTGATTTAATTGCAGATGATCGAGTAATCAAGCGAACGATTTAAATACTCCGGATAAAACTTGACCCGGCCACAGTCTTGCGAGGGCTAAACAACTTCGAGAATTCTTGATAGAATTAAAAATTGCTTCCTGCGCTTCTATTTTAATTCGAGAAGACGTTTATTATTTCTCGCAGCTCAGCCTATTATTACAGCCTTACGTACCAGGTGTAAAAATGCTCGTCTCTCTCCCCTCCCAGGCTTTTAATTGGGGGAGGCTGCCGGACAAGAAAACAGCTTCTGTAACGCGACTCCTTCGCAAAGGATTGTCGCTCACCCTCCGTTTGCATTGCGTTGCTCGTGTTACAGCAGTCGCAAAAAGCGTCGTGGGTAAAAGAACCAGGCGGTCCAGTTGCCTGTCGATAACTGGAGCGACAAAGTCGGGTGAATCGATCTCATTGACACCGGATTTGCCAGGAGCCTCTAGCCTCGTTCTAGAAGCTGACCTACTGCTTCGTATTAACGTCGTCCGCGGAGCGGTATCTCCCGGCGTAGCCGTTTCAGCATCCGTGGCTTCGATCCACGCAATCTTTTCGACCTCTTCCGGATGTCCTCTTCGCCTTATCCAGCCTCTTAGCTTCCTCGACGTCCTTTGAACCTCTTGCAATCATTATCTCCTCAGACCCTGGACCCTTTATTCGCACCTTCTGAGCCACTCTTTGCTCGGGCACTCTTTGCTCTTCGATTCTTTGAATTCTACACCGAGATTTGTACGTCGGCCAATCTTTTGGATCCTTTTTCTGGGCCAGACAGACAGTTCTTATTTTCCTTTGAACTTTACATCGGGAGTTTGCTACGTCTTCTAATTTCATGGACCTTCCATTCGCTTCTTCCGAGTTGGGAACTCCCAATTTTCTGGATTCTCTTCCGAGATATTCTTTATCCAGCGAAGTCTACATCGAATTTTCTGAATTCTCCAGCTCCGTGTTCTCGTCTCCGAGTCATTCAATTTCCTCCGCTCCGTGTTTCTGGCGTCTGCCGTTCGACGAGTTCTCGCTTCGATCCGAGCATCCCGATTCTCGATCCCCGTTGTTCCCGATTGCCTCAGGATCGGGCACGCGTGACCGGCTCCCCGGTCTCTCTCGATCCTCGGAGCGTTCGCAGACCGAAGGAGAGCGGGTATCAATCAAATTATTACCGCAATCTGGTTCTCGTGACAGCCCCGGGAGCAGTTCCCAAGCACAATACACGCCGGGCGTGTGTCGCAATCACGCGCCGAGAGGATCGAGAGACGCGTGAAACACGGCTAGATGATAGATCCTAGATGCGTCCGGAGGATGAGTTTTTCGACGGCCAGGATCCGTGGCCGCGTTTCCCCGGTTTACCTACGGTTATTAGCCGGAGCGCCGGCACAGGCTGTTGGGAAACTAGGCAGCTCTCGTGATCCCGCAAACTTCGAATGCATCGGTCGCGTTATTATTGAAAACGGATTTTTGCGACCGCCGCCGTCGCCGCCGCCGGTGGGGATAATTGTTCTGAACTAGTTGGGAAAAGTTCCGATTCCAACCGGGTTATCTGGCTTCGACGGAGCGCCGTGAATTTATTCGTTGCATCCAGTCGCCGAACTGCCCGAAAATCTGCTCTGCAGACTACCATTATGACGCGTTAATCCATTTTTATCGATCGCCCCGTTCATCGATAATTAATACGATAAATTTAGTTTCCCGAATTTAAATTCACTGTATTTTAGGCAATCCTTTATAATTTTTAAATAATTCCTCCTATTAATCAGAATATATTCTATATTTAGGAGAAGCTGTCCATCTTAAGCATGGTCTTCGAGTTATATATTTTTAATATTTTATGTTATATAGTATATATAATATATATAATATACTATATAATCTTTAGGACATACAAATATTCAGACAGTGCATCGAACGCGTAAAATTTGCAGCTCGTTAATTCCGTCGCGTCCAGAGACGCTAGACCCGATTAAATGCAGTCGAATTTTTCGAATGCGCGAGAGGTTTCGGAATTAGCATAAAGTTTTGGCGACAGTGTTCGTGGGTCAGTTTCGAGCCGGTTGCGTGTGCAATCGTAATCACCGAAATTTCCGCAGGAGAGCCGGCGCAGCCGAGCGAACGAAAGACCGAGGTGAACCGAGCTCCACGGTGTCCCGCTATCAGTATCGTCAGTGGGTCAGTTAACAACGGGGTCAGCCGAGGGCGAATCCGGACTCTGCGGGTTAACCAATCGCCACGCGAGCCTCCGTCCTCTTGACAATGACTATTAACTGTATATGCACCCACAAAACCGGAGGCGGCCGCGTAACCATCGGCTTTACACCCTCGACAAAGCGGCGGCCGGGATCTTAACGATCCGACGTTAACGTCGCCTAGCCACGAATTGCGATATTTAGTGTCGCCGTGATTTCCAATGGCTTTATCCGCCAGGATTTACTATCCCGCAGACTCTTTATCTTATCGACCGCAAAATGATTCGATCACGAGCCGACGATACGAGGCCTGTTATGCCAACTTACTGGGGCAACGACTTCAAAGCCTATTTAACATTGCCAGTTACTGATATAATTTGATAAAATTTGATAAAACGATTTCGAGAGCAATCACTGGATATTTTTCCTTATTCGGCTTATTATTTATAATAAAAATTGTGCGACATCTTGATAAACGAAGCTTAATTATTTTTAAAATAATCTAGTCGTCTTTAGTGATCGGTAGTTATACTGTTAATTTGTTGGGTCTGTGATTTCTTTCTGAAATAATTACAAGATCGGTTTGATATTTCGTTTGAGAGAGATTAATGCGGTTAATTTTACCGTACATTGGACGTCTAAACGGTTTAAGGAGAAATCACCGGGTGGAATTTGCGAGTAAGTGCACGGTTTGGCGAAGAAGTTTATCAGATTCGAGAGTCGCGAATAGAACGAAGCGATCAATAACACCGATGGGAGAGAATGAACTCGAGTTTCATTATCGTAATTGTAAACGTGACTCGGTTGAACAATGAACTCGACACTGGCGTTGTGTACGGTACTGAACTTCCGGCTCGAGCCTCGTAGCGGTCGCGGTTTATCGCGAAACGATGGCAACTGTGATTAATGATCCCCAGATAGATCTCGCTGCCTTTTGTTCCCTCTGATTCTATCTCGTTTAGCGGATTAAGCTGTACAAAATGTCACGTGTCCTGCAGCACCCGATGCTCGTTTAACCGAACCCACAGAACCAATCGATCGATTTGAACATTGTCTAAACGAAAGCCTTCTCTTCGATCTCGCACTCTTCCAGAACCTGCTAAATAATTTTATTCTTAGTCTCGATACTGCAGTGATTTTTCCAAGTGCCGAAGGCAACGATTCAAATTAATATTATATTATTATTAATGATAAATTATAAGTTCTCTCGAACTAGGAAAATTAATGACGCAACTACGTTAAATTGCAGATTTTCATTCCTAGATTATTCATTACAAATTTTAGTACGGCACGAGCGCAGAAGAATTCGCAGTTGGCGAGTGTGTACGTACCAGAAAATGGCAGCGAATCGAGGCTCCCGCCTGAATGCAGGAGGATGACCCGTGAGGGCCAGATCAGCTCAGAGGGGATGCCCTCGGAGTTTTTCATTACCACTGGATGGATATATATCTGGCTGGCTTGGGAACTAGCCGGAAGAGCGGAGGAGAGCCGTGCGATTACGCCAGGTGGGGGATAAATAAGGAGTAGGTGGTACGGCGAGATGAGACGAGAAACAAGGCGGAAGTGGGTCAGCGGGACTCTCGGTCGTCAGGGTCCGGGTTCATTTCTCCGCTCCCCGAGAATTACCGCCTGGCTCGGTCCGGCTAATGAAACAACGCCGATAAATTTCCTGGCTATGATATAGGCTCATCCAAACCGAGTGCCGCTTCAGTTACCCCGTGAACGATCAAGTCCGTGCCAATAATCGACTTCGACGAGCCAAAACGCCACGAATTTCCGCCGTTCGGTTCCGTATTTATCCATTCGATAATTAATTTTGCAAAGTGAAATATCCATGTAAAAATTCGTACAGTGGTTTGGATGATCCAGAAGAAACGAGAAGCTAATTGTTTTACCGTTTCGTTGGTTCCACTTTCGGTGAGAAATAATGGAACAGTTCTTCGGTCATTCTGAATTTATATTTTATACATACATAGATTTCTTTGAATATTTACAAGTAGTTCGTTTCTTTGTCCGTTTGTATTTTTAATGCATATTTTCTCTTCTCTCTCTCTCTCTCTCTCTCGCACTCGCTCGCTCGCTCTCATTAATTCAGGAGGAAAATCTAGGCGTTGTTTAAACTTCGTATCTCCTCCCGGCGTTAACACTTATCCGCTAGGTTGATTATTTTACACTCAACATCGATAAACACTCAAGTAGAGCTAATAAAATTTACTAACTTTTCTTTTGTTTTAAGTTCTCTTCAGTGAATCTCTTTCTCTCTCTCCCACACTCTCCCGCTCTTTCACGATACACGCATATCACCATCTTTTTCTCTCTCTCTCTCTCTCTTTTCCTATCTCTGTTTCTGCTAAATCTGATGAAACACGCGAGTGCGTACTAATCAATTATTCGTGTCTTGTTTAACCAGTGACGAGTACGCACTCCGACGAGATACGGTAAAAATCTCTATTCTTTTCTCTTTCTTCTCCTCCTCCCTCTCTCTCTCTCTCTCTCTCCTTCTCGTTTGTTTTCTCAATAAAAAAATATGTGCATCGTATATCTTCGTTTAAAACTTAGGTGGCCCCCTCGTTGCTCGGTACCACTGTCCAGTCGATCGATCAATCTTCCTGTTTCCCTCGCCGAAGGACGGATCATCGCGTTAACGCTAATTTAATGACGCTGGAATTCGTCCCAATTCTCGATTAAGAAAACTGCTGGCCCAATGTGCTACACGTCCATGCGATTTTATCAAAAAGAGACTTCGATCTCAAATAAAACATTTAGCAGACGCGTGTTTTCGCAAACTGTAATTAATCGTCGACAACGTAAAATTAACTATACGTTCTTCATAGTGTAAAGGAATGCCCAAGATTTCTACAAGCCAACCGCACGAAAGTCCACGGTTAATTGAGAGCTACATAGAATATTTAATTTCCCCGAGTCCTCTAAGCGAAGCTCTGGACGCAATCAAAGGTCTTCCTTTGATTACCTCGGTTACACGTTTCTACGTTAAACGCTAACGATTAAGTAATACATGGGAGACCGCTGTACAGCGGTACCGCGCGTTCCGGGCGCGTTCATTATACAATCCACCCCGCATCGATCATTCAATCACCACGAATAACAGTCCTCGAAAGGCTGGAGCTCGATCGAGACCACCGATAGACGAATTCCTCGAGAATTCCGCCAGCAACGAACGCACGCACACACAGCCCTCCTGATCGCAGCCTGAACGGAGAATAAACGCGTAGAAGCGTGCACGGTTCGCTCGCGTAGAATACAAATATACAAATCCAGATGCTTTGACACCAGAGAACGTTTCACGCTCCCCAACGAAATCGGGCCCGGAGAACACGAAAGAGAGCAATCTCGTAACAAAATACCGCCGACCGTGTCCTGATTGGCCGGCGGATTGGACGCAAGGAAAAAGAGCAAACCTTGCTCAAGAGCAAACAACGCTGCCTCGAATTAACCCTAGAGTGGCACATACGAGTCAATCGCGTCTACGTCTAGCTTTTACGAGGGACGCAACGCTAAAATTAACCTGCTAATGACTTTATTCGTCTCGATTCAGTGACCGCGCGTTTTGTTCTCGTCGGCAGATCAGCCGGGGGATCAATCGGGAGAGGATTTCCTGGTGGCCAACCGATAACATAAGACACCTCGAAGGTGCGAGCCAACCTCGTTTAACACTGTATCACCGCAGAACTATTCGATCGTTAAATATAGACGATTTATAATAATCTTCTGTAATACCGTCCGGCTGATACAAGTATTTAAGAAATTAAACTAGACAAATCAGCCGCCGTAGAATTTTCCTACTGTTAAGCAAGGGTTGATTGCACCCTTTTCTACAAAATTACAAATACTCCAGACTCGTATCGTTGCGCGCGCCATCCTCGTTTAATGCTATATTCCTGTATAACAATTGGAATATCGAGTATAGATAATTCGCGACAATGTTTTAAATATTGTTTGGCTGACGCGAATTTTTAAGAAATTAAATTAGGATCCAGCCATAAATTTCTTCTAGTGTGAAACGTGGGTTGATCGCACACTTCTTCAGGATTTTAAATACTGTAGATCAGCACGTGCCATTACAGGGTTAAAAATAATCGCGCTAGTCTTCGTTAAATCTAAGCAACAGTCTATAAAGCCTCTTTCATCGATCACCTACAATACTCGCTCGTAATCTGCCCTAATCGCCACCTCGTGTCCCGAAAGAAGCGCCTCGGGCGACTCCCGTCGATGTTCGAGCGCAACGGAAGTCGCCCCGTGGATCATCGTGAACATATTGTATAACGCCGTACACGTTTCACGATGCCGATGGGCTCCCTTAAGACGCTAGAAAAGAACGGGGACCAGCTAATCCGCCTCGGAAACCTTGTCCCGTTTTCGTGAACGAGGCTCGGTCGTCGTAGTTAGTCGGGAAATATAAATATAAAATCTTCCGCGCGATCGAGGCGTCCAAGACGGTGCCCCAGTCGATCACTCGATCGTGCTGCATCGATCTGAGTGAGCCGAAGGGGTTGACAATTTACAAATCCGCTTGAACGCGACGTTCGCGAGATGAGATCATCTCCGAAGCGTCCGTGTACTCGCATTGAAACATTGAGATCGGTACCTAAAATACAGCAATACAATTGAGTATTATCCGCTCCAGACTATCTAGACTCTGCTTGAAATCGTTGGAATGTACGCATCGTCTAACCGTAGTTTCCCAATCTTTTCCCATATAAGAAAGTTCCAAGATCCATGGTTCCATCCAGAATCCGATTCTTTTGATCCCAAGTTAAAATGGAAATTTCGAACGTCTCCTAAATCTCGTCGACGCAAGCATTGGGAAACTACAGCCTGAACATAGCACCCCCGAAGAGGAACACGTTCGTCCACTCTACGTCCACCTCTATCTAATTAGTTGTAGCTTACTTAGAGCCTCGAGATACACCTGGGTACAAGCGCCTCTCTTCGTTATGTACACGTTAACGCGACTCGAGCATTCTAAATCATGAAAAAGAAACTCTTTGCCTGACACCGTCCAGAACCTTCATGGTCTGGGAGCTTCACCCTCGCTGCGAAGTTCCTCTATAGCTTTAGAAAACAAAGTATCGCGGAGAGAAATGAAAAAGAAGGCTCGTCTGATCCGGAAGCTCGTAGAACGCGTTAAGCTAAAGGATCTTTGGCTTCTGCCGCCGATTATCAACAAGATGGAAAGTGTCTTACACGGTATCGCCTCGGGACCTTGGTTTCTCTCTTCCTAGAAACCGTTTCTCTACGTAACAACCTCTTTCCGCACGGTTTCTACTTATGCTATAAATACGCGGTGTGCTTGCTGCTGTGCTCCAGCGCAGCCAGCACGTCCTGCTTCTGTCGAACGTACAGTCTGCCCTTCTTCCAAGGGTTCTGTAGCTGCAACAGCCGGAAATCGTCCCTGAGACAACGCTCTCGAGCACCGATCACAGCCACTAAGCAAAAGTTCGGCAGCTCGTCGGACGTGTAAATGGGACCCTCCTGACCCTTCAGCACGACTGCCATGTTCAGTTGCTTCACCACCAGGTTCACCACCTCCCTCGCCGTTGTTCGAGGCGTCACGTGCAGCTTCAGGCTCGTTCCGGAAGCCAGACCGGTCTCGTAAGCGGCGTAGACCTGGAAATACATAACGTTCGATGTTATAGAACAGTGTCGGATGATCTCGACAGCTGACAGATAGTTTCTGCTGTGAGGTGTCAGCGTTTGCGGTGACAATCAGCTGGTAGCACTCGATGTTTGTACTTGTGAGTTGGCGATGGAATCGAAACTTGTTACGATGGTAGATCGGAATGAGATTTGACTTGCTGGTGTGAGAATTAGTTGTCTTTACATTGAGGTTTCCTAAGAATTAGGGCGACAGTGTGCACAGTGTTCAAGCTGAAAGAGGATAGCCTGGCATGCTCCACTAGGACGACACATGAAAAGCGAGATGACTTGTAAATGAGCGGTACAAGCGCTAAAACGCTAGGCGGTGTAGCGGCTTACTCATATGTCTGCTACATCGGTCTGCACTAGAAGACCAAGTGAGCTGTGTTTAACTACAATCGGGTTAGACTTGTGTTCCCTACAAGGAAAAACATTATTTAAACTCAAGCTGTGGGATTTGAAACGAGTGTCCTGAGAATGCTTGCTTAGGGTAGGACAGTTCTTGTTCTAGTACATAGTGGATATCGTGCCAGTGGATATCAAAATCATTCTCACTAATCGGAACATTCCTCTAAATACCAAGAGCAGTGCACGACATTGTACCTTAATCTTGAGATCCATTGACACTTTGGTAACTCGAGTTAGCAAAGACTTCCAGGGTTTACTCAAACAGTGCAAGTACAGTGGACTCTGTAAGTGCAAGTATTCTTTCAAGGGAAACGTGTTATGAGGGGGTCCACTGTACTAACTTTCATTCAATTATGCTAGTCTCATTCCCCATGAATAATTACGACAACCCTTCTAACCGCTAGGCTAACAGATTATAATTCAGGAATGGAGGGCTATCTACCTGAAGGATGCCGGGCAAAGGAGCCGGCATCATGGTGGCCTCGTCTTTCTCTTCTTCCAGCTGGCTCTCCAAAGAGCCGGTCGCCATGGATGCGACGCTGGCCGTGGGTTTGGTCGGCTTCCCTTTGCCCAGGCTCTTTATACAGACGCTCGAGTTAGGCGTCGAGTACTCGTCGCTGCTCAGAGAGTGTAAACTGTCCGAGTTGGTGTTACTGACGCTGAGCAGGCTGGTGGTGTTGGTCATGGCGGTGGAGACGCTCAGCAGCGAGCCGCCGTAGATGATCGGCTTGATGCTGAGCAGAGGACTGGTGCTGGCCGAGGCGGACGTGATCGTCGCCGACCTATTCCTGGGGCTGTGTTTATATTTCGTCAGGATTAGAGTGTCCTCGGATTTGGAGGGCGGTAACCTCGCGTTTTGCAACGGTACCAGATGGTTGTTGCTGCCACCGCTGGTCGTGTTGCTGAGATTGCTGGTGCTGCTCAGCGGCACCGACGATTTCGGAGGCTCCGATCCGGTGGACATGTTGGACGTGTTGCTGCCTTTGCGAATGTATTGACTGCTAGGCAGCTGTTGTTCGCTCTTGCTAAACTCTGTCGTCAACAGATTCGAAGAAGAATTGGTCACGTTCGGTCCCGGCCAGCTGCCTCGACCTGGACTGGACTTGACAAGCTTGGGGTCCCGAGGCGGCAGCTGCAGCAAGCTCCTCTTCAGACTGTTACTGTTACTGTTGCTCTTGTTTCTATCTAGACTGAGCAAGTGCTTCATTGAAATTCCGAGCGCTTGCGACGAGCCCTAAAATATATTCTAAAGGTAACAATCGCATTCAGAAATCAAGAATTCTATAACTCTTAGTTCCTACTTACGCATTGCTGAGAGGATCCACGATCCCTGGCGAACGTGATCGCGTCGATCAGCCACCTGGATCCCTTCCAAACTGTGTTCACTTGCGTCTGAAGATCCTGAAGCCTGGTCAGCTTGTCCTTTGCCACACTCAGTTCCAAAGAACTGAACGCTTCTCTGTGGCTGTGCTGTGCCTGCGCTGTGTCCAACTCCAAGATACAGCTCAGTCTCGAGTATCTGTTGATCACGTCCTTCTGATAGGTGTTTAAGTGGACCATCTCGAACACTTGGATGGGCAATGATAATAGATCCCCTCTTTGCAGAAGGATCTCTCTGGTTCCGGGCACCGAGCAGGCGGTCTCCGCTGGAGGAACGGCGATCAGGAAGGACACGTCGTGAGTTAGATCGATGACTTCGGCGTCGTAGAGTCGATGGCAAAAGGTGTCTTCAGGATTGATCTCCATGTAATTGAATAGTCGTCTAGCAGTTGCAGCGACTAGGTCAACGAATAGTTTCTGCTGCTCAGTGCCCTGGCACTCGTTCGTCACGTTTTCTTTCTCCTCAGCGTCTTTGCCTGAGACGTCTGCCGCGTGCAGGCGGGTTATCCTTTTCAGATAATCCCATTCTTCGCTGCAGTAAAGTAGAGATTTATTTTTACAGGATACTCCGAGTAAGCTGTGCTTTCTACGATGATATACTTACGCGGACACATGAGGATTATCACGAATTTTACAGTGAGGCAACACGTTGGGCGACTTCGCAGGCACTACGACCTGAATCAGGTCTACGCTGCTCTGCATCTTGAGGTAACCCAAGTACAGACCTTTCGTCAGCTTAATGCTACTAACTTGGTGGTACGTCATCTGCTCCTGTATACTAGATATCAGAATGTCCGCAACGTTGCTCTCCTCGTGAGTGATCACCTTCTTGGTGACCTTGCTCAGAGGCAGCCATCTGCTGTTTAATACTGAGATAAGCTTCGGAGACTTCACGTAGTTTACTGTCGAGAAAACCAGGGTGCCTTGGATGTCCCTGATAGGTTTGTGGTAGAGTTGACCGAGGTCCTGTATGCAGAGCGCTGCCTGCAAGAATCAATCATACTTTAGCCTCTTCGAGTCCTTCCCAATTCTGGTATCTGAAAGAAGAACACGACTTGCAAGGAACTGACCTGCATCTGGGCTGCAGCTTGCAGCAGCTTTATCCTGAAGTGGTTGGTCGAGCTGTTGTGGCTCTTTTCCATGTCCTGGCGAAGGGTTTTCACGTCGTCCCAGGTGCAGGCCACCTTCATCAGCCAGTGGAAGTCGTTGTAAATACAACTGGGATAGGTCTCGTCAACTTCGATCACAGGTAAGAAGTCTTCGTTGGTCACCAGCACCTTGTCTTCGTGGTACAGCAGACAGGCGAGGAACACGCCACGCCTCAGGTTCTTCTGGAACTTGCTGGTCGCCGAGAAGAGCTGTTTTATCGTCGTTTTCTTCTTGTGGTTGCGCCTCTGCACTGCCGGCGTCTCCTGCGTGTACTCTGGCCGTCTTATGTCCGTAAACAGAGTATTCAGCTGCTCCAGCCGGCCGGCGAACCTTGGCAATCTGCCATCGATGTCCCTCCAACCTGGAACAATGCCGTGCTGTGTCTTAGAGTGCATCTTTCGCGCGTACCTTGTGTACACGGATTCTAATTCCGGCTTGTTTGATCTCAAAGCGAAGTTGACCTAAGCAAGAGCATACGTGGAATTTTCGTAGCTTGAAAACGATCTTACTGCTAGGAGTGACATGGGCGGGCGTCGAGTTCCTGAACCTGCTGTAGCCTTTCAAGTTCCCAGCAGCTGCCCGGAAATGGTATTTCTGTCCCTGGATCAGATCGTCGATCCTGCACTCTCTCTGCTTCATATCGAGCACCTCCCTCTCCCCGCAGATCACAGAGAAATCCTCTTTAATGCTCCATTGGACCTTGAACTTCGTGCAGATCGAGGAGTCGTGGGAATCCGGCTCCTGGAACCTCACCGTCACCGACGTGGTTCCTGTGACGTCGACTGCGACCAGGAAAGGCATATCCGGTGGTCCTGGAACGAACGCGAGTTTTAGTACAGCGACAATGCACGAACTTTGCGATGAAAATTTTTAGAGAGAACAGAGTTTATTGCTTTCGCATTGCGATACTCACTCGCTTGATCAAACCCAAGAAGCATCTTCCTGAGAGCTCTCGCTCTCCTCTCCCACAGAGCAAGTTGCTTGTCCTCAGCACTGCCACCGCATCCCGTGAGATTGTTGTGCTGCGAGGAAAAACTTGATCTATGGCTGCTTGGCGGCTCTAAAAGGGTGGTCCCACCGCTACCGGAAGTGCTCCCGCCAAGCTCCTGGACCCTGTGCTCCGCTTCCGACAGCAACGAGGCCAGGTGACTGCCCAGAGACTCCGGGGACTTGACTGTGCGATCAATCAGACGACTTTCTTACAATCGGTTCCACTTGGAAACTCGTTCCCAGGTTCCTAAGTCTACTCAACCCTCCAAGACACTTAGAGGAAATTAGTTCCAGGGAAAGAGAACGGAGAAGCAAACGTTGCTGGAAAAATTAACGAGGTCCTACGTATTGGCTCTATCGCATTGCCTACGTTCACCTGTATCATTACATTATTTTTTACGTTCTTAATCGCATACCTAAAAATTTCTGAGAATTTAATTGGACAATGACGTCCCTAACGAGCGCGAGATATATGTAAAAAAATGCATGTGGGAGATTCAAGAGACGTTTGCGGAAAATTTGAGAGGCTCGAGGTAAGACTGGTCGTCGAGTACAAATTGGCTGACCCAATTTAAAGTTTGCACCGGGTCAAGAATCCTGGCCTTTTCGCTTGTTCCGCGTCTGAATGAAGTTTATTAGACTACAGTCGCGGGAATTAGGAGGGAAACGAGCGGTGCAATTGAGCGCGGAACTGCCGCTAGAACATGCGTAATCGGCTGAATTGTGCGAATCAGTGTCGACTTGTCGTCGCGGAGCCGTGGACAAAAAAAAAACGCGGGCTAATTGAGTCGATTCACCGGCTGCCGATGTTTACCAATGCGAAATGCTGCGGTGAATCGCGGAACAGCCGTCCGCAGTGATACCGTTCCATCGCGATTGTGTCGCTATCGATTTCCATTTTCCGTCGCGGCACGCACAATCTCGTCGAGGATTATTCGACGACTTTCATCGGAACGTTGATGCGAGTTTAACGGGCAATAACAGGCCCGGGCATAATGGAAAACGCGGCTCCGGACGATTCGATTAACATTAATAACAATCATTCGTACCGGACGTACCGACGCTTTTCACGTTTCCGAATAAAATTACCGAACGGTCACGAACGGGAATGCGATCCCAATCGCGTGCCAGCAACGAGCACTTTTTCCAACAACATAAAACCGCAATTTAAAAACAGTTTAGCGGTTTCTTCATCCCCGTTCTGGCATTCGGATGTTGATTTATTGCTCGGGGATCGCTGTAATTTACGAGCAACGCGAAAATAAACGTGCCGGCGTACGGTGCTTCCACGGCGTGCTGCCTCTTTCGCCGGACTCCGCGGGCGAAAATGAAGATTTTAATTCGGGAGACTTGAACGCCTGCACGAAACAAACCTCGCGCCGTTCGTGTCCCCGCGAACTCCGCATACAGGAAGCCGCGAATGAAAATATCGCGCGAAAGTGGTCGAAGCTCCCGACAAATTGCCCGCGCCGCCTAGGCATCCGCGATCTAATTAGCCGTCTTAATGAAACGCTTTAATCAGCCGCGATTATTTACGTGTGCTCGCCGAACAGTATAACGTTGCATCCAACGGAGCAGGCCGCCGTTTGTTGCACCAGCGAAGTTATTAAACGGAACGCGCGTCTGCAATCGAATCGAAGAATTGCATTACGACTCGTTTAACGCGCCGGCTTTAAAAGCTCCTCGCTGCGAAGGATACTAATTCCGATCGCGTTCCACTCGACCTCGCGCTTCCACCATAACGATACACGCTCGCGAGAGTCGGCGAAAAGCATCGGCAATCGCCGGGAAAAAGGAAGAAAATGCAGCGAGTCTCGATTAAAGGCGCGAGATAAATAGTTCCTCGAAAATCAAGACGGACATTTTATTTTCACCTGCCGCGGTGGTCGAGGCGCAACGAACCTTGACGGTACTTTTATCGCAGCCCGCGGAATCCTAATTGGAATCCTATCCTGTTCGACGATTTCCTCTTTCCCTCGTTTTTCCTACGCCCGAGCAATTTTTCCTCGAAACATGGATACAACCGATCGAATTTCTTCGCGGCTCTTTCCTCCCGGAACGCATTTACGAAATCTCCGCGTCGTAAAACGAATCTGCAATTATTTCCTCTCGGAATAAAGAATCGTTGATCGAACCACTTCGTCGACCAATTTCCGCGCTCTTTTTTTTTCACGGCTGACATTCGAGCGGGAGATTCGCGGCGGCGCAGAACAAGAAGCGAACGTGAAATAACAATCTGCTCGCCTTCATGCTCGGCTGCCGGACTTGTTAAAAGACCATTGTTGGCGCAATCCGAGTCCCGATTGCGGGCCAAAAATTTGTGAAAGGAGCGCAGAAAGCACGGAACCCGTTGCACGCTGTTATTATAAGTCGATATGGAACATTGTTGGACGGCCGTTGGTCACGTGCAATTAGAAAACTATAGAAAGCTGAAATCAATCTACCGCGCTGCTGTTGTTCCTCCGATGCTCGAATAATCGAAAGCCTACAATTATTAAAGTATTGTTAATTTCGAGAGAAATTGTCCGCCCACGTCCGAGTATTACCTTTAGCGGTCTGCCAATGATTTCATTATATAAATTGCTATCGGACGGACTTATTTCTATCAGAATTTATGAAAAGATTAACAGGTGCCGAGATTTATGCTCGGCCGCGTTGTTTTTGCTCCCCGTCGTTTCCAATTACTAAAATGGAAGCGTTGCAAAGCTTTCTGTGGATTCGGCGGAGATAAAAGGAAAGCAATGGGTTGTTCCATCACCGTTAGGGGATTGGAACGGCTGTTGGGAAACGGGTGATTGGATCGAACGGAATTTGTAATTGAACTGGTAGACACTTACATTGGTTGCCCTCCTGCGCGCCGAACGCGACCAACATTTTTGCCAGCGGCCTATTGTTGCTGAGCACCGCGACGTCCAGGGCCGATAGACCGTCGCTGTTCACGCTGAAAACCCAATTGAAGCTGTCGTCAGTTGCGGGGAGACGTTAATTGGACAATTTAAGCAGGATTCAAGTTTTCGTTTCTACTCGGCCCGGCGAAACGCCGCGTCCCCTCGCTCAAACCATCGTCGAATGATTCACCGAACTCTACCGAGAAACATCATCATTAAACGTTTAACCGGAATTTGTTGACTCGCTCGTTCGTGCTCGCTACCGTGTCGCCCATACAACGGCCACCGCCAATTTGCAAAATCGCCTAAGTGGCGCTTTAAAAAAAAAATCGCATAAAGAGAATCAGCATGATCGTGGCTTCTCGCCTGCGCGCTCTACGCGCGCATGCAACGCAGAGGAGCTGAATTAATCTAAATTAGAATTTTATTCCAACCGGAGCGAAGATACGATCAGCAATTTTCTGTTTCATTCTAATTACCTCGAGCGAGATTAAAGGGATCTCGAACGCGATCTCGGCTGCTCCGAACTTGTTCGTTATATCATTCCGCTGGTTGATGAATTTTATAATATATTCGCGGAGGTTCACGCAACGCGTGCAGATACGGAGATAGATCCGTTAAGAAATCTGGGACAAACGCGTCGACGCGGTGGAACTGCAATTCGGCGCAATGGAAGAGTTGCACGGTAATCCGCAGCGCGAAAATTCTATACGGCGATCCCCACGCGGAAGACGGCCGATTGCACCCGTTTCCGCGAGGTAATCGCCACCAATTTCGTTCCGGCATAAACTAGCTCCCGCGAGCTACCATTAGCGAACCGGGACAAAGGGAGGTGAAGTGAATAAACGGATTATCACGGCGGAGAATGGACATTCAGCGGCGATTACGATGCAACGGTGACGCGAACGTCCGATTCGCCGACGCACCGCTGTGGATCTTTCGTTTTCGATCGACGGTATCGACCAAGACATATGCTAGCTAGAATCCTTTACTTCGCCGATCGATGTTCAAGCTCGAACCATCGATCGCTACTTCCACAAGCTTTCCGGAGCCTTTGTCGCAGTCGCCAACCGCAAGGACCGAGAAAACTCCTCTAATTTTCACACCCTGCTCGGCGGAACAAGATTCTCGGAGAAGTTTCCAACTTCTCCAGTTTCTTTTTACTTCCGCCGCACTTCGACTACTTCTCCTTCGCCGGTCGGAAGGCCAACTTCGCTGTGTCGTTTCCAGAAAAAGAAAGCTCCCTTTATTGTCACCGTTCCAATGTCTTCGGGCGTAACAAAAATTTATCTCCGCCTCGGTCCGCAGGCTAACTTCTCCGCGTCGATTTTCGAAACGACAATGTTCCTATTGCAGTTGCAATTTAATCGGCCGGTAGGTAATCCGGAGAAAAATGTTGCGAACATCTACGCGAGGATTTCAGAAAAGTCTACGCTTCCTTGCACCGTCGTAATTACTTTTACCGATTGTTTTATGGAACACTAAAAGTTTCATTTATTAGTTTCTAAAAGTAACAGTGATACATTTATTCCGATTTTCAACGAATACCATTGTAACATTTTCCATAATATACTGAATAAATAACTCGTAAACGTATCTTTGCGATCTGAATAATCGTAAATTACGAAATTAATGGCCCATTCTTTTTACGGGTCCCATGAACCTAGCATTAAACAGCGATTTCTCTTGCGAATGACTCTGCGCGTACCAAATGGTTTTCCCCGTTTATTAAATAATTAAGTAAGAAAGAAGTATCATCTATAAAACAAAGTATAGTAGCTATCGTTGGTCAAGAGTAGAAATACTATTTGAAAAAGGAACTGGCCTTTGCAATCGTGTCCTCCACATTCCTAGAAAAGGGATTCGATCCCGAGCGGCGTGATCGTCGGCTCGATTAAAAAGCCTGGATTTTCCTGGAGGCAGCGGAGCCGAGCGGATGGAAAATCAATGAATTCTTTTCTCGACGATGGTGGCCAGGGGCTCGACGACAAGGAACCTGGCAGCGTAAATGAATTACGGGCCCGATCGAGGCTGGGGATCGTTCGACGGAATATCTACGACTGTCCGTCCGGTCGGCGAAATCAAATTATCGGCCGGCAATTGCTACGTATCCAGCATGCCTTCTGTCACCGATCGATAGGATTAGCGAGGCAACGGCGACGTGCACGCGCGGACTCGACACGTACGACGACGTTTCGCGAGAACGGTAATTAACGCGACGAGCGGGAGGGCCGTCGCGACGCCCACGAATCGAATATCACGGTTTCCGGCGACGCGATTACGATTACACGAGTCGTCGCGCCGAGACAGTCGCGACGGCTGATCGGCGACAGCAGGGTCGATCTAGAGAAATTCTTATCGAGGGAAATCGAGAACCTCGGAAAATCCAGTGGAAGGAAAGCTAATGGACAAATTGAGAATTATCATACTAACTAATGCATGTCTGAGTTCGGTCTAACGAGTGGAAATAATGTAACAATATCCTTAGATCTTTCTAACATTCTTAGTTTAGTCTCTGACCCATTAATTTTCGTCATAAATCCATGAAACGAGTGTTTTATGGAGTAACAATTAACTCGTCGCCAACCAAAATGTTCACAAAATCAAAGCAATTTAATCAATTAAAGCGAAATTAGAAAGTTAAAATTGATCATAGGGAATGGAATTAGAACTCTTTCGCATTCGAAACATCCTAGTCAAATTCAGTTTGTTCGGATATATTAAAATGGAAATAAATTTTCAAAATTATTTAAAAACTAGCATCACCCATATTTGGGTGGTGTGGCGCTGAACGTGTTAAATGCCGACTGTGTCGGCTGATAGAATCTTTGTCCAGCGAAGAATGGTGGAAATATTTTGCGAGGATCGAGGTCGGGAAGTTTAACTGCAGTTCTTCCGATTAATAAAATTGTTGTATCGGGAACAGGAATAAAGCTAGGAGTTGCAACGCGGTTTCACGAGTGGATAATAATGAAAGCCAGCGGTGATTAAAGTTCGGCCGAGGCTCGTAAAAATGTCTCGACGCGTAGTCGTCCCGGCGGAGCATTTAGCGAGCCCGATTTTATGAAATCGAAGTGGGTTTGGTCGATTTACTCGGCCGCGGAGCGACCAAGAATCGATGGGGAATATATGCGAGCTTTATGCTCCATTTTTCCGAGGACAGCGGAACGAATGGGTATTGGCTGGATGAGCGAGATGGTTAGACCACCGCGTCATTATTTTTCGTGTGAAACAGAGAGCTTTTTTCCGGCCCGACGCGTCCGACGTCCGCGTGTTACGTTTTTGCATAAAGGACGAACATTTTTTCCTCTCGTTTTTTTATTTGAAAAATTGCGAATCAACGGAGTAGTTTCGCGGAGAGAAATTGGCGACTATCGCGAGTGAAATAGCGTGTCCCCGGTGGAAAGTTTCTCGCGGTGATACGGCTTTTCGAAAATGCCGTCGTTTGGCACTCGAAAGAATAACAAATCGAATTTCGGATTTTATTGAAACCGACGACTATCGGTTTAACGCGCGAGCCGGCGGCGTGCGAATTCTGTTTAAAAAAAGGGCGGATCGATCGACGCCTGGAAATAGTAACACACGAGGAGTCGAACGTTTGTCGTTCGATCGTGGATTAATTAGCTTGTTTTCTAGGACAGCCGAGGAAATTAATTACGAGCTGCAATTAACCTAGATCACGACCACGTGGAGTGCCACTGTCGGCCATTCCGTCGCGTTTCAAATCAGCGCGTGACGTCGCATAATTTTTCCAATTCGTTACGCCATTTCTTCCCGAGAAGATCCTGAGCCGACGAATTCCCATTACTCCGAGAAAGAGGGGGCGCGGGAAACGTTCGCCGATCGAGAGACCGCCGAATCTGCTCACCTGTTCACGTCCACGTCTGTGGATTCCAGAATGCTCCGTGCTTTCTCCAGGTGTCCATGTTCCACGGCTGCGAAGAGAGCTGCGATCGAACAAAAAGCGTAATCAATTAATTCTCGCCGCATGGGAGACAGTGAGAGTGAGAGATATAGGGAGAGGGAGAGAGACAGAGAGACAGAGAGAGAGAGGTCCGGTGTCGCGTATCTGTAACCATCGAACCGATTATTTTCGCAACTCGAAAAGAAATCGATCGGACGAAGCAAACGAGCTCCAATTGAATCACGAATTCGGATTCGCTGGGAAATGGGTCGCGATGGAGCGGGACGGGAAAATTGTGGAGGGAAACACGCGAGGTGTCTGGTCACCGGTGTTTAAACTCTGGTCGACGTGGATTAAATAAACAGCGTATCGAATAACGGAGAAATCAATATAAAAAACAAACAGAAAATACCATGCAGATGGATGTTGAGGGACTGTGCCGACAGGGGATTGATGTGCACCGACGATACGCTATTCGGTTGATTCGGTTGCTGCTTTTTCTTCCCGAAACCCTCCAGGAACTCCATCCCTTGCAAAGAGTACAACTCTGCGGGAACATAAACAACAGAAACTGAATAAAGATGAGCGAAGGGAGCATAGCTTTGCGGGCGGCACCCCCGCTCGCCATAAATAAACAGACAAAAGGAATAATAAAAGCATATATAACTCGATCCTGGTTACAGCGGATTCGAAACAAACGAAATACATCGCGGACTGAAAACGCAGCGTTTCCTATGAATGACACTCCGTTCGTTCGGTGAAATACCAAGAGAACTCTGGATAAATTATAGTAGAACGTCAACGGAGTATATATCTTTTCCTTCTCCCCGTCCGCGTGGAGGAGGAGCGCTCGATAACAGACTCTGGCACAAAGGTTTTGCAAATTTTTATACTTCCCCAGTGTCGCAATTAAAATTTGTTTTAGCTCAAAGGTAGCGGGGTTCGACGCCGTATTCAGAAGATCTATAGGGTGGCCTCGTAGACACCAGAATACGAGTCCAATTTATTCTTACCGATCTCATTTATTTCTCTTACTTAGATTTTACTATGAGCTCAAAGACACACCCTCTCTGTAATAAATCGAGGAAAATCGCTTAATTCGGTACAGTTTTTCCTTACTCGAATGTTTCGCTTATTTATCCTCTCTAAGGTTTCGTCGTAAGCTCGGAGACACCCTGTAATTAATCACGATCAGAAAGCTCTCTACCCGATCCAATTTCTGTCCCACCATATCGGAGCATAAATCTCCGCCATAAAATTCTAATCCCCTGAGTAATCGGAAATAAAACCGTGGCCGGCTTCGCAAGGGTCTCGACGACACATTAAAAACCTGCTGTGGTCCGTACTTGTTCCGGAAGTGGTCGCAACGAGGATCCTATCTTGTCCGACAGTCTCCCTCGAATCCTTGATCGACTTCTTCCTACCCACGGAGACTTTGCTGCGGAAGCTGCCGCCGCGGGCGTTCGACCAGAAGTTGGCGAAATTGTCAACGGTCCTGATCCTGCAGGACCTGGACGAGCACACGGTAGCTTTCCCGGCAACATCCGGCGACTTCCGCTCCAGATCCTCGACGGTCGTTATCAAGGAGTCGAAGGTATCGACGTTCAAGTCGAGGCTGACAGCTCCCTCGTCCTGGAGGACGACGTCGTTCACCGACAGGCTCCTGGCCTTGGACCCTACCATCATAGGACGATCGCAGTTGCCGTCCCTTCGGTAGACGAACTTGTCTTCGCAGGACCTCTGAGAATCCACGAGGACAGTCAAGCCCGGATCCTGCGCAGGCTTCGCCGGGGAATCGTCCTTGCAGGCGTCCTCGTTGCAGCGATCCAAGCTGCCGGGCTCGAACAGGAAGCTCGAGACGGAGGAGTCCAAGGAGCTGTCCAGGCAGAAGGTAGGATTCTCGTAGGACACGCGGTTAGAACGACAAGCGTCCTTCCTGTCGCAGCAGGACGAATTCCTCGTCTCCTCGCAGCTCTTCCAGCGGAATATATGCGCCACTTTCGGTGACATGGGGTTGGCCGCCGGCTTCGACGACTTCTCGGGGTCCTTGCGGCTCTTCCTCATTATCCTGTCCGTCAGACACAATTTGCTTTTCAGCTCCTTGCTGATTTTCTGCGACTCCAGCTCGTTCTCGCTCGTCGAACGCCTCGTCCCGCCCTCGGGCGGTCCGTTCCTCCGGGGATCCTCCGGAGGGTTCTCCGTATTTCGCGCAGGACTCGAGGATTCCTCCACCAGGGATAACTGTTTGTTAGGACGTTTCCGATCCCGCTGATCCCGCACGCTCACCGGGGACAAATCGAAACCGGCGTTCAGACGCAGATTCGCGTGCACCCGTAGCTTCGACATCAGCTTCAACGACGCCCGGAAGGACCTCGACCTTTTCAGGGTCGACATCCTGTCGCCCGACGACCGCCTCGAGAGCAATTCCATCTTCGGGCTGGACAACGAGGATTTGTGAAATTTCATCTGGATGCGACCTTCGGTTCGCGGCGATTCCCTCGTCCGATATACTGATGCCCACGGAATTTACCAACGATCCGCACTCACGACGAATCCTTTAAATTTTTGCTGCGCTATTTTTAGTCGGGATATTCTTAGGACTCGTCCCGCGATGCACAATACACGAAGGAGTAGCTTGTATATTTTTTTTAAATATTTTTATGCTCTTGGGTTTCGAAAGAATCTTCTAGGTTCGCTCGAATATAGTTTTACATCGATCCTCGACGTCGAAGGATCGATATAAATCGCATTAATTAATTTCTACAGTTCGACAATCTAGAAGTATGTTTGAAATAATTTTTATTATATCTAGGATACTCTTTCAAGTGTCCTTTTGCGTTAGGTTCGCTACGTCGGCATGACTAATTTCCACAGTTTGCACATTGCTGCAGCCTTACGAAAATTGCACGAAGCTCCAGGATATATAGTTCGCAATCATCAGCGCACTTTCACTGAGAATGATCTTTGGTCCGAAGATTTCTCTCCTATCTCTCCGAGATACTTCCGTTCGGTGATCAGATAAAATATTCTCTGTTTATGTACAAGTATATATTATTTCCGCGTCTCTTTGGCAAAGAAAGTCTTTTGAGTATCGCCCCCGCGTCTTCTTTGGTGCGGCGGAGCTGAAAAAGAAGCACTTTTGCAGGCACAGAAGCATCAAACGAGCACGGTCAGCTCTTTCTCTGTTTGGAAAACACGACGAGTATACCACCTAGCTAATTATCGACTGCACAGAACGCGGTCCGAGAACGGAACGACGCGGGTCTGCTCATCGTCCGTTAACGTCTAGAACGATCGAGGCCTTCGCAACCATTTCGCAGTTAGCGTAGACGCATAAATGTTCCCGTCGCCTCTCGCTGGAGGACGTAAAACTTAAAAACGGTATCCCACGTATAAAAACGTTTCCCATCGGAGCTTGATAGTCCTCTTTACGACGCAGTTAGAGACGGCGATGCGGAGAATCTCGGCTCTCCGGTTAACAATCCGAGATGCTCCCGCTTAGAAACAAGAAGAGTGTCATGTTGCACCATACACCGCGTGCGTTCCCATGAATGAAAATCGCGAGTAAACGGCGCGAATCACGACGCAGAGCCGAGCGCGAAATCCAACGAGCCGGGACAATTGCGAATTCCATAAAGTTCGCTCATCGAAATCTCACGTGGCTCGCGCGAATCGCGACGAAAACACTCGAGCAACGACGGAGTGCGCACTAAAACCTTCGAACACTAAGCGTTCCCTCGGTCGAAATCTTAATTAAGATGAACGCGCAACTGGGAATTTTCTGTATTCGTCGAATGGAAACAGGGAAGAATCGCGAGCTTCAATCTCCGCGAGACGAGACGGTCGCAAATTTTGCAAGTTTCGTCAATGAAAATCTTGATTGCAGCGAGCGAGTTCCGCGGAGGAAGCATCCAAAGTAGCCGGAAGACAATGCAATCTGAAATCCCACTCGATTCGAAGGCTAATCATGAATGAAGAAACTAGAATATTTGCGAGGGAACTACGAACTCTGAAAACTTTTCTCGAACGAAGATCGCAGGGCGGATCTCCGGGATCCCATAAAGAATCGAGGTTCCGAGCGCGGGAGGGCGCCGCATTTAAATCGGAGCCCCCATAGCACCACCATAATTCTCCAGTCCCTAATTCCGACCCGACCAGGCCAGTTGGAACCGTGCAATAATTCACCAGAGAGAAAGAGAGAGAGAGAGAGAGAGAGAGAGAGAGAGAGAGAGAGAAAGACAGAGACAAAACCACCATAAAAAGTTTCACGTCCACGTTTCGGTGGAACTGGTCGTCGAGGCGATCGACGGTTCCTCTGGGCACACGTGAATCGATTTGCGAAAGCGGGGGCGTGATCGAGCAGCGGACGATCGAGCCGTGAACCGCGGGAGACAATGGGTCTGCTTTGGTGCGTGTCGCACGGAGGACTGGGACGATTTTATTATTTACTTAGCAGCGAGCGAGCCGGCCCACAATTGCCCATTACGAAGAAGTGGCCTGAAACGTCGCCTCTTCCTCCTCGAGACGAGCGTGACAATTTGTTAGGCCAATGAAATTTATTGCCGCGTCCGTGGTCCGGCAAGATCGAGGGCGGGATCCACGCGTAGATCGAGGTAAACGTACCCGTACCGAACGGAGATCGATTCCTCGACGATTTGCAACGAACCGTCCGCAATGTTATTTTATCAATTGGAGAATTTCAACGCGTAAAATCGTAGAATTATTTTAAATAAATACTCGTTCGCAACGATTCCAATAATGGCCAACAATGATACCTTGAATCAGGACGTTCTATCAGGTCACTTATTCGATTCTGAGCCACTGAATACGAATTCGGGATCGCCAGGCGAGCACACAGATTATCGGGGCGGAGATTGTTTTCTTGATTCCGGGAATAATGGGTGCGCGATTGAAACGCTGCAGCTCGGGTTACGATAATTGGAAGCTGGTCAATGTTTGTCTTTCGTGTTGCATATACCGGCACCGGGAGCGATCTGGCCCACCCCCTGTGACCCTTTGACGCGGCGAAACCACCATAATGCAAGCTGTTATTCTAGACTAGGGAGCAGAGGGTGGAGGAACTTCGGCGGACCGGGGTACGGGAAACGTGAGATTTTCAGCTCGACAGTCGCATCGCGGACGTCCCGAGACGTGAAATTCGAGCTGACGGAACGTTCTCCCGTTTCTCGGAATTCCAGCAATTACCATTGTACTAAAAAGTAACGTTTACGCAGACGCTGTACTCTCATCAGGGATGAAACGGAAGTCAGGGTTCAAAGAGCGAGCGAAGAGTTCGAGGAAATATTCCGAACAATCTATCGAGAAACTCGCGCGCGAGAGATCTCTCCGACTAAAAAATTAACGGAGACGCGAGTGAACGGTCCGCTAACTTTTTCTCCGGACTCCGCATCCCCTGATTCAGCGAGTAAAAAGCGAGAGGATTAATCTCGACGGTCGGTAATTCAATTTGGGGATGCTCGGAATCAAATGGAGACAATTGCAGCTCGTTTCCCGAGCCCTTAATGGACGAAGCGGAAGCGCGAGTATGCAACAGCGGGGTTTTGAAAGGATGGAAGCAAGCGGCCCCGATGGAAGGTTCGTGGAAACTCGATCGTGGAAATTCGCTGTGGTTTAATATGGTTAATCGGTCGCCAGGGAGCGGAGAAAGGAATGAGCTGCTCGAGGATGAGGCGAACAAAAGTCTAGGCGTCCGAGGCGCGTTCCTTATCGACACAATAGCTTTCTGTCGGCGAGAGGCGGTGGCTCGATTCCTATTAACAATGGAAATCTGTTCGAGATCGTTCGATAGAAGCCTCTCTATCTCTCTCTTTCTCTCTCTATCTCTCTAGATTCTAGAAAATCTAATGACCGAGGCGTTATCGCGTAGCCAACGACGCAGATAGATAGCCAATCGAGACGATACGTAGGATAATTGTGCAAACGAGCCCGGACGAGTGCATGTTAAACACCGGAGAGTGTAGCGGTATTATAAATACATCAACGATTAGATAGTCCGACGTTTTCGACGGAGCGACGACGGGCAGATGGTCGAACTGAAAATGCTGATTAATGGTCGGCGAATTCGCGCGTTCGCTCCGACGCAAATTCGAGGCCCGAGGAGAGAGAGATTTCGAAAAATCAGCGCGCCGTGTTTCTTAATTCGCGGTTGCGTTAATTACACGCTCGCCGACGTATTTTTGCTTTCAACAACGCAGCTTAGCTCGGACTTGTTATTACGCTTAATAGGAGAATTACATATTCATTAATTGCCGGGTCGTAGCGTTAACGAGGAAAATGAAATTACAGCGCGCCACCGGCACCGTAAATTAATTAATTAGGACCCGTAGGTGCGCGAAAAACAGCGGCCCACTGATTAACCATCGGCAAAAGGAAAGAAAAGTCGGTCTCGCGCGCGGAGAAAAGAAACCCGCGCGTGTCGTTGCCGCACTTGAATCGATCGACCGGAATAAAACCGCCTCTCGCGATTACAAATTGGAGTTCGTTAGAAGTTAACGAGGTAATTACGGGTCTGCGGAATGATAATGGGATAATTAGAGCTCGGCTAAATAAACAGCGGACTGATTTGCCCTGGACCCTGCAACGGCAGCGGACATCGACGGACGAACTAAGCGAATATTAGGTTCGCGAGATGTCGATCAACGAAAACGAATTTTCTTATTTGAATATAAATCCGCTGGAACGCGCGAATCCACGTGGAAGGTGTCGAAACAAGGAGACGATAGCTAATTCGCCGGACCGCTGATCATAAATCTCGAGCGATCGATACTTGCCGGCTCCGAAAGGATTGCCCTTTAATTTATTAATCCATCAAGCTTTAATAGCTGCTAATCGGTTCCGAACAACTTGCTAATAGGACTCGATTAATACTTCAGTAATCGGAGAACCATCGACTGAACCGCTTCCTGTGCCGTTTAATGGACGCAAGACCACGGACCCGGTGCATTCCGCCTCTCCTCCTCCCAGAGCGTTAAACTCCTGATATTGGACTCGTCCTCGAGGATCGCCCTCGATCGATCGATCCCGGCGATGGAAGGAGCCCGACGACGAGAAACAAAAGCGAAGAAAAAGACCGCGGCACGACCGCGGCCCACTGCGTCCTGTTTCAACGCCCATTGTGCTAATAACGGCTAACAATGCTTCCGTTTCCCCATTCTACTCCGCGATTACTGTCTCACGATCGTTGCAGAGGAAGATCCCGTCGGCGCTCGTTTCGCTCCGGGATTTTGCAACGAGTTAAGGATCGAAGCTTCGATTCCTGTTTCAGTCGGAAAATTCCCTTGCTCGGCTAATTGGAAATCACTGGCTTCGTCGCTCGTGTTCGCTGTCGTACGGAGATTTGTGTCCGAGCAGAAGTCTGCTTGGATATGGTAACGAAAAAATGTCATGCCTTTTAGGCAACGTGCGCTGCAATTTTATTTCTTCATCGTCTTAATCCTTTGACTCGCTTAATAAAATGAAACGAGACGGTTTTGGAAATCGACTAACTTTTCGATGCTTTCTTCGCGCTTTGTGTCTATTACTGTGATGTTCTGAGAGGAATCGTAGGCATCTTTGATCATCTCAAACGATATGATTCATATGCTGCTAGAATTGTCAAGAATTATTGATTCGTTATCGGTAGACGACGTGCAACAATGCTGCAATTCGATTGCGTACGATTTCCAGATAATTGCAACGATTGCCACGCGCGTTGCGAGAGGTTCATGGCTTTGAGTTGGTCAAAGGATGACAGAATAATGAACGAAATAAAGGATGGGAGAGATTTCGCTAACGAATTGTTCCAGAGAGCTAGCGTTCGCTTTTTAACTTCCGCGCAACGAAGACAGTTAGTTATAAAATCGGTAGAAAGTGGCGAAAAACTCGACGGCGAGGCTAAGTAGCCTGTTTTTTGAACGGGAGGTCGATAGTCTCGGAAACGGATGCGCGCAGACGATAGAAAGCGCCGATAGAAAGGGAGATTCAGAGGCCCCGATTCCAATCCGCGGATATTACTTTCCTCGGCGAGGGGGGCGTATGAAATTAGGACTTTGCTTCCTCGGCAGACGGCGCTCCGGGCCGCGGCCGTTAAGAGAGCGCTAATGAAAGTGGATTATATTAAAGAAAATCGCGCGCGGCGTTTTCTTCCGTCACTTCGGGGGGGAAACGGGTAAATCTGGCCGGGTGGAACGAGCACGCGATGCCGTGGAAAAGGGAGCAACGAACAGAAAAAGCGCGGGAGAAAAAAGAATGGGTGGGGACGGGATGAAAAAAGAGCGAACGGAGAGACGGAGAGAAAAAAGGTTGCTTTGAAATTGTAATAACCGGCGCGGCGCGCGCAAAGAGGGCACACATCGTCGAACGAGAGACACGAGGCGGGGTAACGAGAAAGAAACGCGAGCGCGGCTAATAAACGAGCACACCATCGTTTGCTGTCCAACGTAGGATACGTAGGCAACGAGGATCCTGGCCGGTCCCAGCGACGCGGAAATCCTGACCAGCCCGATCTCCGGGAACGAAACCAGATCCAGAAACCAATAGACCAATTTACTCCTGAATCGCGCAAACGAGGGTCCTCCGCCGATGTACCTAGACTCTCTGCTTTTCCTAGACATCGTTACTTTCTTCCAACAATATCGACGTTTCGGCGAAAATCGGAATTCCGCAGACTTTCTCGAGCGGTGTGTTTAACACTTTGCCGGCCGCTGTCACGCTGGCGTGATTTTTGCTCGCCGACGGTTATCGGCCGGCGTCACGTACGCGTGACATCGGTTCAGCGCAGCGTCGATGCTTCCACTATGCTTGTTAGTGACCAGCACTAATATTTTTGAGCTTAGGATTTTTTGGCTAACTAAATTGTTATGCAATTTAGACGTAAATTAATTTTCCTGCCGAAAGAACGCATACTTTATTGCTTAATTTTAGGATTTGCTTCGCGGGGCCTCAGTAGTTCGCCAGCGGCAGCGTAAAGGCGGAGAAATGAGCGGCCGGCAAAGTGTTAAGAATTCTCGCAGACTCCGCATCGATCTATACCGCGGAGAAATATGGTTTTTAATGGAGCGAGACGCGCCGGCAGCGGACAAACAAACCACTCGGACAAATAGCAATTAAACTGTCCCCGTCCACGCTAGATATTTACCTCCCTTTCGCGGGGACGGCCCCGTTATGCCTTCGATAAACAACGATCCGCTTCATCCGCGACGCGAGTTACCGTTCCTCGACGTCGTTAATACGTATCGGTGTTCCGTAACGAGACCTGAACCGCCGAGTTAATGAACCGATCCGGGAAAAACCGTACGGAAACGGAGCGAGATGGCCATCTATTCAGTCGGCAAGAGCAACTATGGAAACCTCTGCGGAACTGCTAATCGAATTAGATTTTGCGATGCAGCGGCTACGGATAGTTTGCGGGAAATGGTCGGAGATAATTAGACGATAGACTATGATAGACCTCGCGAGATGTAAATTTACTGGCTCTAAATCTATTATTTGTAGCGAGCATCTATGGGTTGGAGAGCAACTAGTTCTCCATTTTTGGAGGCCAAAGTATTTTTTGCAACAGCTAGAAAGGTGGAGAGGAGCTCGTGTTCGAGGAAATTACGATCTCGGCAGTACAATGTACCCTTTGAGCCGTGGCCGTATCAGTAGACTGACTGCGATAAGCAGCAATATCTACTTCCTTTCCGGTTCTTTGACGTCGACTGACGCCTTCTTCCGGTTCCCAAACTGTACGAATCGACGTGAGATATATCCCCCGGGTGAACTCCGAAGGACGCAACGCGAACGTGTAATTAAAACGTCTCGGGTGTTTTATAAAGAGATAAAACTCGGATTTAGAAATTTCGCGGAGGATCTGTATCGCGGCTAGAAGAAATACCTCTGGCGAAAGAAAATTACTGAAATACGCAGGAAAGCGTCCATGAGGGATCTACTTATGGTTATGCAAGCTTCCATGCATGGCGGTTTACCTCGCAAGGACGCACGTGCGTCCGTTCACTACCGTTCGAATACCATCGAGAGCAAGTCGACCGTAGAAGTCGAGATAGTGGCTCATCGTGTTTTCCAAGAAGGAGAAAGACCTGCTCTTGTCTGGTAACAGCGACATTTGCCGTGACTCTATGGGATCCTCTGATAATTCTTCAAAAATTTAAACGCAAATTGGGTTTCTTCGAATTAGCAAATTTTACATTGGAATCCTTCGAAAAATTCTGTGAAGATTTTCTGGCGTACTTTTTTACATATACAGTTTAATGAAAATGGAAATCGACATATAGAAAATTATACTAGGGCGAGGAGAGACCCCAGAGTACCATTAAATGGTTGAGCTATCAATAATTAATTATTTGAGTCTCATGCGTTTAAAAATATTAAAATATTATTTGCACTGTAAAATGTATACCGATTGTTATTTAAATAATTAAGCTGTCTGGAAATTTAGAATGCTGAACAGTAGGTAAAACGTTGTCAATATGGCAGCACTCGTCTTTGAAGAATAAACCTTATTACCTATTGCTCAGATGTGGGAGCCAGCAAAATAAATACGTCAGATAAATTATTCGATCAAAATGCTTGTCGGGTGTGCCAAAAATCAAGTTCAGAACCGAATAAAATTCGAATCGATATCCAATCTGTACATCGGCTCAAATCAGATTGGAAGCCCTGGGAACAGGTGTCACGGCAAAAATAGCTGTCCCCGAAAAAAGTCGCCCGATAAGGGACGATGTCGTTTTCGAATTACCTGTACGAGTGCTTCATCCGTGACATTTGTCAACCATCAAATGAACCGGCTGTCCAAACCAACATTTACAGCGTTGTTCACTTTTAAAATAACACCTCTAACAGGTGGGATCACTGACCATTCGATAATGGAAATAAATTTAAGTGCGACACCTCGATTTCTCGTATAAATCGAGAATTCGCTGTTTAAGTGTGTTGGAATAGCTGCGAGAACACGTTGCAATTTGTAAAAACAATAGACGAATAAAATTCGCGGGAAATCCGACAGCATCCACCGAGCTAGGTATCGATTTCTTTACATTACCGACCGAGGAGTGTTGTTTGGAGGCAAGCGTCCCCTGTTCGAAACTTAACCTGTCACTTTCCACGCACTTTTCTCGTGTCCGATGTTTTACAAGGCACGACCGAGGAAACAGAGGCTTTTACGAGCCGTCGATGTTCGTGTTTCGTACACAAAACGGATTCCTGTCACGTCGTTCGACGCTGTTTCCTACGAAACACTCCATGACCGTCTGTCCACCAGACTCGAGTCGCCGCTGCCTTTTCTTCTCGTTGCTGCTCTTGTCGTACGCACAATTATCGCAAATTGTTTGCACAGGACGACGTCGATCGATGGGACACCAGTGTCACATCTTCCGCTGATAATATTCGAGACGATTTCACTCTGGGAACACGGTTTTTGTGCGCAGAGCGGCGACAACGATGTGCCATTGCTGGCGGGTACACATGGAACGCGACCCTTCCGGCGTGCAGCCGAACAAACAGCTGCCGTCTACCCCCTCCACGCGGACGCCCCCATCATTCTAGCTAGCGATAGGCTTAAATGTATCGCGAACTCAATCAAACGCATTCGCTAATCGGGTAATTAGCCGTGCGAATAACTGAATGAAAAAAACCCGCAGGCCTCCGTGTAATTAAATAGAAATCTATTTAGCAGTTTCTGTGCAATTTAGGCAGCTAACGCGTCTGGAAATAGCATTGTCATTCCAGTCAGCGATGGGTTCGAATGTATCGCGAACGCAAACAAATGCGATGGCTGGTGAAACAATTCGACACGTGTCATTATATTATTTAATTAGTCTACCCTCTTCGTTCCAACTAGCAACAGCTTCGAATGTATCGCGAACGCGAACCAAATGGTATGTTTGATTAAATAATTTAACACGTGTAATTATGAATTAATGTATTATTTCATTTATGTAATTAATATGTAGTCAAATATGTTTGCCATCTCCGCCGCCACCAGCCTCATTTACTGAAATTATCTGAATCGATACATACGTGTAATTAACGTAATTGAAGCTCGTGTAAATGAAACATTATCGCATGTCGCAATGGATTAAAGTAGCCTCCGATAAAAAATGGGAGCAATGTGCAATATAATCGATCGACACGTGCGAATATTTAACCGACGAGGTTATAATTAATTTTAATTGATTTCTCGATAAACATGTAATCGTTGTAATGAAATTCTTGCGCATAGGAGCACATAAATTTAGCCGTTGATTGATTTAACTGCGCCAGGAACATGGAAAAAGAGAGACACAATGTCCACTAAAATAATTCCACACGTGCATAATGCGGATATAATGAATGAAAAGCTCGCTCGGCGAGTGTGCTATTAATTAAAGTTAATTCAATCGATAAACGTACAACGAATGTGATTTATACGTCCGTAATTGATCAAATTTCATCGAGCGACGGAACCGGGCATACCGTGAACAATAAAAGAAAAGTGGTAAAACGATCAACATTTAATGAATAGAATTATCGTTCGACCGCATCCCTAATTCAGGCTTCTCACTTCCTCGCCAATTAGCTCTAAATTGGCCAACGAGCGACCTTTTCCAATTTACTCCAATTAATTCAACACTACCGTATCCTCGATACCTACGGTTTTCATTTTTAATCAGATTACAAACAACAGTTTCCAGGTGTCATTCACCGTTGCATTCGTTGCCACTGAATTATTAATCCATTGTAAATTCCGTTAATAAACTTCCGCTAATATTGATTTTATTTACTCGACGCAACGACAATTTTTCAATTCTCGCCCAATAAAATTCGTCAGCGTGATTTATCGTCTTTTTGGCTCGCCGCTAATTCGATGGATAACTGTCGCTGTTATTACGCGAAATAACGAACAATGGGGGAGGACGATCGAATTTTTCCCCAGGAAAAAAAGTGCACTCGCCTGCGGAAACAATATTTCCAGGGTCAATATTTGCGCAGAGCTTTCTAACGTTTGCCGGCGGCTGATTGGACATATGTTTCTCGTATTGGCGGGCTCGGTCACCTTCGCCATTTCGGATTATCGTGTCTGATCACAGACGAGATTATCTCACCATTATTAACATTGCATAAGCTTCCAATAATTCCTGGCGCGAGAAAAATGTCCCGCGACACTGCTGGAAAAATTATTTCTACTATGTAAGTATGATTCTCACCCTATTAACATCTCAAAAAATAATCAAGAACCACCACCCCTCCATAAACGAGTTCTCGATAAGACAATTGTTTCTACTATCTAGAAATGATTTGACAATAGCAAACAGCTCCAAAAACAATCAAGATTCACCACCTCTGCATAAACTGCATCCCACATTCCGGTCATTCGGAGAAAATTACTCTT
>CM052154.1:11564456-11590762 GCA_028455555.1 Augochlorella aurata | reverse complement strand
GCCAGTAATTAGCTGACCGCGCGCCTGCAAATCGACTCCGGTTTCAATTTCCCAGGAAATCATTTTCTCCAATTTGTTCGACGTATCGGCGGCGTAATGGGTCCTTATCAACGGCGGCTGGGATTCCCTTTCGGCTACGAATTTCCTTAAAGCGAGACGCGTACGACGAACGCGCGAAGAGAACCTCCCACGTAAATACGTTCCGCGGAACTGGTAAACCGCGTATACGTCTCGAAAATGCTCCCCGTGCGATGTTAATGAAACATTCATGGGCTCGGGAGCCGCGATTTGTTCTCACGTGGGCCGTTGCAGCTCGTTACAATTTCATTTTCCTCTTGCATCGCGACGCATCCCTGCGAAACTTTTCCATAATACGCACGGCGAAAGCTTCTCCCAATTTTTTAATACCGAAAATTTCATTAAACATCGGGGAATTTCATCAAAATTTCCGGCGAGCTGCCGGAAGCTGGGGAACCAGCAACTTTAGAAAAATAAACTGGAAACGTGGACCTCGGCATCTGTACATGCCGGAGTACAGTGGAATCAGCATAAATTGGATGAAAATTCTGTTCCCTCCCCATCAACATTTAAGCACTCTAGTAAATTCTTCTAAATAATTATTAAAACTGAAAAATGTAACTGTGAAGAAAATGGTGGTTAATACTTTGATGATATAAAAATTGACCTGTAACGTGATATAACAATTTTAGTGGTGATTAAGAGTTACCTCTCGCGTGAAAAAGGTTAATAAATTTAGATTATTAAATAGATGTTCTAGGCGCGATCACAGATCAATAAGTTCCCCGATTAAGCTCGGTGCGATTAAAGAAAAGCGCAGCGACGCGACGCGACGCGGCGTGGAATAATAAAAGCGGAGGTACGACGCGATCATCGATGACGCGACCGCAACTTTTCCCATCGCGATGCAGGAGGACCGTGCATCACGGTGACCAAGTTAGCAAGAAAATAAAGTTCTCGCGATAACTTTCGTCGAGCACGCTTAACGCGGCGTCGTCGCCGGGAGATTCGAGCCATCTCTAAAAATAAACTCGGTTAATAATAGCCGAGCGCGATAATTCCAAGACAAAAGAAGAGGAACAACAGCGAGAACGCATTGTCGTCTCGGGGGTGAAAGTTATCTTTTTCTTCGGGGCGAGTTCCGGGCTCGGAAGGCTGCAGTTCGTCAGGGAGCTCGGACGCGGGGCGTTTATGGGGTCGGCGAGCTATAGCTGGGCGTGTCTTTCGCTCGGTCGCGGCAATTACCACGGGGAACGTTGCAATTAAAGTCGTTCGAAGGATCGTTACCGGGCCGGCGAGATCGTATCGGCGCCGAAAATACGGCGGACTCGCGAGACAATATAGCGGAGTACACGGCTGCGATCCGCGAAATATATTTCCCAGAGGCTCCCGGGAAACTATGGGACACTGCGACGAGATTGCCGGCTCTCGTCCGCGCGGACGGCCGCGTTGCGCTCGGTGATAAAGGACGAACGGCACACCCGCGGATCAAAAGCTCCATAATAAAACGCCAACGCGATTAATAACAACCCCCGTAATTTCATCAGGCGTCGGCGTCCCCCGCTTTATCAATGGACCCGGAAAAAGACTCCTATTTCGTCTGGGAAACTCTTTTGTTTCCCCTCCGAAGCGCCGGTGCTGGCAGGTGTCAGCCATTCACCGCGCCGGCTATTTTTGACGTTAATAATGGCCCGGCGGGACTGAGATATGAAATTTTAAAACTGTAGGCGGTCGATTATGCTCGAATTGTACCGCGCGATTCGAATCACCGGGCTTGATTACTTTCGGGATCGGAACAAACGAACGGATTAAAAGCACGGGTATTGTTTACCGAGCAAATTTCAGATAATTTACAATTAAGTCGGATAGAAGACACGTGTCGACATTTTCGAAAATTCGACTTTACGGAAATATAATACCGAGCCGCTCCAATTTCGAATCGTTAATGAGAAATGAAAGTCGTCTGTATTTCTCGAATAAATTGCAAACTGCGCTGCGCGTTCGCTTACGGTCATTGTTATTCAATACGGGCGACATTAAAAAAAAAAACTGACTTTCCACGCGGGGAAATTGTTGTTTGTTCAGCGAAAGGTCATTCCGTCCCGTGAAATTGTTTTCGCGTGCGAGCGTGTCGGCGCGTTTGTCGCAGTTGGGAAAAAATTGATAGAAATTTGTTGTGGAAGTTGTTATTTCTGTCTGCGCAAAAAGGTTTAAAAAAGACTCGCGTGAAAAAAAAGGTGCCGCGCGAATCGAGGGGACGGGCGCACGCAGCGTCGAAGCAGCGTCGCGGCGGTCGATCTAATTGCCCGTGCTTCCGGTCCCGACAATTTCGTCAACTAATGGGCCGGTTTAATTGATCCGGGTAATTGGAAATGACCGCGACAGAACATCGGCCATTAATCGTATCGACTTTCGATCAGAGAAAAATTAGCGGTGCTCCGACGACGAATTTCGAAGGTGTCGGCCGAGCAATTATTTAGTCGTCTGCGAACACATTAGACGGAAAATCGATCGATATCTCGACGGCTTCCAACGCGCGGACTTCGGCGGCCGCGTTGAAAATCGGCGAAAAGAAATTGAGAACGACTCTCGGCGGTTCTCCTCGTCGGCTTGTTTAATTAAAATTTGTTATTCCCGAGAAGAACACAGTTTTCTGCAACTTCGCGGCGCTGCAACGAAGACGATGCGACGCCTGCAGGTACTTCCGCGCGTTAACTGCCGTCGGATCTAATTATGCTAAGTATTGTTCATTAAACGAGCGATTTACGCGCGGAAATTTCAGCTCGCCGGGAAAATCGTTTTCCAGCCGCATCGCCGCTGGCAATTAATTTTCTGATAGAATGTAAAGTTCGGCCGAGTTCGTTAGCGTAGCTCGAAATTTTCTGGCACCCACTTTTCGAAATTCCGATCGTTTCGTCGCATCCGACTTCCGCGGATCGACTCGGAACGATAACTCCCGAGCGAGATTTCAATTAACGGGACGACGCTCGGGTAAATTCAGCGAGTTTTTCAGAAAATCATTTCACGCAGGAAATGACTAAAAATGAAACTGGCACATCGTCGAAACCTTTCGATTACGCTCGTAGGTGTAAGGTTTGTCGAACGCGTTCGAAACGGACTTCCTGCGGATAAATAAGGAATCGGGGCCGGCGCGGCAGCGGGGCGGATAGGTAAATGGGAAGCGAGTTGGGAACGAGAGGATAATGCATTTTCAGCGCCTGGAAAGGCGGCTTATGCGGCCGCGCCTGATGCATTATGCACTCGCCTCCGACAGCCCTCGGATGCATTAATATCTTGAGCGTGAAACCGGCGACGGGTCCGTTTGTATCCGCGCGAAAGGAGCGCTCCGGTTGGCCCGTAAAATGACCAAATTAGTGGAGCCTTATTACATCGCCGCGTTTAACTGCTCCATTTAAATCATGGCCCGGCATTCATCCCCGGAGAATCTCGTTTCGGGAATTTTAGTAATCTGCTTCTCTTTTGTACCTCGTTAACGCGAGACCCTCCGAAACGATACGCCCCTCGTCTTCGGAGTTCCCCGGAACAATGTTTTCGCGGACTGGCCGCGCAAACGGACAAAGGAAATTATTTGTTAATTACGTGCCGCGCCGAGGAGCGTTCCGAGCGAAGGACGCGAACGTTTTCCGCTCTGAAAACTGGCGAAGAAAAAAGAGCACGGGCGATGAACAACGAGAAAAGTTGGCTGGAAGAAATCGTATTATCGCGAACGAAAATTCCTGTAGGAAGCTGAGGAGGTTCGCGAGGAATTATCGCGCGACTTTGCTTGGCCCGATATTTTATTGCAGGCTGCAATTTCCGTTGATGCACACGCGTCGTTAATGGGTTCGCGCGCGCGTGGCGGAGTCTCGCAAAAAGTTCCGCGGATACGTGAGCTCTCGCCGGCCGGTAACTTTGTTTCCGTTTTCATTACAGCTTTCCCCGCGAATCTCTGCCGGCGTCTCATCTGCAATGAAAATACACCGCGGAAAAATGATTCCGTTGCTTCTCGTAATGGCGCCCGGGGAACTTTTACCTCCTCCGGAAAACTGCATCGCGGGATTTAATATCGGATTTATAGCCCGCACTTCCCCGCACCTGCTGGAAATTGAGGCATGACGATCGCTTACGCTCACTTTTGTTGCAACCCGAACCCCGGGACTCGCGCCGATTGCGCCGATTCCAATAGTAATCGCGGCCATTTTTTACCGCGACATATTGCGGTCGATATGAAACGAAGAACAGCATTTATCCAGCTGGATTTATGCTGCTGAAACATGCGCGTTGCTTGATCGATCGCGCTGATTTTGTAACGATATTAATCGAGCTAGACGAACGAAGACCCGCATTCGGATTTAACCGAGTGTCTCCGCTTTAATACGCGTCGGATAAAATCGGACAGTTTCGTGCTTTTAGCATGTCGACGCAGCAACGAAAGCAGCATGGAATTTAATTCGCGCTTAAAACAAACGCGTTCGCAGTTTATCATGAACAGCCGCGCAGACTGGGAAATCGATGCGCGGAAATTCGGGCTAATGCCAGACGCTGCGACGGAATTACACGCGCTAATCGCTTCTGCAGCAACGATTCCCCGCGCCGATGACAAACGCGATTGTTCGGAGCCGCGCAGCGGGAAAAGCTCGATCAAATTCCGCTAGATTATCATTTTATTCGCGAGGCGGCGCAGCCTTCGGTCGTATGCAAATTTTCCTTTAATTCTCGGCAATTGCTCGACGAACGTCCGCGCTTATTTGTCCGGCCGCTCGGACCCAATGATCGTTGACGAACGAATAATGGAAAATTATAGATCAACACAGCTGAATTCGAACAACCGTGGCGAGACTCGATTATCTCCGGTAATTAACTGATTGCTTTAGGAAACGCAACAGCGCGACTAATATGTCAGAGCTGGTACACCGAATTGCCATCGGCAATCTCGACGGGCGTTTGCGAAGATAAAATCATCCCCGCAGAGGAACGAATAAAAACCGACCAGGATGAACCGCGCGCAGTATTTCGGATTAACTTTGCAAATAATTCGCGCGAATGCCGCCGAGTTTGCGACCGCATGTCAGAACCCTCCGCCGCATGGTTTCGCGCCTGTGTGCGCTCGGATCACGAGCACGAACGATCTGCATGTATAGGTCCGCCGTGTAAATGCGGCCAGGAACATCGAGCGTTCGGATTCGGGATCGAGTTGACGTTGGTTCACCTGTCAGGTGCAACGAACGCGTGGAAATCGCGGAAATAAACGCGTATTTTAAGATCCGCTTGTCACCGCGATGATCCGATCAGGATTATCGAGGATCGATCGAAACAGCCGCCGGTTTCGTCTCAGAGAAAAAAACGAACTCGCGGCTCTTGATTGCCGGCTGAATCTGCAGCGCGGATCTGGATGCAGTCGGCGTGCAGTTGTCATATTGTATATGCTGTTTGGCGTGTACAGATCGCTGCGAATGGCGTTATCGGCAACCCTTAAATAGTATAGCTGGTCCGTAGAGGGCTACTAATTACTTATTTATTCTTGTTCATAATTCTTGTTCACAATTCTTGTTCATAATTCTTGTTCATAATTGTAAGAAGCATTGTAAAAAAAAGAAGCGTCTTTAATATATTTGCTTTTACTTATAGACCTCTTCGTTATCGATGTTACAATTTATTTTATTTTCTTTGTTTAACACTGTTATGTCAACGACGGCGCAATAAATATTAACGGCTTAATAGCGGTTTAAGAACACCTTCTCTCCCGTTCCATTTATTCTCAGATAAACGTTTTGAATAAATGTTTCCCAGGAGCATCGAATTCACGCGGGCGCTTTAAAAACACGAAATAAAACAGCGCGCGACGCATCCAACGAGAAGTTTTCTTTGCTTTCCCGCGGCGTCCGTTTGTCTCCAATTTATTCAGCAGCGAATAAAATGCCCTCCGAAACGCGAAACAACGTCTCGCTTGGAAACGCAGCGGATTTAAACGCCGCGGCGGACTGCAATTTTTTCCGCGGGTGATTCACCTTTATCGAACCTCCCTGCACAGGTTGTTCCCGACCGTGTTACATCGCCTCCGTCGAAAATAAAGGATAGCCGAAGCCATGACTAATGGAAGGTTATGCGCATGCATTTTCCCGGCGAAATAACGACCGGCCCTTTTTCTGCTCGGCCGCGATCAGCAAAGTCGATTGATATTTTCTAACGTCGTCGACGGCGGCGGCGTTATCAATCATCGGCCGCAATAATGCGATTAATCAGCGGCGAACCCGCGAGGCAAATCTTTCATCGTCCGTGTGATCCTTCGACGGCCGGAAATGAATTTCAAGCGACTCCACCGCGACCGGTGCTCCCGTCATTAAACGTAGGTGTGTCCGCGACATGTGGCCCGGTCGATAAACCGTTCCGCGGCTATTCGTTTCCGCGTTGTCGATTGCAAAATACATTGTGCATCAGGTAAATTCAGCGCATGCGATTCCGTCGTTCCGAACTGTTACGTGCCGCTTCCTTTCTGTTCGTACGACCGGCCGTAATTTGCGTTTCTACGGGACGCGACAGCGCGAGCTATTACCGGCCGCCGCGTGACCACGTAACAGGACGTGTTAAAAGTGCCATAAGCGAGCCTTAAATCGTCCAATCCGCCCTGATAACGCGCCACCTCCGCAAATGAATTCGCGGCAACCGCGGGCAGATCGTATCTTCGAACGTACACTGTAATAATAATAATAACAACGTTCCATTCACAAATTCCTGCTACTCTTTTTCATAATCTAAACCTTTTTTTTTTAGTTTTAAGTCTTTCTACTTCATCCGCCCTTAACTATACATTATAATAATAACGTTACATTATAATAATAACATTATAAAAATAACGTTATATTATAATAATAACATTATAATAATAACGTTATATTATAATAATATTATAATAATAACGTTATATTATAATAATAACATTATAATAATAACGTTATATTATAATAATATTATAATAATAACATTATAATAATAACGTTATATTATAATAATATTATAATAATAACGTTATATTATAATAATAACATTATGATAATAAACTTTTTGCCACAGTGAGAGGGAGAACGGATGAAATAGGAAAACGAAAAGACTAAAAGCAACTGAAATATAAAAATCACCGATAAAATCCTGTAAAACAAGCGCGAACGCAGCGACGCTTCTCCGGTCGGAGCGGAACGAAGAAAATAAGTTAGCGAATCCGATGATTCCGCGATCGAACGACAATACGTATTTCCAGTTAATTAAAACACTCTTTACCTCGGGTATCTGGCGTCGCCGCTGTCCTCGGTCCGTTTCCGGGCGAAATATGATTAAAAAGTCTATCGGAAACGATTCCGGCAATCTTCAAGCTGGATGGAACAGTCCGTGATTTTAATTATTGATTTCTGATGATCGCCTCCAGGAATACATCGCGGTCCCGATGACGCGGCTCGGCGCCACGTAACGCATCCTTACGCGAGCACGGTCTAGATGCATTCTCGTCGCACGCTTATTATCATTTCGAGGCCTGCCGTAAGTCATCGACGCTCTTTCGATCGGTGATTAACGGTCGCCATTATTTTCCCACCGGCTATTATTCCGGCGATGAATCAACGTCAATGCCGATCGCAATATTCGTCGGGCCGGGCTATTTCGAACGCGGCCGCATCCAAAATTAAGCCGCTTCGAGATCCTCGCGCCGAAAATCCGGCGAAATTATCGTACAAGATCCAACGAAATTATCATAGAAGATCCATCAGCGCGGCTCGATCGCGGCCAGCGATGCAACCTGTGTCGTTGAAATGCAGCCAAACCGCTCGAAACTCCCATTCAGCTTACAGCATCGTTTCGGCTCATCGATCACGTCGCGTGTTCTCTTCGTCTCTTTTTTCCAACTTGCACGACTTTTTCGTCGCGTACACTTTGGTACAGAGCTTTCGAATTATCTCACTGCATTTCTCGGGAACTGTTTCAACACTAAAGCTACCGAGGTTTAAAAGCGACTAATAAAAATCGCCTCGTAAAAATTGTAATATAAAATATTTATAATATCGTGTCACTGAACAAAGAAATATCTTCGACAATTTTTAAGCACCTTTATGACTTCAATAATTATGAAATAAAAAGTGTGAAACCGCGGCGATGCGTTTGGTGTTAAAAATGCTTTTCGTGCGAATTGCTGCGTGCGAACACTGTTTCTACTGACCGTAGATAAAGCTCGAGCGATCTACTCACACTCCGTTGCGCCGTCGGTCTCAATACCGAAGAGCAAGGTGCCAAAACCACTGAGAAAAATGTCGAGAGGCCAGGTTCGAGGACTCGGAGGCGCGAGGAAGAACGACACTCGAGCGGTCGCGCGGGGAAAATGGGTCCTTGCGACGCCGGGGAAGGACACCGACTGAAAGGAAGGCTTGCAACAGATGCACACCACTGTTGGGCATCTGGGCATGACATCGGGGCAGGTGAGTTCGAATTTCGTTAAGCTCAGGGCCGTACGCGGCGCTCGAGGGTTGCGGAAGGGCAAACGCCCTCGAACCGAAACCGTTCTTCCAATAAATCCTCCTTTCAATTAACTTTTCTGTTTTAATTTTTTTTTTAAACGGTTCAGTAACTTTTACGGCTATTAATTTTCCTTTGAGGATTTTCGAACGGCGTCGAACATTTTTGTGACACAGAATTCCCGCAGAATTCACTAAAGAAATTTTCTCGTAATTTTTATTTATATTAATCGCGCGCGGTTTCCTGCGCCCGTTAGTTATTTAAAAAATCCCATCGCACGAAGCTGCTATCTTTTAGGGTAAATATCTTCTAAGCTCGCGGCGTGTCCCGGCTCTCGATCCTTTTCCGAAAAACACCGAAAGATACGAGGGATACGAGAGCAAATATTGCCCGAACAGCGGGGGCTTTCGATTTCCCCGAAAAAATAAATACTGCGAGGTAGAAGCTGGGTTTTTTGTCGATAAACCGGACGACTCTTTTACGGAGACGACTTTTAGCCTAACGGACGCCTCGCGAGATAATGAAACCGAGAAGAACGAGGGACAATAGAGCAACGCGGACGCGCTTATCGGCACCTTCGAGGATTAACAGAAATTACCGCGAATTTGCGTGTAATCCTTGCCGTGTTGACCGAGCACAGAGGCGGCATAATCGTCGAAAAAGCGGACGAAAGAGTGGTGGTCCGAAGGCCACCTGCTTTTTAGCTCGCTATACACCGGGTGACCTAAGTGCAGAGCGGGAGTTGCCAGCTGTCGAACGCGCGAACCTGCCGGAGTTTAATTTATTTCGATCGCTATCTGGCCGAGTGTATCGGCGTCCGAAGGTTGCCAGGAAGTTCTCGGTATCCTCGGAGAGCTGTACAATCGACGCTGGAGAGATGCGAGAGAAGAGAGAGAAAGAGAGAGAGAGAGAAGTGGTCGAGGCCGCGGCGAAACAAGAAAATAAAGTTCGGATCGCGTGCGCCCCACGTGTTTTGCCAACCTCGTTTTACAACGGTCGACGGACACTTCCCGCTAGTTTATGGTACACGAAACGGTAAGCAATGGGAATTAAACGGCCATCAGCACGGAAACAGAGCGCTGCCTTTTCACTGCAAACAAATTCTATTACGATACCCGGTGCAATTCTTTTTACATTTCAGCGGGACCATTTTTCGAGACGTGCGCCGCTCCTGGCGTTTCCGGATCCCGTTTCTCCGAGCCTCTTTTAGCTCCTAAATATTTTACCTGCCCGAAGATTCATAATTCAGATCCTCGAAGTGCACGACTATTCATTTCTATCAAGGTTTAACGCTGCTCCGACAACAGCCATCAGTAAACTGCGGATCTTCATGCAAAATTAAAAGTTATCTTACTTTATAGTTTCGATAAATTAAAAATAATACGTAGACGTTGTTAAATTGTTTTAACCATTTTAAAACTTCATTGTTTGAGATTTCATTTACTCATTTTTATTACAAATATATGAAATCCGCAGCCTAGTGATTAACAACGCTGCAAGATCGTCCGAAGGTCTCAAGTTCACACTAGCACCGGATATTTTTCCCCATTTTATTCCGAAAGAATAAAAACAGCTTGGAATATTTTATCGTGCCCCATTTCTGCCTTATTACGTTTTTCATTATTTCTTGGCGTTCCTTATTCATCGTCTAGTTGAATCGTAAATTCGGAAGCACCCTATAAACCTAGAAAACCGAACATTTATTTTTAGTAGCGAGAGTGTTCGTTTATGACAATCCGGTTCCCGAGCGGGGATAATGCAGACAGTTCGGGAACGTGTCTACCTGTCGGGACACTTAATGGACACCCGGTGTGTCGATACCTGTACTACAGGTGCCGCCCTTTTCCGGGCTGTTTTTCTCCTAGCCCGTCACAGGAAGAAGGGTGAGCAAGGTCTCTGTAACGGACAGTTTCAGTCTGCGGGCTTAATTTCATGCAGGTCTTGAAAAGAACGGAAGCACCTTAAAAACCGATCGATCTACACGATCCGCAACCTCGTCGACTGGTTATCCAATGATCCATGAGAATCGTTGCAGCAACGTTATCCTGAAATCTCCGTCGAGTCTCGATGAACCATTGTTGTCGCATTCGTCGAAAGTTCACACGGTGCATAAAAATTGTCCATAATTCCGCGAGACGTTGACATATTCGAGCACGATTTAATCACCATCGTTTCGAGCAATCTAAAGTGCAGTTCCCAGTGACCTTATGCATTTACGACGATAATGAACGAACCGAATGCAAAACTGCGATGGCGCTCGAGTAATTTAACCCTTTGGCATACAATGATAGAGACGTTACAGACTTAATTATTTGCGATATTATACAACGAGCTATCGAATGATATTTGACGCCTCAGGCGCCGAATTACAACGCCAAAAATTCTAATCTATCATCCGGTGCAACGAGCGAATAGAATAGAGAAGAAAGGAGCTCGTAACAGTTGCAAGATAATTTCTTCGCTGGGGAAATTGGATTAGCCGCGTCGTCCGTTGCTTATCAAAGTTGAAAACGCCGGCGCGGCGTCCGACTCGAAACGTACAACGCTTTTCCCGCGTCATAATGTTCCTGCGCCCGCGGTAGGAAGAGTAACGAGGGTAAGGAGCCGTAAAGGCGTCCTCGTAAAGACAGGCTTTTCTTACGCTTATTCCCCGGGAACGGCACGGCTTCGATCGTAAAACGGCTGGCAATGCTGTCGCCTATTGTCTTTCGGACCTGATGTCGGCTATCAGAAGATGCCGCGGATTACCCAACGACCGGAGCTCTACAGGATCATTCGAGACATTGCCTCGTAACGTTTATACAGGTGTTATACGCTTGGAAAGTTGGCGAAAGACTCTCCTGCCAGACTCGGACCAGAACCGTTCCGATCGGACACCGATTTATCGGCTCTAAAATTACCAGAGAAATATTGAATATCGGTCTCGGTTTGCCGACGGTTCCTGAGATTGCTGAGCAAGTTTCACTGGATGTGCTCGGCCACGCCCACTGCGTAGTTTTAGAAGACAGTGCGGGAGATGGTAACAAATGGGAATTATATGTTGGCAGCAATTCGTTACTTTTCTTTAGTCAGAAATCATCGATATTGAAAATGCTATAACTCGGCGAAAGAAAATCGAATAACGATCTACATGGGCTTATTTTAGAGGCCAAAGCCTCTACTTTAACACCTGTGTGTTCATTTTCTAGAAAGATATAAATTACGGAACTGTATTAATTTCTTCTTCGTCAAGGTGGCCGGAATTGTAAACGTCTCCCTCTTGACAGTAACACATATTCAATCGTCTCTATAAGGGTTCAAAAATTTTTCCAAGGATTCAGGCTACCACTATCTTCAAGATTGAAGCTTTCTCTTTACAACAACTCCTTAAAAATTGATTTACGATTTTTTCCACCGATTTTATTCGACTGCGACTCATTAAGGTTTCAAGACCTGAAAATGTCTCCTTCTCGACAATACTACACATTCGAGCGTCTCTACGGAACTTAATAAATTTTTTAGAGAAATGAAACTACCACTGTCTTCAAGATTGAAGCTTTCTCTTTACAACAACTCCTTAAAAATTGATTTACGATTTTTTCCACCGATTTTATTCGACTGCGACTCATTAAGGTTTCAAGACCTGAAAATGTCTCCTTCTCGACAATACTACACATTCAAACGTCTCTACGGAACTTAATAAATTTTTTAGAAAAATGAGACTACCACCGTCTTCAAGATCGAAGCTTTCCCTTTGCAACGACTGCTCGAAATTCGATCTACGATTTTTTTCAGCGACTCGATTCAAACTCTAGCCAAGAAATGCGCCTCCGGAGATGGAACGACTGGAAGCGCGTCGAGTTACTTCGAGCTGAAAATCATTTCTAATTATGCAGAGCAAGGCAGAGTCTGCAGAACTTGTTCCGAGGCAAAGGAATGCAATTGTGGCTCGAGTGGCAAGGAAGAAAAGAACAATTCGCGACACTCGGACCACGTTTTATCGTCCGTCTCATCCGGCGGCCGAGCCTGACGCTTTTTTCCGCGAGTTCTCACACGAGATCGCGTGCAGGAAAATAAAATGACGACCGCGGGTCGGCTTCCGGTGCAGCTAATACGACGAGGTCTTCTTCCCTGCACTTCTTCATACGTGCCACTTTGTTGCGTTTCTTGCATTTTCTCGCGTCCGCGATCGGCAATGGTTATTCACTAAATATTCACTAGCGACTCTGGATTTTGAGATTCGCGTGTTCCCAGGAAATTTCGCTGACCGCGTTTCGCAACGCAGATTCTTCTCAGGTGGCTTTCTTCGCCGGCTGTTAATGTCTCGCTAATTCGTTTCGCGCGCTGATCCCAGCCCGCGATTAACGGAACGCTGCAGTCTCTGCCCGCGATGGCCGTGCAACGCGAAAAACGAAAGCGTGCGTCTAATAACGCGGCTATTATCTCACGCCTGTGCCTAGAGCCCTGCCAGCATTGTTTGCAGCCGACAAACAAATTAGCGGACTGATCTAAAAGTCGATCCTGCGCCGGCAATAAGCCTCGTCGACGTTTGATCGAGCCCCCTATAAATACGGGATCAAAGGAGCTCGGACGATTACTATAGCGCAGCTATTTACGGTCTTATAGATTTCCACCGGGCGTTTTATAGCCGTTGGAATCAACTTTGTTAGAGGTATTCTTGACTTCCGAGTAAAAATAAGAGGCTGAAACTTTCCGGTCGCGAGTAACGTGAGTCTTAAAATCACACAATTGTCAGATATCTCGCGGAGAGCGAATCGTTGAAACGACAAACGCATCGCTGGAATTGCTGCGAAGGAGCGCGGCAATTTTTCCTAGCAGAGAACACAGGCCTGCACTTGTTCGGACATCTCCGCTTTAATCCCGAGTGTATTTTTTCCCAAGAGAGGGAGAAACCTAACTCGCGGAAATATCTGAACAATTTTTGCCTCTCTTGTCGTCGATAAATCGATAGTTCTCTTTGGAATTGTCCGAGGACGAGCACGTCGAGGCGCGTCGACGTGTTTCCTTGGAATCCGGCTCGGATATCGTTGGAAGAAAGGACGATTTAATTATCGTTCCCGCAATCGGAATTAGTATTCGATACTCGGTCCACTTTCACTCGGCGTGCTCGTCGATACGCCGCCCACCGCACGGCAAAACCGCATCGCGAATCACTTTCTTTGATCTACTTCGTTTCCAGTGGGTTTCTCTAATCCCCGGATGGATCGGGATTATGAAACTGCAATTTGCGCTCACGTGCCCGCGCACTGGACCTCTCTTATGCACAATATCCATCGGCGTTGCATGATGCACGCGTCCCACAGAAAATAAAATATTCATATCCGCGGCGTTCGCGTTTTCTAAACTCGATATATCGTTATCCCGTGTGCCTGATTCGCCGATCATAAAATCATCCGTTTCGCAAACCGATTGCTTGCGCCGAGAGCAGCTCGCTGAAGTACTGTAGTCGGAATAAGTTTACTGTGCCAGCATAATTACGCTCTTCCGGACAGGTTCGTTAAAATCGTCCCGAGTAACTCGAACCCGCCGCAGTCTACGGTTTCTTCTCGATAACGATTGATTCGATACAGGATTAATAAATGCAATGTAAATTTAATCTGTGCTTCGAACTCCGCGCTCCCTCGATGCTTCCACGCCCACGCGTTCCTCCACTTTGTTATCGTTATTTCACACGGGAAAATACAGGGTGTCTCCCGTAAGCATCGAAACGCAAGCCGGTCTCGTATGAAGCAGAAATATGCGAACAATTTCATTAAACACGTCCAGTGAAACAATTATTCAATCTCCTGGCGTTATTCAATGTTCGCGTTTCATTCTGTCGTTGGAATGTTACACGAATAAAAATGTGATTCGACTTCGATTCGCAGAAATAATATTCTAGACACATCATCACATATACTTCTCTCGATTCTCGCTAAATAAATTGCATAAAACGGAGACTCGCGTACAGATGCAAATCGCAAGTCTCACAAACTTGAGCACGATATTTGGAGCCGTTTCGCTCTGCCAGAAATATCTAGATTCGGTGAAACGGTAATCCCGCCTCTGAATTTTCACGAAATGCACGCTGATAGACGAATTATAACGCGGACCAAAAAGCGCCGAAATGCTTCTGCAGAAGCATCGCGAGCCCGGAATGCGAGTGTGACGGAACGACCGAACAATAGAACAATAGATGCACCTGTCAGGAGCGCAGCTTGCGGAAAAGAGTTCGAGAAGAAGAGCAAAAGACCTACCCTATGCACCTCGGCGAGCGAGAGCCTCGAAGGACGTTCCCATGGAGAAGCGAGGGCCGACCTCGCGATGGCTTTCCACCTACTGGGAAAGGTAACGGGCCGCAGCACCACGTGAAAATTTCTTCCTGAAAACTCGCCAGCAGAGCGCAGGAGGCGCGTCGATGCACCAAATGCAGAAACCGGTTTGCCGCGGCTCCGGGATGCGGCAAGGTCCTCCACCTTTTGCGCCGCGTGTCCCTCAAACCTCTCCTCCGCTCATTTTCGACGCGTCTCCTCCCTCCGGCCGGTCTCGATATCCCTCCAATCGAGATCCTTTTTTCTTCGGACGCATCCTTGCCGCAGGACCTCCTCTTCCACCGGCGGCGGCGGGCCCTCGATCATCGGTCCTCGAGCCTCTTCATCGTTCCGAGAACCTCCTCGCCGTTCCGAGAACCTCTGCTCGTCGACGAGCGCGCCCGACCGATTTGCAGAAAGAATCGCGGGCTTTGGAGATCGAAGCTGTTTCCAGGACGGCGGGAATAGTCCCGTGGACGCGGCTGCGAGCGGGGAGGACGACTTATGGCGATAGTTACCGCTGTAACGTCCTACGCGATTCCCAGGACCGGCCAGTTCCCCTAATGTCCCTTCCGAGATCCTCCGAGCGATTAACTCTTTGCAACTTCTCGCAATTTCAACTTCCTCCGTTTACCTTGGGGACCGGCTCCTCCGCCTCTGCCGCAGCTCCGGGAAAATTCGGCGAGATCCTGTGTCAACTTCCAGAATCGGGAAATAACCTGTTCGCCGGTAACTGCTCGTTCTCCTCGATTGCCCGTTTTCGAATCGATGCTTTCCGTCGAGGGCCGCTGCGAATTTCGAACGATCTGGATTCCCGACCCTCGAGCACCCCGTAATTGTCTCGATGAATTCTTGATGCCGCTAGGCGGATTATATTATCCTCTTCGGCGGCCGAGTCGACGATCTTTTAATATCCTCGTCTCGCAGGGTTTTTATCTCCGTTAATTGACGCGGATCCTCGATGTCCGCGATGGTTAATTGCCTCGAGGACGATTACTGTTCTTAATCGACGGTAGAAGTCTGTCTTTTCGTATCAAGGATTTCTCGACGTTACGCAACAAAGGATCGAGGACAATTGAATTATCCTCGGGGATCGATGGGAGAATTTTTAGCATCCTCTGGCTACAGTCTTTCGCCGGTATTCTTCAGGGCCCCGTCGACTATAATCAACGGTGTCTGATATTGACGAGGGCGCGAGAACGATTATATTATCCTCTCTGTAGCTTCAAGGATCGAACATGATTGTATTATCCTAGAATTCTCAGCGAAAAACTCGCAGCGATCTTTCTTGCCTTTCCTTCGATAACTCTTAACTTCAATCTTGATGTTATGCAACGAATAATCGAGGACTTGTCTCGCCGCCTTGAATTCTTTCTTGACACCGAATAATTGCTTCTTCAAGGTCTCTCGGTATCGTCGATTCTATCTCGATGGAAGAAGAAGGTCGATCGCGTTATTCTTGGACGACTATCCTGAGAATCTTCTGGCAAAGATTTTCTTTATTTTCGCTCGAATTGCGCGTCTCGCGTTGGCTATACTTCAAGGACAATCTTATTATCCTGTCCACTAATCCGATTCAATTATTCTACGATACAATATACTTTCCTCGAGGTCTGTAATTTTCACGAGCAATGACAATTTCGCAGCAAGTATTTCAAGGGCCTGTCGGGAAGATTCTTCGAACAGGGGACAAAGGACGCATCGGTGTTCCTCGTGCTATCAAGAAGCCGCAGAGCCGGGAGTCCGGGTCTCTCGTGTCGCGTCCAAAGCCTATCGTGTTTTCGAAAAGCGATCGCGTTACCAGAGGTCGGTCGAGTTACCAGAAAGTCCCAGTAAGCAGCAAGCGACCGTGTAACAAATCGTGTAATGTTTTTCGAGGGACCGGGCTCGCGAACGCTACCTCGCGTTTTCCCGAAGCTTCCAGTAGCGTGCCGTTGCCCTGACCGAACTGAGACCAATGGATCTCGCTCCAAAATGAACCAACAACTTTTCAAACTCCTGCTACGCGAGCTTTCGGAATCTGCGAGATCTGAACGTCACGCACAACGCAGACGAATTCCTCGGAGATGGAACTGGCTCTCTCAAACTTTTCTGAGAACGCGAGTCTAGACGCGGACTGTTATTCCAGGTCTCGGCGCAGGCTGCATTTTGAGATCGGTTTCTCGACGCCACGCACAGTTTCACCAGCGGTATCCAGACACGTTTTCGAAATCCTCGGAGATCGGGGGACGCGAGTCTAGAGGCACGTTCACCAGCCCGCCGGTACACCTGTGCACCACTCCGAAACGGGGACCACGGTTTTCGACACTGGGTGCACGGGTCCCCAAAGAGCACGACAAGCGGTTTCAGCGTCGGTACACGGCCGTGCACGCGAACAATCGCGGACTGAAAGGCTCCTTAAGCAAGCGACTCCGAGTAGCCAACCGCGTGACCGAACACGAGGACGTAAACAAAGCGGGGAAGACGATTGGCCGAGACGCTACCTGACCATTCAGGTATGTCAGATTCGACTGGAAGCCACGGCGGCCTGCCTCGGTCGACAGCGACGCGGGAACTTCATATCGCACTGCCTATGCCTGCGAGAACCTGACTCCGGGGTCTCCTCGTAACAGCTGAAACGATCTAGAATTTCGAGTCGCGACCGGATCAGCTCGAAATTCACTTTCTTTACCGAAGATTCATTCGTGGAACCGGCGAATTGTTTCGAGTTCTCTTTTAACACCTGCCACGCTAATGATCTCAAAACATTATAGTAAAAGTCGCTAATAATATGAATAAATATTATATGTGCTCTTAATGCTCAAGCGTGGAGAAGATATAATAGATCAATTAATTGTCAAATCTGAGCAAATAATTGCGTGACCTACATACGGGTGACGTGCTAGTCAGATTGTTAAAGTGAGAAAAAAGGAAGACATTTTATAATGCTTATCACCGTGAGTCTGTCAGGTCTCCTGTCTTCCAGGAGGAAACCAGTCGAAGAATTCCTTCAATTAAAATATAAGCAACAAGTTCAACACTTTCTTGCGTTCTTCATACAAGTACAGCATAAACGCGCAGAAATACGCGAGAAGAATGTTTCAAATAGAACATGTTCGCCTCGGAAACAGATTATGATAGCGTTCTTTGAACTTCTCTTCGACTTCGATTCGAATTCCAGGGAAATCCGGAGGAGGGAGGATATCTTTATCGCATCCGAAGAAGCTGCAGCTCCCAGATTTCGTTTCAGATCGATGGAGGGCGATCAAGATTCTCGGCGAAATTGTGGAACGGTTCGTGGATCGACGGAGCGGACGGTTTTCGGGCTGATTTTAATTAAACAAAACTGCCGACTCGCGTAACGTTTGACGCGGCGCGGGCTGTCGAGCGCTTCCGCAACGATGCGCAACGATCCACGGCGATCCGTGGCGATCCACGGCGCGGATCGACGAGGAAGCCACACGCTTCTGTTACTTTCACCCGATTGTTTACGCGCCGGGCGTCCAGTCACGTTCTCGAAACGCGACGCGAACGAATCGGCCGACTCCAGCACTGGAATGTCACGCGTCGATCGCGGATTCCTGATCGACGTACTGTCTAGCTCGAATGAATCTCCAGCCGATCAATTATGGGACGACGCGCGGCAAGCCATAAAATCTGAATAGAATACAGCGGAGTCTATTATGGTAGCCTGCCGCGCGAGAAACAATGGATCACGTGAAACTTCACGAGCACCTTAAGAAACGCTGCTCCGTTCCCGCAGAAGTGGGGCCAACCGGTTTACCCGTCCATGGGACTGCCTTCTAAACGCCTGACCCCATTGGTCTACACGGGCCCAGACTCAGGGCCGTAGCTAAAACGTAGTCCCAATTAATGTGACCGTGAGAGTGACGGAAATTTTACAGATAGAAAAATTCTTCTCTTTATCCAAAGCAGATCTTCTTAGTAAGATTCACTTTTCGACTGATCTTGTAATTTCTGTTATGGTTGAGCTCTGAACGTGTCGCGGGGCAAACGGACCGATTTGCGGGCGCTAATCGAGGCTTTTCTGGAGCGTCGTCGTTCGGAAGTGAGTCCCCGGCAAACTGAATCTTCGCGTTCATTATGATAAACGGATTCACCGTGACGCGGACCAATCGGCTGTCTCTGTCCCAAAGAGCGATAATAGTCTGGCGCTTCTGCAATTTAACTTCGAGATGCCGGCATTCCCAGCGGCCGGGAACTTCTCACCTCCGGATTGTTCCTCGAGGATACGACAGCTCGTCCCCTCTCTCCTTCTCGCTCTATCCCGGTCTATCTCTCTAGGAGCCGCGAAATTAATCGATATTCCCGGCGACGTCGGACACTGAGCTGCCATTAATATTCCTGTCGCGTCCGCCGGATGAAACCGAACGGAATCCTGTGATCTTCGGTTTTCTTTTCGCACCATTCGACGGTTATAATCCGATCCCCGGGAAATGTGTTTCGCGAGACGTGACGGGGGACCGCCAACTCGGAAATTGAATCATCTCTTCCCCTTCGTTACAGCAAATACTACACTCGAAGCATTAACTTCCGCGGAATGGGCTGACATTCACTTGGACTTTCTGATAAGGGAGGATAACGGTTCGTCGCCGGCGCGTTTTAATAAAACCCACGGTTACAGAATGTTATTTCTGGGGTAGGTCGGTGTAATATCTTGCCGGAACGGTATCGCTTGCTCCGTTTCTTAGGAAATTCCGAAAGTGGGACATACGCAACGCTGATGGCGGTATCATAGTTCGCGGAAGGAATCGTAAAGGGTGGTGTATTATTTAGAAACTCACCTCCTGCTCTCTCGTCTAAGTACACCCGAAGGCCAGCAGCGTTGAACACAGCATCAAAATTAGCATAAAAATCGAAAACGTTTGCTGCGGTACTCGGCGATTTAGCTACCGCGTTTACGACTTGTCTAAGTAACGCTTCCTTCGTCCCCTAAGTACACGCGAATTTTAGCAAAGCCAAAGACGGCGTCAGAATTATTATAAAAAGTCGTTGCAGCATTATTTCCTAATTTATCAGCCACTTTCAATCTAAGCTACCCCGTAAACACTTCCGTCACATTCGACGCCGAAGGAATTAACAAAAGAAATGACAAAGGGTTGCCCATCCCACGGCTCCTCGGAGCCCGCCGGCAAAGAGCTAATGTCAAGATCAAGGAAACCCGCGGGGCTCCCTCATGTTTTCCGCTCGAGAGATTACGAGGGACCTGCGGCAGTCGGAGGCAGAATAAATCTGCGAGAAAGAGGGCTCTCTCCTATATAGATCTGATATGTATAAGATCTCCTATATATCAGCGGTTTCCAATACGGGACCCGGGGATCGATGATCCGCGCGTCACGCTGGATCGCCGCCAGAGAAAAGAGACGAGAGAGAGAGACTCACCTAATACAGCTCGGTGTCCCTTCACTCTCCTGCCGATGTTCGGCGAGACCAAGCTGAGCCTGTCGCCCCTGACGCCCAGCAAAGGGCTGACACTCCTCCTCGGCGGCGGCTGATCCGAGAACAGGCCGTAGCTGCTGCCAGCGTTCGCATGATTCCCGTCGGTGCCAACTCCGCCGACGATGCCCCATTCCGCCACGCTGTCGATCGAGCTGCTCCTCGGCAGGCAGGAGCTCGTTGCGCTGCAGTCCCGTCTGTCGATCATCGGCACCGTCACTTTCCTCTGAACTTGACATCTAATTACTTTGCTTTCGTATTTTCGAAGACCGCGACCCGGAACCTCAGAGATCTCGGGGATGTCGGAGGGTTCTGAGTCGAGTCTTCGCAACGATTGGGACATCGATGTCTTAGCTTCGATCGCCAGCAAGGCAAATGTTATCCTGTGTGCCTGTCGCACACAGCCTCGCGTCAAACTCGGTGTCAGGCCTGACACTAGATTGCTAATGTCCTCCGTGTAGGATTTAGGCACCCTCGCTTTGACCACCCTGAAGCCCTGATAATACCGCGATGGTACTCCTGAAGGGAAATTCGCCCTGTGCAGACCGAAGTGCCTGGGACTCGAACCTCCGACGCATGAATGGACTTTTCACTCTAAGCTAGTAGAACGCGAGAATTTAACCCATTCACCGGCTATCGCGAAATTGCTGGGGGTGGTACTTGTTAGGAACATTTGTCTGACGCATATTGGAACGCGTCGCGTGGGCATCTAACTATCGGTGGACTTTACGCTATAATCAAATAGCGGTTAGGTTCTCGGAAGCTTCGGCAGAGCGACGATTATCGAATGATTAACGAGTCCCAAGAAAATCAAGGTAATTAAAAAATAGTCACACGGAATCAACGATGTATCCTCGAGGCGTCCAACCACTTAATCTTCATCCTCTCGTTTGTATTCACCATCCGCCCTGACCTTTGGCGAGCACCCGGCTTTTATTAAAACATCCCACACCTAGTAGACCATAATCTTGTCTATTCAAAACCGCAACAATAACCCTGATCCGAACCCAGCCAATCTCCATCGCGCTCTTTCTTTCGCTACCCTCTCCGCAGCGAGATATTCAGGTTAAGCCCACGCGAGCTCCATAGAATTTGTACCATATTATCCGGCGCGTTATGGCATTGTAAACGTTTCAAGAAACAGCAGCGTATCGAGCGTTTAATCCATGCTCCGTAACCGAGAGGAACGTAATTTTTCCATTATCGAAAATGCGAGGCCTGAGATGATCACTGCACCGCGAATTTAATGCCATGAGAAGGGCGTATCAAATCGTTGGTCCCTAATTTTTGCTGATCGTTCATATTGTGAATTTGATGTATTTACAACGGAAATAGCAGTGTCAGAATGATCAAAGGCCTGGCAGGAAATTTGAAAGCCTCGGGCTGCTCCTGGATGACGACACAGGTCTCCGAAAGGTGTATCAGACAACAAAGAAGTCTGTCGAGACTCCGAATGTTCAATTTCTGCCAACTTGGCAAACAAGAGGGTCGAAAAATTGTAATATTCTTCTCAGAGAGAGGGAGAGAGAGAGAGGGGGACGAGGGGACGGCTTTGAGCCGGCCGACTCTAACACTAATTAATTCGGATGCCTCTCGGCTTCGTAAAGAGACAATACTGCTGCTCTATTTTCCAATCTTGGCCGACTCGCTCGCGGGTGGGAGACCTTTACATATGATCCACTGCGAGGGATTGGACTCCCAGATTATACGTTCGCATGTTCATTCCGTTTTTTGGCCGGACAGACTCTCCCGCGAGGCGAGGTTTCTTTGTGGATCACGGTTTTTGTTTCATACCGCCCCCGGGATGTCGATCTCCGCCCGGGTGTCCTTCGGCAACTATCTGGGCAGAGAAATTATAGCGATTAGCTAGGAGAACCCTCCCTTGGTGCCGGAGAAAGTCGGAGCGGAACTGTAGCGATTATCTGAAAAAGTCGGCCCTTAAGAACAACAGGAAAGTGAAAGTGAAAATATTGTAATAGTCTGAAGAAACAACCCTTGAACGAAAGCGAGAACCCTTAGGATGGAAAGAAAATAGTCGTTCAAACAAACAGAAAGAGAAGCGTGGAATTGCTGCAGTTGTCTCGAAAAATTCTCTTTTAAAGTCGAGAGTAGAACAAAGAAACAAAGTGAGAGGAGGTACGAAAACAATTACCATGATTTCTTAGAGGATTCGACCCTTAGGAACGAAATAAAAGTGCGCCGTCGAAGGAAATGAAATTTAGATGCATCAGGCGAGCACAATTGCCTCGGCCGGATTGGTTTAGCGACTCGGAATTATCCTCGGCTGATTTTCTGAGCGGTCTCAACGAAGAACGTCCTCTCGGACAAGGAGAAATCAGAGGAAATTGCAGCGTCCCGAGCTGTCTATCCCCCGCGTTAACATTGTCCCCCCATTTTTTCTAGTCGTCGGACGGAACGACTTCTACGACGCTCGGCGACGGCGAGCCGCGGCCGCAATTACCTCGACTCAAATTACGTGGCAGTGACATCAAATTACCCAGTCGGTGGCATTTGAAATTCGCGAGTTTACTTAATTCCCGTCCCGCCGACGGAAAAACACCGGACGTCCTCGGGGACGAGAGCTCGCGACCCTAATGAACATGTTAAATGTCTGGCTCGTTAGTCGACCGAGAAAATTCCGAGTCGAACAACCGGCACAACTTTGTTTCCACGGTGAGAATCTGCTTTTCCCGCCGACGCGACGTTCTATTTGCGTTCGTTAAAAACATGGGAGACATGTTCTCCTGCGCCGTAAACGCGACGAGGAGAAATGCAAATTGTCTGCTCTTGTTCTCGCGCGAGAACGAAATTTCCGGATGAAATTGGCGGTTCTTCGTTTCCAAGAAACCTGTTAAATTGACGATAAAATTGGTCCGAACGTCTCCGTTTGATTCGGCGGAGGTCTTCGAAGGAAGAATGCGTTAATCGAGGCAGTGTCGCCGACTATAAATAATTTCCAGCGGCATCCAAGGGGAGATAATTGCTTCTCCTCTCGGTAGGTGGATAAGGTTTCAGAGTTGATGGCCAAGGAAAGGTCAGACACACGAGATGATAACAGCATAACTCTGATAAAAAACCTACAGCCGAGGTAAATTCGAGCACGGTCTTCCAGCAACGCTGCAGCCTCGGGATTAAATACCGTGTCCCCTTGGAAATTGGATTCTCGACGTTTTATATTTAAATAGACTTCTACGTGTTCCGGTGGACATCTCGATCGGATCGGACGCGGGAAAAGTGCTGGGTAAACGTCAAGAGTGAGACGAAGCGTCAGTGGTACGAGTCGACCGTGGTCGGACATCTCGGTCGGCCACGATTGCGGTGTAAACGAGAAGTTCCTGTGTTTTCTTAGACGCGTAACTTCCAATTACCGTGCGACAGAGCCAATCCGCGGACATGGCAAGAATCCCGGCGAGAACAACTATTTCTCGTTTCGTGGAATCAGAAAGGCAAGCTGAGGAGATATGACGGCTGACTGAACGCCCCGTGGGCATTCGTGTCCTGATTGTCGCACTAATTCAGCGTTCAAGATTTCCTTTCGATTAACAGTTCGACTGCAACCTTGACATTCCGTAGAATCAAAGCATTTTGTTTTATAAGAATAAAATTGGTAAGCCAAGCAGTACCACGTTAATTACTTTTTCAACGTTCTTACGTTTCACAGATCCTAATTAAGATCGACGAAATTATAATGACAATGGAAAATTTATTCAATAAAATTTCTTCCGATATATACTTTGATAAAAATCGCTAAAAATCTGAATGATCAATCTCCAAATAATTCCGTGACCTAGATACGAGCGAGGCGGCAGTCAAAGCGTTAAAAATCGTTGGAAACGCAGGTATTTTCAAGGAAGCTGATCGTTAAATCCGCTCGCGTGAAACGACTCGAGTCGCAAGTTTGTTCTTGCGAACGATAGGATTTGTCCAGTCTTGTCCACCGGATCGTTGACACGAAGTTCCAGTTAAATCCGTCTACGTCGCTGAATACGGAGAAGCCGGGACGACCTCGAGGGTCGAACGAGCACCCTCGAGTGGCATAGATTCGTCCCAATAAAACAGCAATATTTTCGGGCTAGTGGCAATATCCGGCGGCGGACTTTTCGTTCTCGACTCCCGTCTCCGCCGCGCCGTTAGAAACCGGGTCGCATCCATTTGCAAATTGAACTTCTACGTCCCACGAATCGTTCCGCGCGAACACAACACACGGGCGCCGGACCCTGCACACATACGCACCCGGCTCGTTGAACCCCTTGCACACAAGCCGGGCACAACCTCGATGTTTTCCCGCCAGCTGTCACGCAATAGATCTTTGTTCCCGTTTCGACGCGATGGATGCGCCGATTTTAAAATAATGCCCATCGATCCTTAACCGCGGTCAGTGTCCCGCCGATAATCCTGCGGCTATAGTTGTGGAGTCCACTGGGATTTATCACCTGCGATTAAGCATTCCCGCGGCCTTGATATCGATTGCGTAGATTTTAACAGATCTTTTAGAAAAGAGGCGAAATTTTTAGTTCGTTCAAACTGTGAAATAAAAACGAATTCATTCCGAGGAATCTGAAAATGCTAGTATATAAAGTCAGAGCTTGTCTAGGTCTCTTAAAATGCGAGAAAAGTTGCACTCTCTAACCCCGAGTCCAGATTTCTCCAGCCCGTAATTTTCCTCGGAGGAGTTCCTCGGAATTCCAACGGAACTCTGTAAGAAGGTGCAATGAAAAGAATCGCGAAAGATATCCGCCAAGGTGGGGTCCGATGTAAACCGTCTCATACAAAATGAACTGGCTGGCAAGCGATCGAGGGTCTTCCCTTAGGGCCGACTCCCAAGGCTCCGCAATTCAAATTCGCTGGTGAAAACGCCTCGTTCGAAACAGAAGCAAGTTTGAAAGCAATCGAGACCGAAGCACTATCGCGAACACCTAAGCAAACGAACCTGCTTTCGACCAAGGGATCGTCAAAGGAGCAATGCGTTCCGTAAACGCCAACGCGTTGCTACAAGGCAACAGGGTGGCGCGGCAACTGGTGCGCGAAATCCACTGAATGTCCATCGGGTTCGATCTCGGCGAGATAGTCGCTAAGTAACTCGTTGGACAGTCGTCGGCCGGAGCACTGTTCTGCTTGCACAAATTGACCGAGGCTTCGGAACCAATTATCAAACTTCTCGATACCGAAATTACGTTGGACAGGCTAGTTTCAGAATTTCGGATAGCAATGCAAATCCTTCGGAGGTCGTCTAGAACGATAGGATACTTGAAAAATAAATCGAAGCGCAAAGATCAATTTCCAAAGTCTAGCTAGATTAAAGCTTATTCTCGAAGTCCTTGATGCCTGGACGACGTTCATCCTAGTTAATCGAGGTCTTAGAAACAGTTCTCAAAGTCTCATAGAAGATACGGCTAACTCTTCGACCACGTCTATCCTCTCGAGTCAATCTCTCAATATTGGAACTCGTTTATCTTCGGTGATGTTGCGTCAACATTCCGAGTCCTCAACCGTTGCGTTCATAAAATTCGAACTTTAATAGGGCCCTCAATTTTAGCGGTACTATCTACCACCTAGCTCTTGGGCTGGGGAAAAGTAGATTCTTGAAATAGTAAATCAACTATAAATATTTTTATCTTCTCGTGTAATACAGAATTTGACAAATGTTTTTTGAAATAGTAGTTACATTTACATTTTACAGTAGAGTCTCTCTCATCAGAATGTTCATTTCTGTAATATCCTGATACCTAAACATTCCATTAAAAAAGCATTCAATCTCTTTATTAGCATACTACCACTTTAAAAAAAGTTTCTTTGCTTTATCAGTATCTGTTCGCTATTTCAAAAATCGATTTTTCCTAGCTCTATGTAACTCGCAGGTCACAAGGCCTCCGCCGACGTCCACAAATGTAGCTCCGGCGTGGAACAACGCAAACAGCTCGTTGGAAAAATCATCGCCGAGGACGGTGCCGTGTAATTCGAGGCCACGTTTCCACGAGCAATTTTTAAGGTCCCCGAAGTTAAAAGTTGGACGTCCACAGAGTCGAAGAATAATGACCTGCGAGCGGTAACACGCCGAGAGGAGCA